>QXEO01000033.1:600000-782090 GCA_007115705.1 Dactylis glomerata | reverse complement strand
TCAAGCATAAATACCCCCTCTTGGAGTCACTAGCAACTACTCGGTCAAGATAGCCACTAACAACGGAGAGCATGCAAGATCATAAACAACATAGAGATAACATAAGATAAATTTCAGTATAGCAACTCAATCATAACACCAATATTCATCGGATCCCAACCAACCAAACATGTAGAATTACATAACGGTGATCTCAATCATGTAGGGCAGCTCATGAGATCTAAACATGAAGCACATGGTGAAGGAGACAACCATCTAGCTACTGCTATGGACCCATAGTCCAAGGTAGACTACTCACTAAATTGATCCGGAGGCAAGCATGGCGATGAAGAAGACCTCCGGTGGCGATTCCCCTCTCCGGCAGGGTGCCGGGAAGAGCTTCTGGACCCTCCCGATCTTTGGGTCGATGGCGGCGGTGGATCGCGATGTGTTCTGGAAAATTGATCGGATACTTAGGTTTTTTCTACCGGGGGGTCTTTATAGGCGAAGGGGCATCGTCAGAGGTGGCCCGAGGCACCCTCACACATAGGGGGCGCAACCAGGGCCTGGGCCGCGCCGCCCTGGTGTGTGGGGCCCTCGTGGCCCCCCTCCAACTCCTCTTCGGATCTCTGGAAGCTTCCGCGAAAAATAAGACTTCAGGAACTTGTTTCGTCCAATTCCGAGAATATTTCCTGTGTAGCACTTCTGAAACACAAAAACAGCAGAAAACAGAGAACTGGCACTTTGGCGACTTGTTAATAGGTTAGTTTCGGAAAATGCATAAAAGTGCCACGAAGTGTAACGAAACAGTAGGCAAATGGTGTAAAAACAAGCATGGAGCATCAAAAATTATAGATACGTTGGAGACGTATCAGCATGCTGCAACCAAAGCAATCTCACAAGTGTCCCAAGGCTGTGGAAATAAGAGATTTAGCATCACTGAGCTCATACTTTCTGATCATTGTGAGATGAATGATATGTTAACAAAAGGTGGAAAAGAATTATGACGTTGATAGATGACTCTGTTAGATAAGTTAGTTAGAATATGTTTGTTAGAGACTTGACTTGTACTCTAAGTTGAACCGAGATTGATCTGTAGATAAAGATCAGCACGGTTACAACAACCTCGATGTAATCCTTGTGGGGTTGTTGGTTAAACCCCCTATATTAACACGCAGCGGTGAGCCCCTGAAGGGTACGACACCTTACCCCAATTAATCACATGGTATCAGAGCCTGGTACCTCCACCAAACACATCTAGCCTCCACCAAGATCGATCTCGATGGCATCCTCATCCGCCTCGTCTGGTTCGTCGTCGTTCGGATCTGGCATAACCGAGAAGCTCGGAAAGAGCAACTTCATTGTCTGGCAAGCTCAGGTGCTGCCGGCGGTGCATGGAGCCCGAATGGAAGGGTTCCTCGATGGCAGTCGTGAGGCGCCAGACAAGACCATCGTCACCAAGGATGACGGGGTCGTCACCACCAAGGAGAACCCGGACTACGGTGTCTGGGTGGCTCAGGACCAGCAGGTCCTGAGTTTCCTCATCGGCTCCCTTGGCAGAGAGGTCCTGCCGCACGCCGTTGCTGCCACTACGGCGGCCGAGCTATGGGAGACCCTCCAGGAGATGTACGCGGCCAAGCACCGCGCATCTACCACGAACACTCGCATCGCCCTCGCCAACGCTGAGAAGGGCAACAAGACCATGGCTGAGTTCGTCGCCATGATGAAAACCCTGGAGAACGAGATGGTCTCCGCCGGCAAGCCCCTCGATGACGAGGACATGGTCGCCTACACCCTTGCCGGCCTCGATGACTCCTACGACGGCATCGTCGCCGCGATCGTCGCACGCCCTGAGCCTATCACTGTAAGTGAATTATATTCACAGCTCACCTCCTATGAGAGTCGTAAGCAGATGCTTCGCGGCTCCAACTCCTCCCAATCCTCTGTGAACGCCGCTACTCGCGGTGGCCGTGGCCGTTTTGGCGGTCGTGGAGGAGGTGGCCGTGCCAACGGAGACCGCGGCAATGGCAATGGAGGCGGCGGCTACAACAACTACAACAACAACGGCTACAACAACAACGGTGGTTGTGGCAACGGTCGTGGCCGTGGCCGCGGCAACAACCCCGACAACCGTCCTCGGTGCCAGCTCTGCAATGTGCAGGGTCATGTGGTCAAGGACTGTTGGTACCGCTACGACGAGGATTTCATGCCTCGTGAGAGGACCGCCAACACCGCCAACTACAACAACAATGGCGGCAACTACGGCGACCATCGGGGTGGGCCGTGGAATCTGGACACGGGCGCCACCGACCACATCACCGGCGAGCTAGAGAAGCTCCATGTCCATGACAAGTATCATGGCAATGACCAAGTCCACACCGCTAGCGGTGCAGGTATGAATATTAACCACATTAGTCAATCTACTATTCAATCTCATGATCAAAATCTCCACTTGAAAAATATTCTGCATGTTCCAGAGGCAACTCAAAGCCTCCTTTCTGCACATCGTTTCAATACTGATAATGGTACCTTTGCTGAAATTCATCCAAAATTCTTTTGCATTAAGGATCAGGTCACGAGGAGAATACTGCTTGACGGTCCCTGTGTTCGTGGCCTCTACCCCTTGTGAGAGGCATCGTCATCCTCATCGAATAAACAAGTCTTTGGAGTCACTACGCCATCCCATCATAGATGGCATAGTCGTTTAGGCCATCCGGCATCATCGATTGTTCAACAAATTATTAGCAAATACAAACTTCCTTGTTCTAGTGAGAATAAAGAGTCCATATGTGAAGCATGTCAAAAGGCAAAGAGTCATCAATTGCCTTACTCTAGATCTACTACTGTTTCACATCATCCATTAGAGTTAATCTTTTTTGATGTATGGGACCCTGCCTCAGATTCATTTGGCAACAAGAATTATTATGTGAGCTTTATTGATGATTTTAGCAAATTTGTTTGGATCTATTTGATCAAGCATCGTTCTGAAGTTTTTAGCATCTTCCACCAATTCCAAGCTCTTGTTGAACAGCGTTTTGAACGAAAAATAATTAATGTGCAATCCGATTGGGGAGGAGAATATGAAAAATCGAATTCCTTTTTTAACCAAATTGGCATAACACATCATGTGTCTTGCCCTCATGCTCATCAGCAGAATGGATCTGCTGAAAGAAAACATAGACATATTGTTGAAGTAGGCTTATCCCTTCTAGCTCATGCATCCATGCCATTGAAATATTGGGATGAAGCTTTTATAGCTACTGTTTATCTCATAAATCGCCTTCCCACAAAATTGCTCAATTCCTCAACCCCACTCAAAGTTTTGGAGAAAACCACACCAGATTATTCCTCCATGCGCACTTTTGGATGTGCATGCTATCCTAATCTTAGACCCTTCAATGCTAGAAAATTACAGTACAGATCTGTTCAATGTGTATTCCTTGGGTATAGCAATATCCACAAAGGCTTCAAATGCCTTGATATCAATTCTGGCTGAATTTATATTTCTAGAGATGTTATTTTTGATGAAACAATTTTTCCTTTCTCCAAACTTCATGCAAACGCTGGCATGCTTCTTCGTTCAGAAATCCTTCTACTTCCCAAACATCTTCTCAATCCCAACCAATTTGATCATGGGGGAGAAAACATGGATGATCCAATTGTGGCTAATACTCAATTAAATCCTGCTAATATTGTTTGTGAGACTGCAGCAAACAGGGAAGGAAGCAGCGGAGAAAATTTGGCTGAAAATACCAAAGAAACGGTGCCAAACCGCCCATATTGCATGCTCCAGCGCCCTGGCATGGAAGCCCAGGTCAGGTGGGACCCACGGCAGCACGGACAGCTGAAACCTCGTCGCCAAATCGTCCTCGCGGGTCGCGCAGCGAACGCGAACTCGGCACATCGCCCTCGACAGCGGAAACCGCATCGCCGCATCATCCTCGGCTGCCGTGCAGCGAACGCGGTGCCTCCACGTTGACACAGCGGGACGCGCACTCCCGCTCGGTCCCCGCTGGTGAGACCCCTCTGCATGCCGAAACAGGCAGCAGCGGATCCTCTGTGCCGTCTTCTGCATCTCCGAGCGGCCACACCGCGTCACCTGGATCATCTGCGGAGATTCACTCTGATCCCGACGCTGACACGCGATTGTCACCGAGCCCTGTGCCAGATGTTGCGTCAGGGAGACCAGGTGCTGCTCCAGGTGCCGAATCTTCTGCGGCTGCCTCGACTGGAGCCCCTGGTGCAACTCGGGTGACTACCAGGCTTCAAACTGGTAAAAACAAGCCCAGAAAATATACGGACGGCACAGTCAGGTATGGATGTCTGATTACTACAGGTGAACCTGATAATTTAGATGAAGCTCTAAAAAATAAAAATTGGAAAAAGGCTATGGATGAGGAATATCTAGCATTAATGGAAAATAGGACTTGGCACCTAGTTTCACCGCAACATGCTGGTAGTAATATCATAGATTGTAAATGGGTTTATAAAATCAAACGTAGAGCTGATGGTACTATAGATAGATACAAAGCTCGCTTAGTTGCTAAAGGCTTTAAGCAAAGATATGGCATTGACTACGCGGACACTTTCAGTCCTGTAGTCAAGGCGGCTACCATTCGTCTTGTGTTATCCATTGCAGTTTCAAGAGGATAGAGCCTTCGACAGCTAGATGTGAAGAACGCGTTTCTTCATGGTGTTCTGGAGGAGAATGTCTACATGAGACAACCACCTGGCTATGAATAAAAAGGAAAAAGTTAGTACATCTGCAAACTTGACAAAGCCCTGTATGGCTTGAAGGAAGCCCCAAGAGCATGGTTCTCAAAACTCAGCACAAAGCTTCAAGCACTTGGATTCACTCCATCCAAGGCTGATACTTCCTTGTTCTTTTATACAAGGAATAAGATCTCTATTTTTGTACTTGTTTATGTTGATGATATAATTGTTGCTAGCTCTTGTCAGAATGCAACAGCAGCTCTTCTGAAGGATCTTCAAATGGAGTTTGCCCTAAAAGACCTTGGTGATGTGCACTATTTCTTGGGCATTGAGGTCAAGAAGGTGCAAGATGGGTTACTATTAAATCAAGAAAAGTATACATCAGATATACTCAAAAGAGTAGGCATGACAGTTTGCAAGCCTACCACCACACCAATGTCTACAAGCGAAAAGCTTTCGGCTCATGAAGGAGAGCCTCTCGGTGTAGAAGATTCTACAAGTTATAGAAGCATTGTGGGTGCATTACAATACTTGACACTCACCAGACCAGATATCTCCTTCTCTGTTAATAAAGTCTGCCAATTTTTTCATGCTCCAACCACTCATCATTGGACAGCAGTTAAGAGAATCTTGAGGTATCTCAAGGATACATCTAAACTTGGATTAAGATTCAGTAAATCTTCTTCCATGATTGTCAGTGCCTTTTTAGATGTAGATTGGGCAGGATGTCCTAATGATAGGAGATCCACTGGTGGCTTTGCTGTATTTCTTGGCTCTAACCTTATTTCATGGAGTGCTAGGAAGCAAGCCACGGTTTCAAGATCAAGCACAGAAGCAGAGTATAAATCTCTTGCAAATGCTACAGCTGAGGTAATGTGGGTGCAGACTCTTCTTGATGAGTTGAGAATTCCACATTCTCCAATGGTGCAATTATGGTGTGACAATATGGGTGCAACATATCTTTCAGCAAACCCAGTCTTTCATGCTAGAACTAAACATATTGAAGTTGATTATCATTTTGTCGGAGAAAGAGTAGCTCAGAAATTATTAGATATCAAATTCATTCCCACAGGTGATCAAGTTGCAGATGGGTTTACCAAGCCTCTCACAGTTCAACAGCTAGAGGCATTCAGAAACAATCTTAACTTAGATAAGTTATGATTGAGGAGGGGTGTTAGATAAGTTAGTTAGAATATGTTTGTTAGAGACTTGACTTGTACTCTAAGTTGAACCGAGATTGATCTGTAGATAAAGATCAGCACGGTTACAACAACCTCGATGTAATCCTTGTGGGGTTGTTGGTTAAACCCCCTATATGAACACGCAGCGGTGCGCCCCTGAAGGGTATGACACCTTACCCCAATTAATCACAGACTCCACTAGTTGGCCAAACAGAATTCACAACACAAGTTCGAACTGACACACTATGGAAACAACCTTCTTGCATCCTGATCTTCCCTAACCTCGCCCGTCGAGAAGTGAACGGTAGCAGATGACTCAAGCCTAGAAGTTATTTTCGTACCAACCAAGCACTTATCTTGCTCGGTGAATGGGAATTTGCACGGCTTAGGTGGGTTGTCGTGGCACTTCCTACATGTCAGCCTTGGCCACAGAAACACATCCTTTAGATTCACCGCTGCTTCCATGACATGTCTAACATACCTTACCATGTAGTCTTCATGGTGAAAACCAAAGATAACGAGTGTGGCCAGATTGTTGTGCTGGAAATTAGATGTAGATGACTCCCAGTGTAAACCCTTATTCTCCATATAAAGTGCCTTCCTATCCTCGTCATCGGTTTCCATAATACACAGATGATCCCATACCTGTGTGCAATCAGACGCACATGTAAAAAGGAACACGAACAGATCATTAACTTTGCAGCCATTTGTATTCGATAGCGAAAATCTAAATTTAATATAAATAGCAGCGGTGGAAAGCACAAGGTGAGCTAAGGTAAAAAAACATACCGTCAGGTGTAGCTCCTTGAGGTTGGTGGCGACTTCAAGGATGAACAATGTCCAGGTAAGATCATACCCTTCAGGAATTTCATCAAGGTACACAGACCTTAGTTGGTTGAAAATAGATGCCTGCCTTTTAGTCAGCCATTCTGGCTGAACCCAGATCTACAATAAATTAATACATGATGAGACGAGAAGATATGAAGTAAATTAAAGCCACAAACTAGCAAAACCATTAGTTTGACTTGCCTTTTCACATAGAAATCCCAACTTTAGATCTTGAAGGGAAGTACCAACAAGGAACTTACTTAGCTTAACCATCTTATTATGCGAGCTAAGAAAAGCATTGCAGAGGCATAAAGCCTCTAGTAATGGGACATAACCAAGAGATAGCTCATCTTCCAAAGAGGTCCAACACACAAATGTCATCCGCATGAGCTTCGGGAGTGAACTGAGCTCAACTCTTTCAAAAGAGCACTCAACGATAGCGAGCTCACTGAGCTGTGAGTGTTCAACTTGCAGCACGGGCCAGCTCCCCGAGTCACAGTGGGTCAAGCGTAGATACTTTAATCTCTTGCAAGTGATGAGGACGTTAGACATGTCCAATTCGCCGAATGTCAAACTCTCTAGTCGGAGGCTTGTGAGACCACCAAATGCGATTGGACAAGCATCAAAGAAGAACATGAATTGTCTCGCATTGCCGGCATGATCATCATCGTCGCACCAGTCGCCATCCTTCTCCGTGAGAACGGTGAACTCAGCGGTCTCAACATTCTGGGTCGCCATGGTGCGCTCCACGGCACGTCCAATTGAAACCGCATCGTCATCTTTCAAGAAGAAAGACACGCGCAGAGACCGGATGGTGTTTCGGTTCCTCGAATCCCTGCGTGCCAGGATGCTCCTCGTCGCTTCAGCCGTAGCTGCGTTGACCCGAACGATTTCATCGTCGCAGAACGATGGTCTGTCGTCAGGACGGATGTCAAAAAGATCTATGTTCAGCTGAGAGAGCTTAGAGGGGAGATGCCGCCACCGCCTGGAGAGAGCACTGGTTCTCGCAGCGTCGCGGACGTGGAGTCTGTCGATGATGGTGAGCAAAATATCATCTGGCAATTTGTCCAGCCTACCTTCTTCTGGAATCTCTGGATTGTCTTTCTGCACGTGGCATGAAAACATATCAGAGTTGATTGATTCCATATCAGTTACAAAGATGCAGTTTTGGCACGGTCTAGAAGATGAAACATTGAGGGTAAAAAATGCAAATTCTGTGACAATATATACAACTCACCACCATGGCGCTAAAGCTGAGCGCCGAGAATTTGTCTGACGACGCGCAAGTGTGCGTTTGGCCTCCTCTGAATCTGATGACTCTAGCGGCCGGTGAGCTATTGAAATATATATACTGCCTGCAGGTTACCGCTTCCGATTGCAACTAGGAGACCATAGTCGATTTCCACCCGTACTCGGGAACGCGCGCGCGACTTCTGTTTGCCGCTGTGACACTCGATACCGTCGCGCCTTAGTCCCACGAGCGCGTCTCGAATGCAAAGGCGTATTCGATGACGCGGAAGATGTTTTCGTGTGTGTCAAGTGGGCCTGCGAGCCAGTTGTCGCGTGAGTGCGTGGGGTTAAAAGGAGTCCGGTTGTACCGATGGAAACCATGCTTGTTATGTGAAATAAGAAAACTATCTCCTGCCCTTATCTCTTCTTCCTCTCTTATCTTGTTTCGCAAGCAAGTATCCACAGATCGTCTCCGGTGATCTCGCCGGCGACGTGCGTTACACTTGGTATCAGATTCCGGTCGATTCTCGACGGGGAAAGGGTGTGGGGATCCCAATTCGCGAGATCTCGAGTCCTAAAATCCCGACGAGCGGTTTGATTTGGGGGGATTCATCTCGAATTCTCTTCCCTATCGATAAATCCGGGAGTCGGTTGGCTCGGATTCAGCGAGGATCAGCACCATGGCGCCTTCCAAGCCATCTCCGCAGATGACGCTGGTTCTGGAGGCGATGGGTGAGGCGGCGGCGTCCACGGAGGCCTCTCTGCAGGATCTCCGCGCGACAACGGAAGTGTCGATCCATGAACTGCGTGCGAGCCTTGATCTGCTTCATGGTAACGTTGCTCGCATCGACACCACGCAGCAGCAACTTCTGGAGCAGATGGGCCTGGTGTCCGCGGTCGAGAACAGCGGCAAGGCTAACGACGCCGTGGCACGTCAACTGGCGGCGCTGGAGCACCAACTCGTCCACAACACCCAGCCGATGGACCGCGACAAGGGACGCCCTCTCTCGCCGGAAGAAGATGATGCCGATCCAGCGATGCGCGCGCCCATGGGCAAGGCCACGCTCCGTCCCGCTCAGGTCACGTGGACGGGGAACGCACCCGGCGCGTCGTCAGCAACCGCGGCACACAGCGATGGGTCTGTTCTCTGCAATCAGGGTGGCGATGGTATTCTGGGCGGCGGTAGATCAGGTGGCGCAGGGGGCGGTGGTGTTGGCGGCGCAGGCGGCGGTAGATCGGCACCAGATGGTACGCAGAAACACCAATTGAAGATGTCTTTTCCTCGTTTCGATGGCAACATGCCTCGCATCTGGCGAGACAAGTGTTTGGATTATTTCCGCCTCTTCAACGTTAATCCTTTGTTGTGGCTCATATCGTGCACTCTTCATATGGATGGGAATGCCGCGCTTTGGCTCAAGGCGTATCGTCTTCGCCATGAAATCGCCACGTGGACTGATCTGATGAATGCAGTCGAGGAGAAATTCGGAGCTGATGATCATCGACGATTCATGAAGCAACTGTTGTCGCTTAAACAACGAGGTACAGTGGAGGAGTACCAGCTGCAGTTTGAGGAGCTCTCGTACCAGATTGCCATCCAAAACCCACACTATGATGAACAACTCTATGTGTCCCAGTTCATCAAGGGCCTCAAGAGTGACATTCGTGCAGCTGTGGAGTCTCAGGTACCAAAATCTGTCGAGAGGGCAATTTTGCTCGCCTTGGTGCAGCAGGAAGTTCTAGCAGAAAGTAAACATGGAGCTTACCGACAGTACCAGCCGCAACGTGCAGACCCAGCTCCTCCTCGAGCAGATGCTGTTCGACCAGCTCTCAAAATGGGCCAAGGCGATCTCTGGAAAGACCGACAACTCCGCGATTATCGCCGGGCTCATAATTTGTGTTTCAAATGTGGAGAAAAGTTTGATCCTACTCACCAATGTGCCAAGAAACAAGGGGCGGAGTTACACGCCATGACCACTGAAGATTCACCTGTTCAGCTCTCTGAAGAAGTGTTAAACATGCTGGAAATGCAAGACATAGCTGAAGCACAGCAATTGAGTTTATCCATTCATGCATTGGCGGGTACAGACTCGGGCGATACCATTCGTCTTCGAGCAACAGTGGGGGATCAAAGGTTACTCATCCTAGTGGATTCAGGCAGCACCGGCAGTTTTCTGAATGCTGCAATGCTTTCTCGTCTACGTTGTGTAGCACAGACAACCACTCCGGTGTCTGTCAAGCTCGCCAACAACGAAGTGTTACATTGTGATCAATGGATTCCGAGCCTGACCTGGTGCATCCAAGGAGAGAAATTCCACACGCCCATGCGTGTTCTGCCTCTAGGAGCATATGACGTCATCTTGGGGGTCGATTGGCTCAAGCGCCACGGGCCGGTGACGGGTGACTGGACAGAGAAGACGTTGCAGATCACCAACTTAGGCAGGCGCATCCTTCTACAAGGAGTACAACCATGTGATCCGCAAGCCGTGCGTGAACTGCCGGTTCAACAGCTGGTGAAGTGGTCTAAAGGGAACGAAATTTGGGCACTCGTGGTGGTGCAATCTGACGACCAGCTGCAGGTGTCAGTTGTTCCTGAGGAAGTTCAGTCGATTCTGGCTGAGTATGCAGATGTGTTTTCTGAACCCAAAGCATTACCTCCTTCTCGCACCTATGACCATGCTATCACTCTGAAGCCGGAGGCAGTTCCCTTCAACGCCAGGCCGTACCGCTATTCTCCAGAACACAAAACAGAAATTGAGAAACAGGTACGTCAGATGCTCGAAGCTGGCATTGTCACCACCAGTATGTCCCCTTTTGCCTCTCCTGTACTGCTGGTCTTGAAAAAGGATGGCTCGTGGTGATTCTGTATCGATTACAGACGCCTAAACGAACTGACAGTGAAAAACGTGTTTCCTATGCCGGTCATCGACGAGCTGTTGGATGAATTGGCAGGGGCAAAGATTTTCTCCAAGCTTGATCTTAGAGCCGGCTACCACCAGATTCGCATGCGTCCAGAGGATGAGGCTAAGACGGCTTTCAAGACGCATCAAGGCCACTACCAATTCAAGGTCATGCCGTTCGGTCTATGCAACGCGCCAGCCACATTCCAGTGTGTGATGAACTCCGTTCTCGCTCCATGTCCGCGTCGTTTTGTGCTGGTGTTCATGGACGATATACTCGTTTACAGCTCCTCTCTCGACGCACACCTGGCGCATTTGGCAGAAGTACTCCAACTGCTCCGTGATGCTCAACTGTTTGTCAAAATGAGCAAATGCTCGTTCGCTTGTGACCGGTTAGAGTACCTCGGACACATTATTTCTGCGGAGGGCGTAGCGACAGATCCCCAGGAGACGCAAGCCATGCTGGATTGGCCAGAGCCCGCAACGGTGACGGAATTGCGTGGTTTTCTCGGTCTCACGGGGTACTATCGCAAGTTCGTGAGAAACTATGCCGTCATTGCTCGTCCTCTGACTAATCTCCTCAAGAAAAAGAGTTTCGGGTGGTCTGATGCAGCTACGACCGCGTTCCAGGCCCTTAAGCAGGCCATGATGTCTACACTGGTTCTGCGTTTGCCGGATTTCAGTAAACAGTTTGTGGTGGAAACAGATGCGTGCGAATCCGGGATCGGTGCAGTGCTCATGCAAGACCATCATCCTGTGGCTTATTTGAGCAAACCGTTGGGAGCAACTCACGTTGGCATCTCCATCTATGACAAGGAGTTCTTGGCTCTGTTAATGGCCATTGAACGATGGCGACCCTATCTCCAGCGAGCGGAGTTTCTGATACGAACGGATCACCACAGTCTCTGCTATCTGGATGATCAAACCCTCCAATCACCTCTGCAGAAAAAAGCTATGGCGAGGCTGATGGGACTGCAGTTCAAGATTTCATATAAAAAAGGAGCAGAGAATGTCGCAGCCGATGCCCTTTCTCGGGTGGGTCACCTCATGAGCATTCAGGCCTGTTCAGAAGTGCAGCCAGCGTGGCTTCAAGAAGTTCTCAATTCCTATGTTACTGATACGGAGGCTCAACGTCGCCTCACTGAATTGGTTGTTTCTTCTCCTGATGAACATGGGTACGCCTTGGTCCATGGTGTCATCCGGCTCCATGGCCGTGTCTGGATTGGCTCAAATTCCGCGCTGCAAACGAAACTGATCTCGGCATTCCACTCTAGTGCAGTCGGTGGCCACTCCGGCATCCACGTCACATACCAACGTCTGAAGCGACTGTTTGCTTGGACTGGATTAAAATCACAGGTAACTGAGTTCATCAAGCAATGTGATGTCTGTCAGCATGCAAAGCACTGCAACTCAGCTCCTGGAGGTCTGCTACAACCTCTTCCACCTCCCACTGGCCCATGGCGTGATATCACAATGGACTTTGTGGAAGGGCTGCCGTTATCTGACGGGTACAATTCAATCTTGGTGGTGGTGGATCGGTTCACGAAATTTGCTCACTTCATCCCTCTTCGACACCCTTTCACGGCACCGGCTGTTGCTCGCCTGTTTGTGGACACAGTGGTCAAATTGCATGGCATGCCCCAGACAATCATCTCCGACCGTGATCGTATCTTCACCAGTGCGTTCTGGAAAGAACTCTTCCAACAGTTGGGCACAAAACTCAAGTTTACGACTGCTTATCACCCGCAGACAGATGGGCAAAGCGAGCGAGTCAACCAGTGCCTTGAAATGTTTCTCCGGTGTGCAGTGCAAGACGCTCCTCGACACTGGCGTCGACTCCTTCCTCTTGCGGAGTTCTGGTACAATTCTTGTTTCCACACGTCCTTGGGCTGTTCTCCGTTCTTTGCCCTCTACGGCCATGAGCCAAACTTTGGTGCTATACCTGCTGTCGACCCGGACGGACAGTCTCAAGTGGCAGGGGTTTTAGTAGAATGAGCTGCTCACCTCGCTTTACTCAAGCACAACTTGGAATTGGCACAGAAACGCATGAAGGCGAACGCAGATAAACACCGAATGGAACGCGAGTTTCAGGTGGGAGAAAGGGTGCTGCTTCGCCTCCAGCCGTATGCCCAGTCCAGTGTTGTGAACAGGCCCTATCCTAAACTGTCATACAAGTACTTTGGACCATACTCTATCTTGGAACGCATCGGCAACGTGGCTTATCGTCTTGAGCTTCCTCCTG
The DNA here is from genome assembly GCA_007115705.1 of Dactylis glomerata. NCBI lineage: Eukaryota > Viridiplantae > Streptophyta > Magnoliopsida > Poales > Poaceae > Dactylis > Dactylis glomerata. Next base: position 769,020 of record QXEO01000033.1, on the reverse strand, counting down.
GCAGCAAAATTCACAATGTGTTCCATGTCTCCCAACTGAAAGACTACAGAGCTGATTACACCCCGGTTTTCTCTGATCTTCCCCAGTGTCCAGCTCTCGATTGTGTGGACACGGCTCCTGAAGCTATCCTCGACAGACGTATGATGAAGAAAGGCAATCAAGCAATCGTGCAGGTCTTGATCGAGTGGAAGAATCTGCCAGAAGAAACAGCAACCTGGGAAGATTGGGACACTCTGAAGGCCAGCTTTCCTGATGTGCTCACTTGGGGACAAGCGAGTTCTTCTCCGGGGGGCAGTGTGACACTCGATACCGTCGCGCCTTAGTCCCACGAGCGTGTCTCGAATGCAAAGGCGTATTCGATGACGCGGAAGATGTTTTCGTGTGTGTCAAGTAGGCCTGCGAGCCAGTTGTCGCGTGAGTGCGTGGGGTTAAAAGGAGTCCGGTTGTACCGATGGAAACCATGCTTGTTATGTGAAATAAGAAAACTATCTCCTGCCCTTATCTCTTCCTCCTCTCTTATCTTGTTTCGCAAGCAAGTATCCACAGATCGTCTCCGGTGATCTCGCCGGCGACGTGCGTTACAGCTGCTCGAAAAGGTACTGGCGCAGATGTTGATGCAGCGCGACGCGGGTGCTCGGCCGGCGGCAGCGCAATCTGCGATCTCTAGCCTACGATTAATCGCCCCGCACCGCATGCATAGATCTATTTCTCTTGGAGAAGAACCGCCTGATCGATCGGTTTATATATTTTTTGTCTCCACTTAATTAAGTTGGGGTTGAAGGTTAAGATCAAGTGTAGTATCTGTTCTGTCTTCCCTACTCAGCCGCCTGCCTATTTTGACCTAGCCTCTATCTCTCCTCCTACTCCACCATAGATTGGTCCCCCCTCCTCCGGCCGGCCTCGCCGGTGTCAGGAGGGGTGGGGAACCTGATCTATGAGTGGATGTTTTGATAAAAGTAGTCTTTTTACAAGATTAGATTAGGGTTTAGTAGCCATCTTCTTGTGGCCTCTGTCAATGGAGATGGCATCATCGACAATAATTAATCTCCGACCCTTCGATCGACGACAAGATCCTCCTCCCGGCGTCAATGGTGGTGTTGGAAGATTAAACTCCTTTAGGTATGGTACTTCAGATCTTGCTTCGCCAGATCGATTTTGGATCTTTTCTCTTGGTTGCCGCAAGGAGAATTATCCTCGCAGTATTTATCCCGGCGGCTACATCCTCGACAATGGTGATTCGTACCCTCGACTCCCCAGCGACGTCGATCAAGTTGTTCGGTTATTTCGCCCTGACATACTAGTGTTGGTACTCTTGCCGATGTGGATTGACTACTTTAATGGTTGCGCGTGTGCACGTAGCCTTGGCATTGCGGCTCAAATTAAAATTATGGGAGAACCTCTATTGGTATTTACAGGTTTATGATTTGGTATCTATCTTGGGCTGCCTTCAGAAAAGTACAAGATTGTGTCATGGAAGAAGAAAGAATTTGAAGACCTCGAAGATTTGCTAGTTTCTTTTAGACTTTATTTTGTAATCATCAAAGACAGCTCGTGTAACTCTACCATGTACTATTTGTTGCTATAAATATATATGGTATTGATTTTCAAAAAAAAGTTGGGGTTGAAGGTCGAGCACATGAACACCGGCGAGTTTTTTTTCTAGGAAATTTAGATAGCTTTATTCAACCAAAACGCGTTCCCTGCACAGTCAGGAAGCTAGGAGTCTCGGTCATCCAGCTCTCGGTCACATTCAAAGTTTTTTTTTATAAAGGGAATATATTAATATTGCGAAGATACCAATTACATCCAGCCTCTGCACCAATAAGATATTCAAGACATCAAGGATGCACACAGCCAAGAAACAAAATAAAAAAAGAGAGAAATAGAAAACAAAGACCCCGTCACGATGATGAAACACTCGCAAAAGTACTCTAACCATCAGGGAAGATAGCTCCCGGACCACAGAAGAGATTCTCCAAAAGTAACATCTTCAAGAAGAAAACAATGCACCAGCATTGTCGTCGCCCGATCAAAGATCTTGGGTTTTCACCCTGGAGAAAGTCTGAGTTCACAAAACAATGCCTTCAGCAAGGCCATTGCCAGGTACAACCAATTAAGGCCAGACCTTGGGCTTTCACCTTGGAAATCATGACTCGGTGCTCGATGAGCACCACCAAAAATGCAGTCTGCAAGTGCTGCCATCCCATCTTGTCAAGGTCACTACTGCAAGTCACCAAACACCCGACACACAGGAAAGCCTGTGTAGCATAGTCTTCATCGCAACCAATACACTTCTTCGCCATAACTTCAAAACCTCCAATCATAGCCGCCATGACTTTCTTCACCTCTGTCAATATCATGGAAATCAATATTAAGACATGTCTGATGGCACCAACAAGAATGTCTGATGGCATTCAAAGTGCTCACAAGTTTTGCACAGAGATGAACCGGATAGTTGGATGCCCTTATTACATGTTAAATCTCAAAAGAATTAAAAGAAGTAGCTAGATCTTTAATTTCTCACAAAATAGAAGCCACAATAGAGCATGAATTGTAGCAAGTTTTCTAGAGGTTCACCACCTCCAGGCAATCCATCTCTAAGACCACACACGTGAGTCCCCGGATCTTCACAAAGAGAATTCCATCACGCACTGCCAGACTCTCGGCAACAAGAGGATATGTGATCCCAAGCAGAGGTCTTCTTGCACATTTTTCACACGACATGTAAAATTGTTAGTGAGTCATGCAAAAACCCTCTGCATGCGACTGCAGTCCAAATCATATGGTGTGGACTTGTGGAGCCATCTGGATAAGAGGGCCATGTCCTCCCTCCTCTAGCATTTCAGAAATTGGGAAGGCCAAAGGAAAGGGATCGGGTCTAGGCCTAGATATGATGGCCCGAGGGCTCGCCGGGAAGGGTGGCAGATGTACGGTCGGATGGAAGGGGAGGCACGTGATACGTCCAAAACGTATCTACTTTCCCGAACACTTTTGCTATTGTTTCTCCTCTAATTTGTGTGTTTTGAATACAACTAACACGGACTGACGCTGTTTTCAGCAGAATTGCTCTGGTGTCTCATTTTTGTGCAGAAATCAACTTTCAGTAAAAATTCGGGAAAAATCATCAAAAATCCTATTTCACCAGAAGACCCACGGAGCCAGAAGACGGGACGGAGAGGAGTGATGACCCACAAGTATAGGGGATCGCAACAGTCTTCGAGGGAAGTATTACCCAAATTTATTGATTCGACACAAGGGGAGCCAAAGAATATATGTAAGCCTTAACAGATGAGTTGTCAATTCAGCTGCACCTAGAAACAGTCTTACTCGCAGCGGTTTATCAGTAGCAACAGTTTTATAGCAGTGACAGTAGTGAAGCAGTAACAGCAGTAGTAAAATAGCAGTAGTAATAATAACAGTAGTAAACAATAGGAACAAATACTGTAGGCATAGGGATGGATTACGGGCGTTGCATGGATAAGATAATTCATGAAATCAATGAGACATGGGCATTGCAGATAAATAATGATAAAGCATCCTAGTACAAACAATCATAGGCATGTGTTCCGTATATAGTCGTACGTGCTCACAAGGAGAAACTTGCACGACATCTTTTGTCCTACCAGCCTGTTGCAGCAGGGCCTCAAGGGAAACTACTGGTAATTAAGGTACTCCTTTTAATAGAGTACCGGAGCAAAGCATTAGCACTCGGTGAACACATGTGATCCTCACATCATAGCCATCCCCTCTGGTTATCCCAATTTCTGTCACTTTGGGGCCTCGGGTTCCGGACAACAATATGTGTATACAACTTGTAGGTAAGACCATAAACAACAAGTATGATCATAGAAATAATAACATGTTCAGATCTGAAATCATGGCACTCGGGCCCAAAGTGACAAGCATTAAGCACAACAAGTTGCAACAATGTCATAGGCACTAAATAAAGATACTAGGCACTATGCCCTATAAATCTCATATCAAATTACATGAACAATCTCATCCAATCCCTACCATCCCCTCACCTACAGCGGGGGAATTACTCACACATGGATGGGGGAGTGATGACCCACAAGTATAGGGGGTGTATCGTAGTACTTTCGATAAATAAGAGTGTCGAACCCAACGAGGAGCAGAAGGTGTTGATGAGCAGTTTTGATCAAGGAATCACTGTAAATACTAGCAAACAGGTTTTCAGGGGTATTTGGTAATACGAGTAAATAAAGTGCGAGTAAATAAAAGACAGTAGTAACAATTGCAGCAAGTGGCCCAATCCTTTCTTCAGCAAAGGATAAGCCGGTTGTGTACTTATAATAACCAAACGTTCTCGAGGACACACGGGAGTTTCTGTCAAGAGCTTTCGCTTCATAGAGCCAATAGTATTTATTGATTTGATAGGTGTTATGGGGGTGAACCTGTGCTAGCGCACTACCCTTACTAGGATAAATACACACTTGTGATTATACCCCTTGCAAGCATCCGCAAATACAAGAAAGTAATTAAGATAAATCTAACCACAGCCTTAAACTCTGAGATCCTACGCTCCCTGGTGCAATGGTTTCCCAACGGAGGTTTAGGTTTCTGTCACTCCAGCAACCCCACAATCGGTAGCCAAATACACAATGCATCTCACTAGGCCCATAAATGGTGAAGTATCATGTAGTCGACGTTCACATGACACCACTAGTGAAATAGCACCACAACAATATCAAACCATTAAATATTTCTCAACAATAATTCACTACTAACATCTTGACTTCTCCCATGTCCTCAAGAACTAAACGAACTACTCACAAGACATCATATGGATCATGATCAGAGGTGAAATAATGGTAAATAACAATCTGAACATAAACCTTAACTCAACGGTTCCACTCAGTAGCATCAACTACAAGAGTAATCAACGCCGGGAAAGTTTCCCCTATGAATATAACAAGATCCAACTCAAGATGTTACAGCGGGATGACGTGGTGATGGTGGAGATGAAGGTGCTGGTGATGGAGATGATGATGATGATGATCCCGATGAAGTCCAGTGCGATGGTGATGACGATGGCGACGATCTCCCCTCTCCGGGAAGGAATTTCCCCGGCAGATTTCTCCCTGCCGGAGAGCTTTCTCTCTCTGGTGTTCTCCGCCCCGCAGAGGCGGCTGTGTCTAACTCTGAGCCCTCCCTTGACTTAGGTTTTCCGGGACGATGATGTACGCGGAGGGGCGAGACCAGAGGTGGGCCAGGGCGGCCTCACGCAGGGCCCGCGCGGCCAGGGGGCTGGCCGCGCCACCCTGGCGTGTGGGGCCCCCCTGGCTCCTCTCGACTCCCCCTTCTGGCTTCCTGAGTCTTCTGGGAAATTATAATTTCTGGGTATTTTTCTGGAATTTTCCTGATCTTCAAAATATGGTCTCTTGATGGTCCTTTTTCCAGCAGAATCCTGACTCCGGCAGCAACTCCTCCGATGATCATCAAACATGTGAAAACAAAGGAAATAACATAAGTATCATATCTGAATATGAAATATATCAATGAATAACAGTAAATTATGATACAAAATAGTGATGCAAATTGGACGTATCAACCCCCCCAAGCTTAGACCTCGCTTGTCCCCAAGCGAAAGCTAAACTCGGTAAACATGACCACAGGTTTATGGAGTGAAGTGTCGATAATCAAAATACGGACAAGAAGCATCACATTCACTAAGGCACAAATTATAATAGACAGCAACTTCCCTTTATAAGATGTAGACTTGCAATAGGTAAAAGGGAATCACATGTAAAGATGCACAAGGTAAACTATAATTGGCAATGGCAAACCTTAGTTCTTGGTCAAAGAATGGAGAATAAACTATTCTCTCTTTTAAACGGGGCCTTTTAAAACAGAGCTAATATAGCAAAGACTATATGCTCAACAAAGTAAACTTTTGCATTCATAGAAAGCTTTCAAAGATATATTCCTTCAGACAAAAGCATTATACAAAACAAGGAAGATAATAAACATGATTAAACGGATCAACATATGGATGAGTGAAACATAACAACTCAAATGCTTGCTTGAGATAGAGGGAAATAGGTTGACTCAACATAAAAGTAAAAGATAGGCCCTTTGCAGAGGGAAGCAGGGATTAAACATGTGCTAGAGCTTTTCATTTGTAAAACAGAGGTAAAAATTGTTTTGAGAGGTGGTTGCTTTTGTCAACGACTAGCAACGGAGTTCTTGATATCTTCCATACTAAACAAGTGAGAGTGGTTCCGAGATGTTTGATTAATTGGCACTTTAGTGCTCTTTTATAGCTTTGCACTCCTCCCCACCTTTTTCCTTTCTCAAACCATGGCTAACCGATTCCATCGGGTGCCGACCAACTTTCACATTCCATTGGAGGAGTGCCTTTTTTCTTTCTTTTTCTTTTTAAGATTATAATGGTCTGACCAGCTCCCTTGCAAAATTAATGACGAGCAGATGAAGCTGCCTAGTCGAGGGATACTCAATTTAGTATGGAAGATAACAAACCCATCCAATACGTCCTCATGAGCTAAAAACAGTGGCACAAAATGAGAAGTGTTTGAAGGTTTTTGAAAGGTAGCACATGAAAATTTACTTGGAATGGCTTGAAATACCATGCATAGGAATTTATAGTGGACTCTTTGGAAGTGACTTGGCTTTTGGGAATTGGATGCACGAGAAGTATTTCCTCTCAGTACAGGTTTTTGGCTAGCAAGGCTGGGTAGCAAGCATAAGAGTTGCATGAAACAAACGAACATACATATAATAAGAACAATCATGCAACCTCCCTTGAAGGTACAACGATTTTAACTTTAAGAATAACAAACTTATAAGCCAAACATAAAGGAAAACTAAAGTGATGTAACTGCAAGCACTTCTTTATTCTTCTTTACTCAAACCTCAAGGTAAAGTTGCTACTGACTAAGCTAGGTTTGCCAAAACCAACTAAATCTACTCATGCTCCCAATGTGATACCAATACCAATCAACAAGACTAGTCATACAAGAGAGATTGCATACTAACATAAAGTGTGCAGAAAGTAAACGATAAAACTTCTCATTAATATTGTATTACCGCAACTCACACCAAGGGATACATAGATAACCAACTAAGGAGGATACTTCCAAACTGCAAACTATTCTATATGATAACTTCTCTATTCATGAAATGACACTACTTGAAAAGTAAATAAGCAAAAAGGTAATGATGTGATACCGCGGCACTCCCCCAAGCTTGGAACAAGCCAAGGGGATGCCTAAACCGATGACGAATTACTCCTTTGGTGGTGGCGGTGAATCTTCCTCGTTGTCGTACTTCCAAGGCAGAGGTCCTCTGTCAAGGAAGGATGTCTTGGTCTCCAAAATCCTGAAACTTGCAGCAGCACTCATCTGTTGAAATCTAGCTTCATACTCACAATTTTGGTTCTGCACGTCGTAGAGTTGTGCTTGTAATTGGCTAGTCGTCTCCTGGAGTGAGAGGACATCCTTCCAAAGCTCTGTAGTCTCCTTATTGTACTTGGCGATAAGTTCTTGATTAATCCTATAGATAATGTCCACCTCGCGTTCTGCCATCTTCTTGTATTTGAAAACTTCTTGTTCCAGTGCTTCCATCCTTGCTTAGAGACTTCCTTCTCCCTTGGGTCCTTGGACATCTTGAATCTGCAACTCCCCATCCTTGAGTGACAACTTCTTCAGATGCATCTTTAGCTCCCTCATATACGGATTGGTGGAATCCGCAAGAGGGTTCTCTTTAGATGAATCGGACGAAGACATTATAACTCCAATGCTGAGGGCAATCCCTGACAGAAACAGCTCGAAACAAAACACGACGAGAAAACGATATACAGACCTCGGGGACTCCGGGGGGTTAAATAGGCGAAAATTATACATCGAAATGAAGTCACAGGAGGAAACCGGGACGGAAACGAGTTCCGGGGTGTTCTCACACCCAGGTGGCGCGGCCAGGGGTGGGCCCGCGCCACCTGTGTGTGAGACACACACGGACTCTTTTTCCTCCCCTTTTTCATCTCGTGATTTTTCATATTTAGTAAAAATAGCAAAAATATTAAAGGAAGAACTTTTCGCGAAACTTTTCTGACTAGAACTGTTACCTATTCGAAAGCGAACTTTGCAGGTTCCTGCAGTTTGTCTTGGATAAATTCTTCCGGAGAAACTGTTTCAATAACATCAACATCTTCATTATAAGAATCTCCAGAAATATAATGCTTGAGTCTTTGCCCATTCACCACTTGTGTAGAGTCATCTTTTAATGAAGCAATCTTAATAGCACCTGAGCGGTACACTTCCACAATAACATATGGTCCTTCCCATTTAGAAAGTAATTTTCCTGCAAAAAATCTGAGACGAGACCTATACAAAAGAACTTTCTCACCAACATGAAACTCTCTCTTAAGAATTCTCTTATCATGCCATTGCTTGACTTTCTCTTTGAAAAGTCTGGCATTCTCATACGCTTCGTTTCTCCACTCATCTAGAGAACTCAAATCTAACAACCTTTTCTTACCAGCTAGTTTAAAATCTCTGTTAAGCTCTCTCACTGCCCAAAAAGCTTTGTGTTCTAATTCTAAGGGCAAGTGACACGCTTTTCCGTAAACCATCTTATAAGGGGACATACCCATGGGATTCTTATAAGCAGTTCTATAAGCCCATAAAGCATCGTTTAACTTACTAGCCCAGTTTTTCCTAGATCTATTAACAGTCTTCTGCAAGATAGACTTGATCTCCCTATTTGAAAGCACTACCTGCCCACTAGTTTGGGGATGATAAGCAGAAGCAATTCTATGATTGACATCATACTTAGCAAGAGTTTTTCTAAAACTACCGTGAATAAAATGAGAACCTCCGTCAGTCATAAGATATCTAGGCACTCCGAACCTAGGAAAAATAACATCCTTAAGCATCTTTAACGAAGTCTCACCATCGGCACTCTTTGTAGGTATGGCTTCTACCCATTTAGTAACATAATCAACAGCAACAAGTATATGGGTATAGCCTTTTGAAGGAGGAAAAGGACCCATAAAGTCAAATCCCCAACAATCAAACGGTTCGATAACGAGAGTGTAATTCATAGGCATCTCATTGCATCTAGAAATATTACCAACTCTTTGACATTCATCGCAAGATAAAACATACCTTCTGGCATCTTTAAAGAGGGTTGGCCAATAAAAACCTGATTGTAGAACCTTCTGCGCGGTTCTATCTCCAGCATGATGCCCTCCATAAGCACTGCTATGGCATTTTCTTAATATCTCTTGTTGCTCATATTCCGGTACGCATCTTCTCATGATACCATCAACTCCTTCTTTATATAAATGTGGGTCATCCCAAAAATAATGCCTCAAATCATAGAAGAATTTTCTTCTCTGCTGAGCTGAAAAGGTCGGAGGCAAATACTTGGAAACAATAAAGTTAGCATAATCAGCATACCAAGGAAGGTCTCGTGAAGTTACATTAATTGCAGCCAACTGTTCATTTGGAAAACTATCATTAACAGGAATAGGATCAAAAGAAATATTTTCCAATCTAGACAAGTTGTCAGCCATAGGATTTTCAGCACCTTTCCTATCTACGATATGCAAATCAAACTCTTGTAAAAGCAGCACCCATCTAATAAGCCTAGGCTTAGCATCCTTCTTAGTCATAAGATATCTAATAGCAGCGTGATCAGTATGAATAGTAACTTCAGAATCAACAATGTAAGATCTAAACTTATCACAAGCAAAAACAACAGCAAGAAACTCTTTCTCAGTAGTAGCATAATTCTTCTGAGCAGCATCAAGAGTCTTACTAGCATAATGAATAACATTCAACTTATTATCTACGTGCTGTCCAAGAACAGCACCAACAGCAAAATCACTAGCATCGCACATAATTTCAAAAGGTAAATTCCAATCAGGTGGTTGAACAATAGGAGCAGTAGTTAAAGCCTTCTTAAGAGTTTCAAAAGCTTCCTTACAATCATCATCAAAGACAAATGGTACATCATTTTGAAGAAGATTAGTAAGAAGCTTTGAAATCTTAGAGAAATCTTTAATAAACCTCCTATAGAAACCAGCATGACCAAGAACACTACGAATACCTTTAACATCTCTTGGACAAGGCATTTTCTCAATTGCCTCCACTTTTGCTCTGTCAACTTCAATACCTCTTTCAGAAATTTTATGTCCAAGAACAATTCCTTCATTTACCATAAAGTGGCATTTCTCCCAATTAAGAACAAGGTTAGTTTCTTTGCACCTCTGCAAAACTTTATCAAGGTTGTGCAAACAATTATCAAAAGAAGTTCCATAGACGGAGAAATCGTCCATGAAGACCTCCACAATTTCTTCACAAAAACCATGAAAAATAGCGGACATGCATCTTTGAAAAGTAGCAGGAGCATTGCATAAACCAAACGGCATACGTCTATAAGCATAAGTTCCATAAGGACAAGTAAAAGTGGTTTTCTCTTGATCAACCTTCTTAACAGCAATTTGAGAAAAACCAGAATAACCATCAAGGAAACAAAAATGAGTCTTCTTAGACAACCTTTCTAGCATTTGATCTATAAACGGTAAAGGGTAATGATCTTTCTTAGTAACTTTGTTTACCTTCCTATAATCAATGCACATTCTATAACCAACTACTACCCTTTGAGGAATAAGCTCGTTATTCTCATTAGGCACAACAGTCATACCTCCTTTCTTAGGAACACAATGAACAGGACTAACCCATCTACTATCAGCAATAGGATAAATGATACCAGCATCAAGGAGTTTTAATACCTCATTTCTTACCACATCCTTCATCTTGGGAATTAGGCGGCGTTGATGCTCCACAACTGGCTTCGCATCTTTCTCCATATTAATGGCATGCTGACATAAAGTGGGAGAGATCCCTTTTAAATCATCAAGAGTATATCCCATAGCTCCTCGGTGTTTCCTCAATATCTCCAATAATCTTTCTTCTTCCTTTCCTGAAAGTTTAGAACTAATAATAACAGGATATATTTTCTTATCATCAATATAAGCATATTTAAGATTATCAGGCAAAGGCTTTAATTCAAACACAGGATCTTCTTTGGGCGGCAAAGTGGTACCAAGATCCTCCACAGGTAGATTATGCTTGAGTAATGGTGGTTGACGAAGAAGAATGTCGTCAATCTCTTCTCTTTCCTTGCTAAAAACATCACTTTCGTGATCTTCCATGAATTGCTGCAAGGCATTATTAGGGGCAAGAGCAATAGAAGCAAGCTGCTCAACTCGAAAATTTTCATTAGGCGTGTCATTTTCATAAGCAGTCTTAGCAAACTTGAAAAAATTAAACTGATAAGACTCTCCATTAAACTTAGTAAAAAAATTCTCCTTCTTACAATCTATCACGGCGCCACATGTGTTCAAAAATGGTCTACCAAAAATAATAGGACAAGTTTTACTAGCCTCCTTACCAAGTACTAGAAAATCAGTATGGTATTTAGTCTTACCGCAAAGAACTTCCACATCTCAGACAATACCAAGAGGCCAAACTGTCTCTCTGTTAGCAAGCTGAACAACCACATCAATATCTTCAAGCTCACAAGCGCCAATCTCGTGCATGATTTCTTTGTAAAGCTCTAAAGGAATAGCACTTGCACTAGCACCAATATCACATAAACCATAATAGCAATGATCTCCAATCCTGACAGAAATAACAGGAACACTTGCTTTCCTGTGCTTTTTAGGATGTAAAAGAATGTTAGAAGCATCTTCACAAAAAAGAATATATTCATCCCCTACATCTTTAGTAACAAGATCCTTCAATATAGCTACAGGAGACTTAATAGTAATTTGCTCATCAGGCTCTGCAGCTTTCTTAGTACTTTTATTAGACACACTTACCAAAGTAGAATACTTCTTTACCTTAGCAGGGAAAGGTGTCTTCTCAAAATAAGGTTCAGGCACAATGCTATCAACAGTACAAACTTCAGTAGCTGCAGCAGGAATATGACTAATAGAATCTTTGTAAGGCGCATGATATTTGTTCCAATCTTTCTTTGGAACATCAATATAAGAGGCAAAGGCCTTAAGACAATTAGCAAGTATTTGGGAATCAAGACCATATGCAGCACTAACACCATGAAAGTCATCGGTCTCCATAAAAGATTTAATGCATTCATAATCATAGTTTATACCTGACTTCCTACCTTTGTCGTTTTCCCATCCTTCAGCATTTTCTTGTATACGGTCAAGAAGTTTCCACTTAGCATCTTCTTTCATATGAGTAAATGATCCAAAGCAAGAAGCATCCAAGTAATCCTTATCAGGAAGAGTAAGCCGCGCATAAAAATTATCAATAACAATATTATTCGGGAGCTCATGAATGAGGCATTTGAGCATTAGTAACTTCAATCTCCCCCACGCTTGAGCAATACTCTCTCCATTATGAGGCCAAAAATTATATATCCGGTTACGGTCTTTATGAATTTCACTTGGAGGATAAAACTTGGAATAAAAGAGAGGCACAATATCCTCCCATGCCATAGATGGACCATCTTGGAGTAGTCGATACCACTCTTCAGCTTTGCCTTTCAATGATAATGAGAATAATTTCTTCTTGACCTGGCTTGGTGAAATGTGCACATCTGAACAACTCGCATAATTCATGTATAAATAATAAGTGATCACCCGGATGGACAGTTCCATCTCCTGAATAGCAGTTATCCATAATACGCCCAACAATTTTCATAGGTATTTTAAAAGGATCAATTTTAGCAGGCGGTGGCGGTGGTGGTTCCTCCGCATGTGCAGCAGCAGCAGTAGTAGTAGATGTGTTTCCAAATAGGAAACCAAATGGAGAGTTCTCCATAGCAAAGTAAAATAAAAGACAAAATGAAAACAATACTCACAGCGACGGTTACCTTTACCAATTCCACTCTTCAATAGCGCTACACTCCCCGGCAACGGCGCCAGAAAATAGTCTTGATGACCCACAAGTATAGGGGGTGTATTGTAGTACTTTCGATAAATAAGAGTGTCGAACCCAATGAGGAGCAGAAGGTGTTGATGAGCAGTTTTGATCAAGGAATCACTGTAAATACTAGCAAACAGGTTTTCAGGGGTATTTGGTAATACGAGTAAATAAAGCGCGAGTAAATAAAAGACAGTAGTAACAATTGCAGCAAGTGCCCAATCCTTTCTTCAGCAAAGGATAAGCCGGTTGTGTACTTATAATAACCAAACGTTCTCGAGGACACACGGGAGTTTCTGTCAAGAGCTTTCGCTTCATAGAGCCAATAGTATTTATTGATTTGATAGGTGTTATGGGGGTGAACCTGTGCTAGCGCACTACCCTTACTAGGATAAATACACACTTGTGATTATACCCCTTGCAAGCATCCGCAAATACAAGAAAGTAATTAAGATAAATCTAACCACAGCCTTAAACTCTGAGATCCTATGCTCCCTGGTGCAATGGTTTCCCAACAGAGGTTTAGGTTTCTGTCACTCCAGCAACCCCACAATCGGTAGCCAAATACACAATGCATCTCACTAGGCCCATAAATGGTGAAGTATCATGTAGTCGACGTTCACATGACACCACTAGTGAAATAGCACCACAACAATATCAAACCATTAAATATTTCTCAACAATAATTCACTACTAACATCTTGACTTCTCCCATGTCCTCAAGAACTAAACGAACTACTCACAAGACATCATATGGATCATGATCAGAGGTGAAATAATGGTAAATAACAATCTGAACATAAACCTTAACTCAACGGTTCCACTCAATAGCATCAACTACAAGAGTAATCAACGCCGGGAAAGTTTCCCCTATGAATATAACAAGATCCAACTCAAGATGTTACAGCGGGATGACGTGGTGATGGTGGAGATGAAGGTGCTGGTGATGGAGATGATGATGATGATGATCCCGATGAAGTCCAGTGTGATGGTGATGACGATGGCGACGATCTCCCCTCTCCGGGAAGGAATTTCCCCGGCAGATTTCTCCCTGCCGGAGAGCTTTCTCTCTCTGGTGTTCTCCGCCCCGCAGAGGCGGCTGTGTCTAACTCTGAGCCCCCCCCCCCCCCTTGACTTAGGTTTTCCGGGACGATGATGTCCGCGGAGGGGCGAGACCAGAGGTGGGCCAGGGCGGCCTCACGCAGGGCCCGCGTGGCCAGGGGGCTGGCCGCGCCACCCTGGCGTGTGGGCCCCCCTGGCTCCTCTCGACTCCCCCTTCTGGCTTCCCGAGTCTTCTGGAAAATTATAATTTCTAGGTATTTCTTTGAAATTTTCCTGATCTTCAAAATATGGTCTCTTGATGGTCCTTTTTCCAGCAGAATCCTAACTCCGGCAGCAACTCCTCCGATGATCATCAAACATGTGAAAACAAAGGAAATAACATAAGTATCATATCTGAATATGAAATATATCAATGAATAACAGTAAATTATGATACAAAATAGTGATGCAAATTGGACGTATCAGGGAGTCATGGATGGTCGATGGAGGAGCGTCGGTGGTGATGGTGATGAAGATCTCCTCCGAATCCCCGTCCCGGCAGGGTGCCAGAACGGAGTTTCTGGTTTCGAATTGCGGTTTCTGATGGCGGCGGCGCAGCGGAAGTCTATCTGGGAAAAACGCCGTCTCCCTGATATTATGTCGTTAGGGGGTATATGTACGCGAGAGGGGAGGTCGAGAGGGGTTCTGGGGCCCCCTAACGCAGGGGTGGCGCGGCCAGGGCTGGGCCGCGCCACTTGTGCGTGACAGCCCCTCGAGCCCCTTCTCCCTCCTGTCTTCTGGCTCCGTGGGTCTTCTGGTGAAATAGGATTTTTCATGATTTTTCCCAAATTTTTACTGGAAGTTGGATTTCTGCACAAAACGAGACACCAGAGCAATTCTGCTGAAAACAGCGTCAGTCCGTGTTAGTTGTATTCAAAACACACAAATTAGAGGAGAAACAATAGCAAAAGTGTTCGGGAAAGTAGATACGTTTTGGACGTATCAACTCCCCCCAAGCTTAGCTATTTGCTTGTCCTCAAGCAATTCAGTTAACAACTGAGAGCGATAAAAGAAACTTTCACGAACACATTTGCTCATATGATGTATATATACTAATTATGTGATCAAGTACTCAGGTAATTCATAATAAGAAATATGCAACTAATGTCACCTCATAGTCAAGCAAGCTATGAAAGAGTGCCAATGTACTAATAACAAGTAACATGTACATGAGAAGCTACAAGATTGTAATATGCATAAATGATATGAAAGAGTAGTATCCCACTTGCCTTTATTTGTAGAGCAAAACATAAATGCTGAGGCACCTCTGAAATCCAAGGGAAGACTAGAAGTAGAAATATTAAAGATACAAGCATCAAAGTTATACCACAATTAACCGTGTTCTGGGACAAGCACATTACACTAAGAATAACAGCTATGCTCTCAAGAAGTGCTTAAAAGTTAGAAGATGAAGACTCAACATAAAAGTAAACGAATGGCCCTTCGCAGAGGGAAGCAGTGATTTAACATGTGCTAGAGCTTTTAATTTGTAAAACAGAGATAAAAGTTTCTTTTGAGAGGTGGTTGTTCTATGTCAACGACTAGCAATGGGGACTTACTATCTTCCATAATAAACAAGTGAGAGCGGTTCTGAGTTCTTTGAAATTTGGCACATTGGTGCTCTTTTATAAAGCTTTGGCACTCCTGCCCACCTTTTTCCTTTCTCAATCCACGGCTAACCGATTCCATCGGGTGCCCACCAACTTTCTCATTCCTTTGGAGGAGTGCATTTTTTTCTTTCTTTTAGAATTAAGATTATAATGGTCTGACCAGCTCTCATGCAAAATTAATGACAAGCAGATGAAGCTGCCTAGTCGAGGGGTACTTAATTTAATATGGAAGATAGCAATTCCGACCACTATGTCCCCATGAGCTAAAAACAGTGGCACAAAATGAGAAGTAGTTGAAAGTTTTGAAAGGTAGCACATGAAAATTTACTTGGAATGGCTTACAAATACCATGCATAGGAATTTATAGTGGACTCTTTGGAAGACTTGGTTTTGGTAGTTGGATGCACGAGTAGAGCTCATACTCAGTACAAATGAAGGCTAGCAAAAGACTGGGAAGCGACAATCAAGAGAGCAATAACTATCATAATCAGGCTTGCGACAAAACAAAATTAATATAGGCATAAAAATGATACAAGAACTCTGAGGCAATTTAGATCATTGAGGCTTAATTGACTTTTTGTTCAGTCATATGCATGCTCGAGCATGTGCCAAGTCGATTCAAATGAAGGTTTCAGAGGTGGATACCACAATATCATACCATACTATGAATAAAACAATGCATGCAAGCGTCTACATGACATGCTACAGGCTAATAGTAAATTGAAACTAATCATATGAAAGCAAGAACTACAAAGCATCCATTAGATGACATATACCTTACATGAACTGACTAAGCATGTCCACATAGATGAGTATATGTACAAAAATGAAAACAAATAGAGTTCATACCAGCCTCTTACCACATCTCGGATTTTCGTATGTCATCATTATTGCTCTTCACTTGTGTGGCTTGAATAATATAAAGTGAATACCAAGCTCCAATGGAGTAACGAGAGACTGAACTCTGCAACAAACTTTACAAAACCGAAGAAGAACAACAAATATTTTTGGGGTTTTCAATTTTTGAAACAAAAGCAGAAGGAAATAGCAAACAAAGCAAAATATTTTTGGATTTTTCAAATAGCGAACCGAAAATAGCAAGTAAAGCAAACCAAAGGTAGAAAACTAAAGAACCAAATAGAAAGAAACAACGGAAATATTTTTGGTCTTTTTGTGTTTTGGAAAAATGGAAACAAGAATGAGAACAATAAAGAAAGCAAAACATGAATATACAAAGGACCGACTAAATATGATGTGTAGATGAGTGAATCGTCGGCGTACCTCCCCCCAAGCTTAGGCTTTTGGCCTAAGTGGAGATCAATTTTGACTTTGATAGCTGCCCCAGGCTGGTGGATCATCATAGGTGTAATCGTACCCGGGCTCTCGTGAAGATGAAGCTGATGGCGCATAATCATAATAAGGTTGCTCATATGGGAAGTTTGTAATGTTGGAGGGCTGCCCCGATTCTTCAGCGCCCTCCTCATCGTGTACAGGCGGCGGGTGCTCCTCCACGTACGCATCAAGCTCATCTTCCGTAAGCGACCATCCATTCCTGCGATCAATATTAAACAAAAGAGGTGCAGGCAAACGGACTGATCGTTTAGTCTTTACTACCCTCCAGGTAGTCTTCATGAAAAAGGTTAGCTCAAATGTTAAATTAATCAAACTAGCAGGAGGAGAAATAAACTTATGCTGAACCATAGAATCAAGACCAAGTTTCTCCTCGGGGAACTGCAGATCTCGAAAATGAGGCACAACGCCATGCAGAGCTAACAGGCGTGAAGCTATATGTCCCCCACAGATTCCCCCTTTCTCACGATTAAGATCAAGACGGAAAGCTATTAAGGCACCCAAATGGTAAGTCTATCACGCCTCAAAGCAGCAGCAATAAAAGCTAGATCATGAAGAGATAATTTACTTGCAGATTTCCTAGCAAGAACACATTTGGTAATAAAGAAGGCAAAATACTGAATGGATGGGAAATGAATGTTTTGAGTTTTACCACCCTCTCCTGTAAAGCTTCTTCCTTGACAAATCTCTTCGTATAGTTCCAACAATGGTCTAGGTTGACCTCTTATCTTCTCGAGCGATCCCCACTGTGGTACTCTGATAGCTGTACAGAAAACATCAAGAGGCAAGTCCACAGATTTATTATAGATTTTGTAGTGAACCATGGGGTTAGAAGTGGACCAACTAAATCTGAAATCCTGCACCACAGACATTGTCAGTTTAACATATTGGGGAGGTTCACCCTCAACAAAATATTCTAACCCTGCATTAGAGAGTAAGGTTTGAAAATCCTGCAGAATTCCAGCAGCACTCATGAATGCTGAGCAAGGATAGTGTGAGGGGAAAACCTTCTCTTCACGGTGAACCCTCATAACATCATGCACTTCTAGTTCATGTTGAGAGAGTTGATACACATTCTCCTCCATTTCTGAAATTTTTGACAAACCTCATAAAAAATGATTTAAAGACAAGCAATTGTAGGAAACTACTATAGTGGGTTACTATAGAGCTATAATGCATTAAAATAACCTTTCTAAGCAATAGAGCAAGCATGCATACTCATTTATACTGTCACCTACAATGCTAAAATACTCAAGAAATACTTTACCAAAAGAAATTCTACTTGGACAAGTGGAGGAGTCACATACCGGAGAGCAAATGATCCAAATTTTAGCAGAAATGTTGGGCTGAGCAAGGAGATCGAAAAATCGAGGTGAAGAACAGCAAGAACTCGAGCTTGAGCAAATGGGGCGGTGTTTTTCGGGAGAGAGAAAGAGCTGGGGAAGAGGAGATGAGTGAGGGGCCTGGTGGGGCCCTCTCACACCTGGGTGGCGCGGCCAGGGCTGGGCCGCGCAACAGTCTTCGAGGGGCCCTCACACACAGGTGGCGTGGCCCAGCCCTGGCCGTGCCGCCCTGGCGTGAGGAGGCCCCAGCAGTCCTCTCGACCTCCCCTCTCGCCTACATATACCCCCTGACATAATAATATCGGGGAGACAGCGTTTTTCCTAGATAGACTTCCGCTGCGCTGCCGCCATCAGAAACCGCGATTCGGAACTAGAAACTCCGTTCTGGCACCCTGCTGGGACAGGGATTTGGAGGAGATCTTCATCACCATCATCACCGACGTTACTCCATCGACCATCCATGACTCCCCCATCCATGTGTGAGTAATTCCCCTGCTGTAGGTGAGGGGATTGTAGGGATTGGATAAGATCATTCATGTAATTTGATATGAGATTGTTAGGGCATAGTGCCTAGTATCTTTATTTAGTGCCTATGACATTGTTGCAACTTGTTGTGCTTAATGCTTGTCACTTTGGGCCCGAGTGCCATAATTTCAGATCTGAACATGTTATTATTTCTATGATGATACTTGTTGTTTATGGTCTTACCTACAAGTTGTATACACATATTGTTGTCCGGAACCTGAGGCCCTAAAGTGACAGAAATTGGGATAACCGGAGAGGATGGCTATGATGTGAGGATCACATGTGTTCACCAAGTGCTAATGCTTTGCTCCGGTACTTTATTAAAAGGAGTACCTTAATTACCAGTAGTTTCCCTTGAGGCCCTGCTGCAACAGGCTGGTAGGACAAAAGATGTCGTGCAAGTTTCTCCTTGTGAGCACGTATGACTATATACGGAACACATGCCTATGATTGTTTGTACTAGGATGCTTTATCATTATTTATCTGCAATGCCCATGTCTCATTGATTTCATGAATTATCTTATCCATGCAACGCCCATAATCCATCCCTATGCCTACAGTATTTGTTCCTACTGTTTACTACTGTTTCTATTACCGCTGCTATTTTACTACTGTTGTTACTGTTTCACTACTGTCACCACCATAAAACTACTGCCACTGATAAACCACTGCGAGCAAGACTGTTTCTAGGTGCAGCTGAATTGACAACTCATCTGTTAAGGCTTACATATATTCTTTGGCTCCCCTTGTGTCGAATCAACAAATTTGGGTAATACTTCCCTCGAAGACTGTTGCGATCCCCTATACTTGTGGGTCATCAAGACTATTTTCTGGCGCCGTTGCCGGGGAGCATAGCTTTATTTGTAAGTTCACTTGGTATTTATATTGTTTGCTGCAATCCTTTCATCATGGGTAAACCTCGTGATGGAAAAGTTCCTATATTGCCATCCACTACAAGAAGAGGTACGACTTGGAACACTTCTGTTGCTCTTGATTCACCATCTGTTATGAGCAAGTTGCTTACACCACCACACCCACACGCTACTGCTACTACTTCTGCTGAGTTTGAAAATGCCACTGATAATTTAGATGATGCTTCTACTGTGCTTGATGAGAGTGGTTCACTAGGCTCCTTTTTAGATGCTACTATTGCTAGAGCTAAGTTGGGAAACACCACTGTTACACCTGTTAGTTCACCTGAGTCTAGGGAATGTAATAGTGATGATTATGATGATGATGCTTATATTAAGCTTAATGATGATTTTATTGCTGAAGCACATGCTGCTCGTAATGCTGGTAATGTTAGAGAACTTCTTGCAAGACGTTCTGTTAGATATAATTTGTCTCCTGATCCTAAGTTTGTTGCTTCTCCCATAAATATTAGAGACAAGGATTATGATTTCTCTTTGGATTTATCTTACATATCTATTGTTGAGAAAACTCCTTTTTGTGGTACTAAAGATAAGAGTGCTATGGGGCACATGAATGAGCTTTCTACTTTGAGTAATTTGTTTTCTAATGATATTAAGCTCCACACTTACTTTGTTGCTAAGATTTTTCCTTTCTCGTTGAAAGATGCAGCTAAAACTTGGTTTAATAGCTTGTCTCCTGGATATCTTACTAGTCCTATTGCTTTGGTTAATGCTTTCTTTCAGAAATATTTTCCTGCTAGTGCTCAACATGCTGCTGTGCAGAAAATCTTTGATTTTGAACAGGGAAAAGGAGAGATATTGCCTGAATCTTGGACAAGGTTTTGTTCTTTAATTAGAGCTTTGCCTAAAGAACCATTGCCTAAAAATGAACTCCTTGATATATTTTATAATGGACTAATGGATGAATCTAAGTCATATTTGGATAGTTGTGCTGGTTGTGTTTTCAGGGAAAGAACTCCGGCTGAAGCTGAAGAATTAATGGCTAAAATAAGCCAGAATCATGATGATTGGACTTTGGACGAGCCAACACCAGCACCAGCCCCTGCGCCATCTACAGAGCCTACGCCGAAGAAGAGAGGGATGATTGAATTAAATGATGAAGTTATGAGGGAAGCTAAGAAATCTCTTAAGGAGAAAGGTATTAAGGCCGAAGACATAAAAAATTTACCTCCCATAGAAGAATTATGTAAGCCAATCCCTCACTCATCTACTATTGAGGTACACTCTCTCCAACGCTTTGATAAAAGAGATATTCCTTATTCTAAACCTCCTGATCAATGCTTAGATGAGTTCGATAATTTTATTGTTAGAAAATTTTAATAGAATGGTGCATAATCATTTGTTGGAAAATTCTAGAGCTATTAACAAGTTGTAGGATATTGTGGAGAGAACCGCCAAAGATGTGAAGATACTTGTTAAACATTTTCAAATGGTTCAAACACAAATTGATCAGCTTACCAAGGTGCAAAAAGACTTGCTAGTTAATGCTGCAAGAGAGAAGCAAGCATGTGAAATACGCATAAGAAGTGGCACCGCTACTCAAGATCCATTATATCCTGAAGGACATCCTAAGAGGGTCAAGCAAGATTCTCAACGAACTGCAAGTGATGATATTCCTTGTAAGAAGAAGAAGAAGCATAAAACAACTACAGAATCATCTGATGCAGGTAAAGATCCTAATAGTGTTTCTATTTATGATGCTGAAACTGAACCAGGAGACGTTTTCGATAAAGAAGAAGTTGAAGAGGAACCAGAAAAGATTGATAAAAATGCAAAGTACACCAAAGAAGACTTCATTGCCAACAAGCATGGTAAAGAGAGAGAACCTTGGGTACAGAAACCAATGCCTTTTCCTGGTAAGAAACACAAGTCCAAGGAAGAAGAACACTACAACAGGTTTTGTGAATGGATGAGACCTTTATTTTTGCAAATTCCTTTGACTGATGCTATTAGAATGCCTTCTTATGCAAAGTATATGAAAGATATTGTCAGTAACAAAAGGAAAATTCCTAATGAGGAAATTTCCACTTTACTTGCTAATTATTCTTTTGATGGTAAAGTACCAGAGAAGCTTGGAGATCCAGGTATTCCAACTATTCCTTGCTCCATTAAAAATAACTATGTTAGAACTGCTTTATGTGATTTGGGAGCTGGAGTTAGTGTCATGCCTTTTTCTCTTTATAAGAGACTTGATCTAGATAAATTGGTATCAACTGATATATCTTTACAAATGGCTGATAAGTCTACTACTATTCCTATTGGTATATGTGAAAATGTTCCTGTTCAAGTTGCTAACAGTTGTCTAATATTAACTGATTTTGTTGTGTTGGAAATGCCTAAAGATGATAATATGTCTATTATTCTTGGGAGACCTTTTCTAAATACTGCAGGTGCTGTTATTAATTGCAATCAAGGAAAAGTCACTTTTAATGTTAATGACAAAGAGTATACGGTTTATTTTTCCAAGAAGATTGATAGGAAGAATGCTCTAAGTTCAATCAAGCATGTTGAGACCATCAAAGTTGGTCAAATTATTTGTTCAGAGCGAAAGCCCAAGGAAGAATATCAAATTGTTATGGTTGGTACTATACCTATCAAAGTTGAGGTAACATAAGCATTCTAGTGAAGTGCAAAGTTTTGCCTCATATAAAGTTAGTTTGGGAACAAGACTTGATCAACCTTGTTAACAAAGTGATTTTATATGAACGAAACTTCGTTTTCACCGCATCCACTCCACCTCACTTGTATTTACTTTCATCAATTTTATTCCTTCAGTTTAGTTACATGATTAAGAGTATCTCAGAGCTGCTACATGCTTGGTTTTGATTTGCTTGAAATCATTTTATCCTTGTTTTTCTGAATTTTTTTCGATATGCCAATTTCTGAAAAATCCTCGAAAATAAAGTTTCTCGAAAAATTCTTTATAGATTTTTTTGTCAAAAAATGGGGCAGAGAGACACCTGCGAGGCACCAGGAGGGGCTGCCATGCCACCTCACACATAGGTGGCGCGGCCTAGCCCTGACCGCGCCACCCTGGTGTGAGAGGGCCCCACCTGGCCCCTCACTTATCTCTTCCTCCCCTGCTCTTTCTCTCTCCCAAAAACAATGACACACCCTACTCAAACCCGAGTTCTTGCTATTCTTCACCTCGATTTTTCGATCTCCTTGCTCAGCCCAACATTTCTGCTGAAATTTGGAGCATTTGTTCTCCGGTATGTGACTCCTCCGCTTGTCCAAGTAGAATTTCTTTTGGTGAAGTATTTCTTGAGTATTTTAGCTTTGTAGGTGACATGATAAATGAGTATGCATGCTTGTTCTATTGCTTAGAATTGTTATTTTGATGCATGTTAGCTCTCTAGTAACCCACTATAGTAGTTTCCTACATTTGCTTGTCTCAAAATCATATTTTATGAGGTTTGTTAAAAATTTCAGAAATGGAGGAGAATGCTTATCAACTCTCTCAACATGAACTAGAAGTGCATGAAGTTATGAAAGTTCACCGTGAAGAGAAGGTCTTCCCCTCACACTATCCATGCTCAGAGTTCATGAATGCTGCCGGAATTATGCAGGATTTTCAAACCTTACTCTCTAATGCAGGATTAGAACATTTTGTTGAGGGTGAACCTCCCCAATATGTTAAACTAACAATGTCTGTGGTGCAGGATTTCAGATTTAGTTGGTCCACTTCTAACCCCATGGTTCATTATAAAATTTATAACAAATCTGTGGATTTGCCTCTGGATTTCTGTACAGCTATTAGAGTACCACAGTGGGGATCGCTTGAGAAGATAAGGGGACAACCTAGGCCATTGTTAGAACTATACGAGGAGATTTGTCAAGGAAGAAGCTTCACATGAGAGAGTGGTAAAACTCGAAATATTCATTTTCCATCCATTCGATATTTTGCCTTCTTCATTACCAAATGTGTTCTTGCTAGGAAATCTGCAAGTAAATTATCTCTCCATGATCTAGCTTTTATTGCTGCTGCTTTGAGGCGTGATAGGACTTACCATTTGGGTGCCTTAATAGCTTTCCGTCTTGATGTTAACCGTGAGAAAGGGGGAATCTGTGGAGGACTTATAGCTTCACGCCTATTAGCTTTTCATGGTGTAGTACCTCATTTTCTAGATCTGCAGTTCCCCGAGGAGAAACTTGATCTTAATTCTATGATTCATCATAAGTTTATTTCTCCTCCTGCTAGTTTGATTAATTTAACATTTGAGCTAACCTTTTTCAAGAAGACCACCTGGAGGGTAGTAAAGACTGATCGATCAGTCCGTTTGCCTGCACCTCTTTTGTTTAACCTTGATCGCAGGAATGGATGGTCGCTTACGAAAGATGAGCTTGATGCGTACGTAGAGGAGCACTCGCCGCCTGTGCACGATGTGGAGGGCGCCGAGGAGTCGGGTCAGCCCTCCAACATTGCGAATTTCCCATATGAGCAACCTTATTATGATTATGCGCCATCAGCTTCATCTTCACGAGAGCTGGGGTACGATTACACCTATGATAACCCACCAGCCTGGGGCAGCTATTAGAATCGAAATTGATCTCCACTTAGGCCAAAAGCCTAAGCTTGGGGGGGAGGTACACCGACGATGCACTCATCTATATATTATATTTTGTCGGACCTTTGTATATCCATGTTTTGCCTTCTTTATTGTTCTAAGTTCTTACTTCTGCTTTCCAAAACACAAAAAGACCAAAAATATTTCCGTTGTTTCTCTCTATTTGGTTCTTTAGTTTTTTATCTTTGGGTTGCTTTACTTGCTATTTTCTGTTTGCCACTTGAAAAATCCAAAAATATTTCACTTTGTTCACTATTTCCTTTCATTCTTTGGTTTTGTAAAGTTTGTTGCAGAGTTCAGTCTCCCGTTACTCCATTGGAGCTTGGTATTCACTTTATATTATTCAAGCCACACAAGTGAAGAGCAATAATGATGATATATGACAATCCGAGATGTGGTAAGAGGCTGGTATGAACTCTATTTGCTTTCATTTTTGTACATATACTCATCCATGTGGACATGCTTAGTCAGTTCATGTAAGGTATATGTTATCTAATGGATGCTTTGTAGTTCTTGCTTTCTTATGATCAGTTTCAATTTACTAATAGTCTGTAGCATGTCATGTAGACGCTTGCATGCATTGTTTTATTCATAATATGGTATGTTATTGTGGTATCCACCTCTAAAAAGTTTTATTTGAATCGACTTGGCACATGCTCAAGCATGCATATGACTAAACAAAAAGTCAATTAAGCCTCGATGATCTAAATTGCCTCAGAGTTTTTGTATCATTTTTATGCCTATATTAATTTTGTTTTGTCGCAAGCATGATTATGATAGTTATTGCTCTCTCGATTGTCGCTTCCCAGTCTTTTGCTAGCCTTCACTTGTACTGAGTATGAGCTCTACTCGTGCATCCAATTACCAAAAACCAAGTTTTCCAAAGAGTCCACTATAAATTCCTATGCATGGTATTTGAAAGCCATTCTAAGTAAATCTTCATGTGCTACCTTTCAAAACTTTCAACTACTTCTCATTTTGTGCCACTGTTTTTAGCTCATGGGGACGTAGTGGTCAGAATTGCTATCTTCCATATTAAATTAAGTATCCCTGGACTAGGCAGCTTCATCTGCTCGTCATTAATTTTGCAAGGGAGCTGGTCAGACCATTATAATCTAATTCTAAAAGGAAAGAAAAAAAGGCACTCCTCCATAGAATGTGAAAGTTGCTGGGCACCCGATGGAATCGGTTAGCCATGGTTTGAGAAAGGAAAAAGGTGGGAAGGAGTGCCAAAGCTTTATAAAAGAGGACCAATGTGCCAAAATTTCAAAGAACTCGGAACCGCTCTCACTTGTTTATTATGGAAGATAGCAAGTCCCCATTGCTAGTCGTTGACATAGAACAACCACCTCTCAAAATAAATTTTTATCTCTGTTTTATAAATGAAAAGCTCTAGCACATGTTAAATCACTACTTCCCTCTGCGAAGGGCCTATCTCTTACTTTTATGTTGAGTCTTCATCTTCTAACTTTTAAGCACTTCTTGAGAGCATAGCTGTTATTCTTAGTGTAATGTGCATGTCCCAGAACATGATTAATTGTGGTATAACTTTGATGCTTGTATCTTTGATATTTCTACTTCTAGTCTTCTCTTGAACTTTAGAGGTGCCTCAGCATTTATGTTTTGCTCCATAAATAAAGGCAAGCGGAATACCACTCTTTCATATCATTTATGCATATTACAATCTTGTTAGCTTCTTATTTTCATGTTACTTCTTATTAGTATGTTGGCACTCTTTCATAGCTTGCTTAACTATGAGGTAGCATTAGCTGAATATTTCTTATTATGAATTGCTTGAGTACTTGATCATATAGTAAGTATATATACATCTATGAAGCAAATGTGTTCGTGAAAGTTTCTTTTATCACTCTCAGTTGTTAACTGAATTGCTTGAGGACAAGCAAATAGCTAAGCTTGGGGGGAGTTGATACGTTCAAAACGTATCTACTTTCCCGAACACTTTTGCTATTGTTTCTCCTCTAATTTGTGTGTTTTGAATACAACTAACACGGACTGACGCTGTTTTCAGCAGAATTGCTTTGGTGACTCATTTTTGTGCAGAAATCAACTTTTAGTAAAAATTTGGGAAAAATCATCAAAAATCCTATTTCACCAGAAGACCCACGGAGCCAGAAGACAGGACGGAGAGGAGCTTCGAGGGGCCCTCACACACAGGTGGCGCGGCCCAGCCCTGGCCGCGCCGCCCTGGCATGAGGAGGCCCCAGCAGCCCTCTCGACCTCCCCTCTCGCCTACATATACCCCCTGACATAATAATATCGGGGAGACGGCGTTTTTCCCAGATAGACTTCCGCTGCGCCGTTGCCATCAGAAACCGCGATTCGGAACCAGAAACTCCGTTCTAGCACCCTGCCGGGACGGGGATTTGGAGGAGATCTTCATCACCATCATCACCGATGTCACTCCATCGACCATCCATGACTCCCCCATCTATGTGTGAGTAATTCCCCCGCTGTAGGTGAGGGAATGGTAGGGATTGGATGAGATCATTCATGTAATTGATATGAGATTGTTAGGGCATAGTGCCTAGTATCTTTATTTAGTGCCTATGACATTGTTGCAACTTGTTGTGCTTAATGCTTGTCACTTTGGGCCCGAGTGCCATGATTTCAGATCTGAACATGTTATTATTTCTATGATGATACTTATTGTTTATGGTCTTACCTACAAGTTGTATACACATATTGTTGTCCGGAACCCGAGGCCCCAAAGTGACAGAAATTGGGATAACCGGAGGAGATGGCTATGATGTGAGGATCACATGTGTTCACCGAGTGCTAATGCTTTGCTCCGGTACTTTATTAAAAGGAGTACCTTAATTACCAGTAGTTTCCCTTGATGCAATGCTGCAACAGGCTGGTAGGACAAAAGATGTCGTGCAAGTTTCTCCTTGTGAGCACGTACGACTATATACGGAACACATGCCTATGATTGATTGTACTAGGATGCTTTATCATTATTTATCTGCAATGCCCATGTCTCATTGATTTCATGAATTATCTTATCCATACAACGCCCGTAATCCATCCCTATGCCTACAGTATTTGTTCCTACTGTTTACTACTGTTGCTATTACCGCTGCTATTTTACTACTGCTGTTACTGTTTCACTACTGTCACCACCATAAAACTGCTGCCACTGATAAACCACTGCGAGCAAGACTGTTTCCAGGTGCAGCTGAATTGACAACTCATCTGTTAAGGCTTACATATATTCTTTGGCTCCCCTTGTGTCGAATCAATAAATTTGGGTAATACTTCCCTCGAAGACTGTTGCGATCCCCTATACTTGTGGGTTATCAGCGCGCGATGACCCACAAGACATCAAGCGCCGTATGGTGAGGGCTCCTAGTTGCTGGCTGACATCAAGCGCCTTCTCCCTGAGATCATAATCCACGTCGTCGCCACCGCTGCCGCCGCCGAACAGACCGCCTTAATAGAAGAGCTGACTGTTGCCGCCACACTCTTCGTATCTTTGGTTCACTAATTCTCTCTCTCTCTTTAGTTACAAACAGTGATAGTGTAATTCTACTTCTTGAAATCAAAAACATGGATTACAGGACGCTATGGCGCCCAGACCATATCGCTGGCCGCATGCAGGTGTTGGAGATTCGTGCTAACCATTTTTGCAAAAAAGCCCATGTAGTTTGTTGGAATCAACCCGTAGTCCTTAGTTGACTAGGTATATAAACACCATCGGAGGGCGAAACCCTATCCAGATTGGCCCTCTCCCCCTCCCGCCCCCCGCCACCCCCTCCCAACCCAGATCCCGACCTAGATCTTGACCCAGATCCCGACGCCGGCGGCGCCCGGCGACGCCCGCCGCCACCCTCCACCAATCTCGCCGCCGCAGCACTCCACCCCGCCGCCGCCGCACTCCACCCCGCTGCACGGAGGCCACCCTCCGTCACCAACCGCCGCTGCCCCGAGCAACCCCGGCCAGAGGGCCTTCGACGACCGCCGCCCTCTGCTAGGCTGAGGTAACCGGCCAGGCTGAGGTCGCCGACCAGGCCTGCTGCGCCATCTCCGAATCTGGGCCTGGAGGCTTCAAATCTTGATTTAGGGTTCTACCTGTTCTTGTTTAGGGTTTGTAGATCTTGGCTTCTTGTTTTCTTGTTTAGGGTTTCTATGGATCTTTTGTGTGCAGTACTTTCTAATTCGATCTATGGTCCCGTTTTGAATAATGAGAAGAACCTTTCTGCCAACCTGTTGAACGTGTTGTGTATGGATCTCTTGAACACCCTGCTAGGTTACACATGATAATCACTGCAGAACTTTACAGATCCTTCAAAAAATCGATGGAAAACAAAGTACCTTACAGCAACATGTTCGGATCCGTTCGAGAAATTGTGCAAAACTTTTCATTTTGACTCAGCTGGTGTGGGAACGGACAGGACTTCATAATCACAATTTCAAAAAAACCAGAGACTTTTTTGCAAAATTATCTCACCAATCTCGATGCATTGACGGCTCACGATAGCGTCCGGGCGCCATAGCGTCCAGAGAAAATCCGCGTTATCTTGAAATGGTCTTCGTAAAGTAAGATGTGAAGCTGATAATTGCATTGTTGTTTGCACTTCGCAGCACGTGAGACGTGTAGCTGTCTGCGTTGAGTACATCTGCGGGACAACAAGCCAAATTTGATCAAGGCTATCTTCTGAATTATTGTCTCTTTTGTATGATCAAACTGTTGTGAAGGTATCGCTTAGAATTTTTTTTGCTTTTTTTTCCGTAGTTATGGCCCTGGGGCCTGGGGTTTTGCATATGGTTTACACCTAGGAAGTACTGACCTATTGATACCTTTATTTGCAGCAAGAATTGATCAAGACATTTGATCCAGGGACTTCCAAGCATGTCGTAGATGATAGGCTTGAACTTAGGAAAAGCTGCCATTGAAGTGGACACATTGCTGGATAATTGTCTTGATCAAGTGAATCCGTCGTCCTTCATCGTTCCTTTCCACTTATCTGGCTTAGGCGGTAAATACAGTTTACATATGGCTGGACACATTGCTGCATTTCTTCTGGACAAGTAATTTCAAGATTGTTTAAGAGTGTGCAGGTCATTTCCCTAAACAAGGATAGTTTACGTGTGGCTGGATGAATCAAGATCGTAGGTATACATTAGTTCTCTCCAAGATCATGTCGAGGTGTACATGCATGTGACCTGAACCAAGAGCTTTCAGACATGCTGTATCCGCAGAGTTGATCTTTTTTGTTAAATTTGTTGCAGAAATTTGATGTTGTTTTAATCAAGAATTGCACATGAATTAAACATGTGCCTTTTGTTAAAATTTCATTTTCTTGTGCTTTCTCGGTGTTTATCCATTAAGAATTGTTTGTCTTGTCAAAATATATTTGTTGGAAGTAGTGAGATACCAGCAAGTTTGACATGCATTAGCTGTAATTTTACTCAGTTCGGTTCAATAGACAATAAACATGGTATTTGATCTGATACATGAGAATCTATAGGAATAGGATCTTGATTGACTTCTAAAATGTTTTTATGAAAATCTGGATGATTAGTCATTACAAAACTTTTACCATATTTTTCATTTGTATGAATGCTCATCTATGATATTATCAGTTGTTGCAGAAAAGATTTTGACCAAATTACTATTTGTCTATTTTGACCACTGTGCCATTCATGAGTTGCTAGATTTGTTGATAGGGTTGACAATGTGCATTCGTTTTTATCTCCTTCATCAATGGAGTACTACTACCTCCGTTCGCGTTTAATGGACGCGAGCATGCACCATTCGTAGGCATCCCACTCGAGGGGGCGATCACATTGATTTAAACGGAACAGAGGAAGTATGATCTTGTCACACTATCAAATTATTATCCATTATCTTTCCTCAAAAATTGATTAAGGAATATATTTTTACTTCTTTTGCCTTTTTTGGCATTAGTAGGTACGTGCAGTTGCCCAATCTAAAAGACATCTGCTGAAAAATTTGACCATAGGTTTCAGCACCTCAGTTTAGCATGCCATCCTCCTGGAAAAATTCTCTCTCCAATTTTTGTCCAAATTTGTTTTAGAGGGAGAAGGATATGTACATGCATGCCACGGAAGAAAATGGTTCATATCGCTTGCCTAAACTATACATACCTTCATTTCATGGCCATAGATACAAAAGATCAAGATCAAGGTTAATATTCTATTAATCTGTTGCTAAATTTACTAATTAAAATCTTTAAAGGAACATAGTTGATAAATTCCCAGATTATAGTTTTAAGTACATATTTGCGATTACATTGTGTTCCTGGATCTCCTCTATGTAGCTTTGTATCTAAATAATGTTGACACTATTGGTTCACCTATATTAGTAGGCAAGAAAATATTTAGAGAGCCGGGTCAGACTAAAAATTAGAAAAGCTCAACATCCTGCAAGTTACAAGGATTCAGACGATCATAACTGTATTAGGTTTATATCAAGTTAAATGGTAAGTTAATGACACTTATTATCACATGACTTATTTTTTATGTGCTAAACATAACTTGATATAATGTGTGGTAGTTTAGACGTGGGTTGCACATGCAAACTTACTAGTAATAGTAAAGATATGCATGTCTACCTCCCTCTTCAGGAATTGGTGATGGTGAAGCTATTTTTTCTATATTATTTAATTACCCATTTTACCCCTAATAAGAAAACAACTATTTAAACCGTGGGACATGCACTAATCATGTTATCAAATCAAATTGCAATTAATATAAGAATCAGATGGTAATCAATACTACAATAGAGAGACGACCACCGAAGACCCTGTCACAAAGTCAAGAAACTGTCGCACACGGTCCTTCCTCACACGTCGTGCACTGCCGCTCGCCCAAGACCCCTCCTTAGCCAACCTCCTCCCTCTGTTCCCCGTCCTCAAGAAGCCCCATGCCTCCGCCGTGATGCGCCGCCATCGACGCCTTAGAGCCCCGTTCTCTCCTAGATCTGCCTCACTCCGGTGGACATCATGCTGCCTACCCCGAGTTCCCGCCGCTAGGCCGCCTCCCGCCCTCGTTCCTACCAGGCCTACTCGTTGCTGTGCCAGGACCTCCCTTTACGATTTCTGATGCTGCAGTTGGTGATTGCCACCCTCCTGTCCATCCTCCTCTTCCATCGAGGAAACCACCGCATAACAGTTCGATGTGATCAAGATGCAGCAAGGATCCGCCATCGGAGGTGAACGAGCTTCCCCTTTTTATCGATTTTTTATCGTATCCTGCTGCTAGGCCACAAATTTCTTGAGCTATCTTCATGTATTGATCCAAGGTATCGCGGCATCCATGCAGTTCTTTATCCAGGTACACACTGGGAACCGGCCAATATAGCCGGACGGTATTGGCAACTCCGGAGTGGCTTGATTCGATCCAAATGTTGACAAAATTGTGTGTGTTCATGATGCATTGGCATGTGGTTCTGTTGATCTATGGATGTTGGATCGCTTGTTTAGTTAATCAGTGTTGAGTTATGAACCATTTTTATCTGCCATGCGTTCAGAAAGTTGTTTATTTAGTATTCCAAGCATTGGGCAAACCTTTTTCCTAGCATGTCTTATATGGTTCTTTTGTCCTCAACTGTTTGTTGTTGCCACAAACTATATACTATAATTTATATTACTTTATGAGAAGCAAAAGGTGCAAGAGTGTAGATGGGGTAGAAAAAATTTAGTGGTGCTATGACCAATCTTTTCATGGTCCAATTGATTCAGAGAAGAAAATGGATGTCCCGGTTTGAACAATCGCTTTGTCATTGTACCAAGTTTGATTCATAAACTCAGCAGATTTGTTTGCATTTAGCAAGAGGCTGGGTATTGAAAGCATGCTTGCACATATATATACATGGAAGTCTTTATTGAATTTTAATTATGATATGAAGCTAACTCATTCAGAGATGCCATCTTAATTATGATATGGAGGCTCCTCTGGATCTAGGGAACCGTCATGAGAAGTGAGGTTCGTCTGCTCCTCCTCTGTCGCTGCCAGAGCTACCATAAGGTTTGACTGGCAAGAATGGTGATACAGAGGTCATCGGGATGTGGCGACGCAAACAGCGGCTCTACGCACAGTATGAGTTCTGTGTCATGGTGGCAAACATTTGTAGATCCAAGCGACAAAAGGAGTTCTAAAGACACGAGACCACTCTGCACAACGGCACATTGCCATTGAAATTGATTTTGATTTCAGAATGTGATATATAATTGAGTTATGGTAAGTGATCACATCACCATTATGATTAATTTTGATTTAGGAATCCGACTAAGAGGTGAGTTGTGATTTTGCAGATTTATAAATTGTGATTTGTAGGTTGGAGGAAGAGACATTGAACCGGTAAGAGGGCATCAGAATTTAGTGTGTACCAGCTGCGGTGACCCAGCATACCACTGCATGTGTAGTATGCAAGTCATTGACATAACATCAATGAAACACTGTCTCACTAGTATTACAACCCTCAGAGTGGTACAACAGAAACATCGCAGGTCCAAGGCATGACTATAGAATTACAATTTTTCATCATACAGAAGATCTTCAGGTTCTCCTCAACAGGTAGAGGTTTAGTTCCGGCGACTACAATCGAGAAAGCATATTTTGAATACTAAACTAAAGCTACAACTAATGCAGTTGGCTTACTACTCAAACTACAGAATTACCCTAACTACTTAGGTTCTAGGAATATGGATTTGGTTCTCTTCTATTCCTATTCTAGTTCTCCACCAAGCTTGATATAGTTGTTGACTCCACTGACAGCTCCCACCTTTGATCAAGACTTCTTCTTCAGCTTCAGTTTATTGGGATTTCCACCTCCTGATACTTCCAATCTAAGCAAGGGTTAAGAGGGAGTGGGGTGAGTAATGAGCGTTACACAGCAAGTTCATATAGGGGAAATAAGGTGTTTTATGCACTATCTACAGCCTTAGACCAAAGAGTCATTCAGCAATGCAAGTTTTTATAAACATTTCTTCAAGATGTTACTTTTATTTTGAAGAACTATGTCTATCAGCCTTCACAGGTTGATTAGAGCTTAGGTAGAGCTCCTTTCCTGCTGCATTCGTGGTTCCTTCAGTTTCCCAAAACAATGAGTGACAAGCCACAATTTGATACACTCTGCAGAGGTGCGTTGCTTTACCCATGAGAGACCTTAGCTTTGTTGCACAACCAAGTTGCAGGCTTGTCCATAATTCCTTTGTATGGGGCTCAGTCTATGATCCAAGCCAATCACTTCCCTTCTCCACGACCCCGCATGCCCACCCATTTGTAATCCACTGACTACCTGCAGCTGAGCCTTGCTCAAGGCTTCGAGCCAGCTTCATACAATCCATCATAGACACCTGGTACCAGGGGAAACTGAGGAGTCCCACCCATGTTGCCACATCCTAGCGGGATGATAGCTCTGGTGTGGTACGTCCGTTGACATGTGAAGGAAGAAGATCTAGCTGACTTCCCTGTCTCATTCCAGATCTCATGGTTAACGCGCATTGTACGGCGCAAGAATAACTGGCGACATTTGTTATTAATACTAGGGTTTACTTTCCTATGCAAATGGAACCTCCACCACAACAATCATACCATGGTTCCATTTGCCAGCCATCCTAGGTTACCACCACTCGGGTCGGTAACCAACTAGTCATATTAATTATAAAAAGAGAACCTTTTGCTTTTAGATGCAGTAGTAATACCACAGGTATATATTTGTAAGTAATTTGATAAAAATAATCAAAGGCATGAGCAGGAGTGAACTTGCCTTTTTAACTACAAGATTATGCAAGTCAATAATTTCAATACGGGAGAAATCCAAATTCTGAAATAGCAATCATCACCCGGTAAGGATGATGTTAGAAGATTGCAGCATGATATGCATAATATATGCTAATGCATAGCTTTAAGCGTAACCTAACCCCGATGATTTATGATTGGTGAGTTTGTGATGACTTCTTTGTGATGTGTTGCACTTTAAAATTCAATTACACACACAAAGTTGTTACGGTTTTTAGGTTAACTTGCTATCCTATATAAGTAAAAGAATAAAGTGTAAAAAAAACAAGATTATTATTTTTAGGATTTATCATCATTCCTAGCTACAGGAGGATGATGATGGATAGTGAAGACATGAAAGTAGCAATTTTAAGTTGCATCGATGATTAGCAATCAATTAGTTGATCATGAGCAAAAAATGTTGAAGTAAATCATATCAATAGAGTAATACCTAGTTATTGTTAGGGTTGACTATAATCTTAACATGCAAGAGCTGTTATTTATCTCAAGACTAAACGACATGGCTTGTTAACTATGTTCCTGATCTATAAAAGAATAACATTTAAAGAACATATATCTTAATGGGTATTCCGTAATTGAATTCATTTTAATGGTTATTTACCTTTTAGAAACATTTGAGTAACTAAGAAAACACAATTTCCTTTATTATTAGTTGTTAGGGTTTGAATCAAAATTTTAATTGGTTAAAATTGATAAAGATATTCCCCATGATTAAAGATAACTCTTAATAAAAAAAGTCAATTAACGGATTATAGTTGAAAATAGATTCTAAACACAAGCAAATACTTATTAAGGATTTTTCCTAAATTTTAGCATTTAAGAAAATTGATTTTTAGGATTCAAGTCAAATTTTAAGTAATTAGAAATAACTTAGGACTTTTAAGTTTAACTTTTAATAAAAAAATTGATTAGTATGAAGAAATAATTATAATCACAAGTTAATAGTTAATTTTAATACTTTAAAATTATTTAGGAAAATAGTTTTTAGGGTTTTAAAATACTAATTCTAAAGTTTGGGATTAACATTTTAGAACAATGAAAAATTAATTACAATGACATTATTTAATTATTTGAACATTTAATTAGTATTTAGAAAAGTTATTTGATTCTTTAAATTTGTTCAAATTCATATTTGAAAATAATACTTAAACATGTTTTATAATTTCATGCAATTTTATTTTACATAAGCACAAGATATTATAGTAGAAATAAATAGGTCTTATTCTTGTGATTATTTTGATACCTTATTTATATTTTTATGATTTGAAATGAATTCGATAAGATTTTTTAAGTATCTCTACTATATTAATTGTCTACAGGTGATGGTCGGTAGGTTGGTACGTCGTACCAACACACGGAGAGAAAACGGCAGCGTCTCACATTCGGCCCATCCCGCACGATTTTTTTTTACCACGCCGCGCGAAAACAACCGTCGGGCAAACAAGCCAAAACCGCACAACTCCTCCCATCCGCCCCCGCTCCTCTCTCCCTGACCTCACCTCCGCTCCCAACCTCCCCCCATCTCCCCAACTCCGAGACACAAGCCAGGCCATAGGCCTGTAAGTGGACACGGACAGCCCACGGCGTCCCAAGTCCAACAGTGAAAATTACCTTAACGGACATCCATTAGCAAATGTATTAATCTCAACGGGCAGCCGCGGCGCGTCCGCTACCGCCGCCGGCGCTCGACCTCGCCGGTATCTGCGGCCTCGTCAGCATCGGCGAGCTCGCCGGCAAGAAATGAGACGATATGGAGAGGTCGGTGGCGCAGCCGGCTGCATCTGTAGCGGGAGACCGATGGAGAGGAGGCGTCCTGCCGTCGGGGAGGATGACGGCGAGGCGAGTTGCTTCCGGCGCCTCGGCCCGAGCCTGCCGCCTCCTGCCTGCTGATCCGCTCCCGCAGCCGCCTGCCAGCTGCTCCGCTCGAGGGAGGTCGCCGCCCGCGAGCTCCAGCTTGATGACCGCCGCCACGGCCGCAAGCCGGCCGCCTCCTTCCTGCTCCTCCGCTCCCACCGCGGTCGTCTTCTTCCGAGGCGGCCGTAGGCTATAGCGAGGGAGACAGCCACGAAGCTGGAAAGCCTTCAATCGACGCCGTGGGTAACGCCAACTTCGCCCATCAAAACGTCTGTCTGGGCGTGCCCCGTCCTCAATGGCGGTCTCGTCGAGGACCAGCGGCGGAGGTACCCGCGCCAGCCCGACGGATCTCGTCTGGCGGTGTGATGGGGTCCAGGCCTCGCCAAGGCGCGAGATTTCCGGAGTCGACTGCGGCAGGACGAACGGGGAGACCAGCTCGGCGGCGAATGGTCCGGGAAAGAAGCTAGGCAGGCGGGGAATTATCTTGTCGGGCCGGCGAGCTCTGTCTCCCCATGGCGATTTGGTCGCTGTGGGGAAGATTGGACCGAAGTCAAAATGATAGAGATAAAATTTATGAGATCATGGTGGGACCAGGGGTGGGGCTCGCCTCTTTTTCCTGTGACATGCGTCGAGCGTTCCTGCTAGTCCCGTACAGAGTGATCTGCTCGTGTCAGGCATTAAACAGGTATTAGCGGACGCCGTTAAAAAGACACATTTTAATTTGGGTAGTAGTGGACATCCCGTTTTACAGGCACGGACACGGGTGGTCAGCTGGTGGACGTCCGTGGACCTGCCCAATTACAGGCTGACCAGGCCACCCTGCGTCTCCAACAGACGGCGCAGCTCCCGCTCCATTACCTGCGGGTGATTCCTTCCCGACACACCTCCGGCTGAGCTTCAAGTCGTGCCGCCGCGAAACCCTAGGTGGTCACCGGCCGGCGCATCCAAGACGCATGGGCCAGGCCACGTGGGTACCTCCTGGTCTTCTGCTTCCCCATCCTAGCCTCGCCGTTTTGTCCCGATGCGGCCTCATCCACTGCCGCGGTCGGGCCAGTGGCCACGCGTGCTCATGGACGTCCCTGGTGGCCTCCAAGGTCGCCAACTCCGGCACCGTCGCCGCCATGGATCTTCTACTGGCACATCGATGCCAGCAAACAGGTCACGCCTCCTCGGTCACGAGTCACGACGGTCAGTACCTCGTCCTACTATGCGTTGTTTTCATTGCCACTGCAGCTCCATGTTAGTTGTTGTGCTCACGCCATTGCAAATTTTTGTTCTTTGGTGTGCTGAGGTCTGCTAGGAGGAGGACGAGCCCCAGTCAATCTGAATTAAAAAAAAATGGTTCTCTATAGAGCTGCCGGAGGCTAATTAACCATAGGCCGCCTCCGCTCGCGTTGCGGTTGCTGCAGACAATCGATTATGGCAGGGCAGCGGCACCTTCAGATGTCTTCGATTCAGAACTTGTTTTGGTATGCACGCACTTGATTTCTCATGTTTAAAGTTTAGGCATGCTCTACTGTAGAGTGTAGACTATGATGCGTAAATACCTGTGCTCGGTTCAGAATCTGAACCGTTTATGTGTAGGTATCCTTACTTATCTTGCTGGTTAGTAGTAGTTGTATAGATTGACTAACGGAACAACGTATACATGTTTGATATGATTTCTCTGTGTGCAACTTGGATTACGAAAACAGATATGAGTCCTTTTGCTTGTTTGATAGATGAACTGTAGTGTGTCAGTTCTTCATGATCTACAGAAGGTTATTGTGCTGAGATTACTCACTATTAGGTTCAAGACATATCGATTATATTGTACTAAGTAACTCACAATTATATTTGTTTAATCATTAGGATTCAGTAGCATTTTGAGTAGACTATCAAATAGGAGAGCAAACTTCAATGAAGCATAGCAAGTTCTTCAATGAATATGATATGATGTAAGAAGATTGAATCTGCAAAATTGACCAGCGAAGCATCAAATATGTGAGCATACTCTGACCTCTTTGTATTAATATCTCTTTGTGGTCTCATTTTACTGTGTTCTGCATTATAGAACTATCAATAAATGGTATTGTTGCGGACACGTCAGATTATGTTCACTCATCAACTAAGATGTAAAATTATATTACCTGTGGGGTGTGGTAGTTCAGAACTTTAGATGCTGCACTGTAATCTACAACTATGAGGTGGCAATGCCATCTTTAATTTGTTTTGTGTCCTGAAAACACATTGTGTAGGTGTAACCACTGTATAACTGTTCTTATATTGCTTGATTTACCTTTTTTTTATCTTGCAAATAAAGCAAATTGTCTCTTAATTAGTTTTCCGTCCTGAATAAAAATAGACATTGTGGTTGGTGTCCAAACTGTTGCGCCTGAATAGCACCAATCTCTACTATATTAAATCTGTAGAGGTGGTGATTGTTGGTACGTCGCTTCCCTCCCACACGAAAAAACGACCGCCGATCGAAAAAACGACCGTCGCTTCCCTCTATAGTTCTGACTTGTTCATGTTTCCTAGATGATTTCCAACATATGTTCTGAGTTATGAGTACCTTCTGAAAATTCTGTGGCCATTTCTCTCTAGGTAGCAGGTGTACGTAGTAGATAATATAGATATCATAGCTTCTGTATGTATAAATCTTCATATGATTCTAGGAGTGTGAAAAATTGTTTTGTTTCTTTAGATCTTGTGCTTTACATCAAAAGTCAATGCATTTTTATTTCTTTTAAGTGGATTTTTGAAATGGTGTATACATATACATGTTTCTTTAGATCTTGTGCTTTACATTTTGCGTTCAATTTTATTTCTGGCAGAACAATCACCTTGAGGCCTCGTGTTGTCGAAGAAGCGGGTGGTCCCATCCTCCAGACCACCCACACCGTCGAGCGCGAGTTCTAGATCAAGCAAGGTGAGTTTTCCGTGGGATAAAGCCGAGCAAGATTTCTTTTCTTCTGCAAGCTAATTGTTTGGTTCAAGGCAAATAACTTCAATGCACAATTTTTGTTGATGCAGGTGCAGTCATCTTCTTGCAGATCAAGGTTTACTACAGGCAGCTTGAGGTTTAATAAAGTTGCAGGCATCTTCTTGCATCTTCCGTTGTCACCTTTTTGTGCATTTTTATGAAGTTATACTTGAAACAAATTTAAAGTAGTTTCTCTTTTGCAGTCCCAACCAACTTGCAATTAGTCATCATCGTTGTCAAAATTCACTGTTGCTGCCTCTGAAGCAACAGCCTCGGTGAGATGGTGCAATTCAGAGCACATCACAATGGTTAATCTCGCATATGTAACTGGAGCTAATGTTTACCTTTGATTTTATGCGTGTGATTTCAGTAAGTTGTCAGTACTATGTTCTCTGTTGGACTGCAATCATTAATTGGCTTCTGTGTGGCAAAATTCTTTGTGAATCCAATCGATTAGTTAAAGAGAAATGTTTGGTCCCCTAAAATCTGCACAATATGGATGTTACATTCCTTAATTTCTACTCCCTCCGATCAGAAATAAATGTCGGCAATTTTGTACTAGCTTAGTACAAAGTTTGTACTATGTCCCCGACAGTTATTTCCGATCAGAGGGAGTATTTAAATAGAACACATACCCTTGTGGCCTTGTTAGTAATGCATGGATGATCTGCAAGATTGAAGTGTTGTAAGATGGTCCAAGTTTCAGTACATATTATTTCCTGGAATGCTTTAGTGCATAGAGCAGCTGAAACTTGATATATTGTGACATACCTATGAGATAGATATAACATAAAATTGCCCACTGAGCTCACTGGATAATGAACACATCACCAATGTTATGGGATACTTGTCTGGTTGAAACTTGGGCATCTGTTTGCCTCATGATCCATTTTTTACCATTTTATTTGACTCCTTCCTAAATGAAACTTGGAGAGAATATGTTTGTGGTCCCTTTTCTACCCTTTCATTTTGACTCATACCTTCATTTAACCGGAAGTGCACTTTTAGTTGCTAAAAGGGTGACTGCAATTTGCACCTATTATTTCCTCATTTCTGATCCTCAGGTCATGTCAGTGTAAATCGGCTTCCCTATTTTCCTGCCACGCCGTGCTATGCTCCAGGATAGCAGGCTCTTTTAAGGTATGTGAAACCATTGTCCGATGCAATTAGTTTCTTATCATGGCTCGCGTATGATGTGGTACATGGGTTATGTAGAATTTTTCTTTGTTTGGTTAGATTAGGGGAAGGACACTTAGTTGTGCCTGCTGTCTGAGCATTACCTCCTTCGATTTAAAGTTGTTTGATATATTTTTCTGTACCATGGATGGTAAGCACATAATATAAATAATTTGTGCATTCTGGAACAAAACAACTAAATTGACAACATAATGAATTCTAATTCCTTACTTCACAGCCAGAGTTTGCATTAACTGTCACAAGTTACAGCAACCATGTTTCATAAGACATCACCAATAACAAAGTTCACCTAACAACCATTATGTTCAGTTTTCCCATTAGCAGAGTTATGTTCATCCAAGGTTCAGCAAGCTTGTAGCAAAATATATCAGCAAAGTAAAAATTGCATGCTATGCAACAGATGATCCCAGTCAGTAGTGTGTTCGTCCTTCATCTCATGTGCGTATTTTAGAACTGCTTGGTACATACTTCGGTTCGTGCGACTGTAATTTTAATTCTACTAAACAGCTGACCTAGAGTAACGTGCACACAGCTTAGTGGATTTACTTATTTCTTATGAACTTCAGATATTGCTTTGTAACTGGTCATATAGTAACAGCGTGAACACTGCTTGATATGATCGAGTTGGTAACATGGCGGAGAGAAATTTCAAATTGCTAATCTATGCACTTGACCCTTGTTTCAATCCCAAACCAACCAACAGTAAAGTTAAGTGTGTTTACACTTTATGCCTTATCAACTTATCCTAGGAGATTGATTAATGTTAGGACACCTGTGTACCTGTATGAACTTTCATAATCTCTCTATACACGGTGGTGGGGCACACGGCTGTTGCAGCTTCCATTTCTTGTTATGGTTCTTAATTCAGTTAATGTTAACATTTTGCTCTAAATCTTGTGATTGTTAATATTTTGCTTTCTTGGGGGAGTTAATTCATTAATTGGTATTGTTATGTTTTGAAATTGTTTTTGCTTTGATTCTCGAGGGGCGAATGGGTGATGCACGGCAGGAGGTGTCTCGTCCAGGTGGATGGGGTTTTACCATCCGCAATGAACATGCATTCCTGATTGCTTGTGTTGAAGCAGGGTGTCACTACTAAAGACAATGGCATGCCCTTGCTAGGAGCTAGGCTGCAAATATTTACAAGTCTTTGTTCCAAATATGTATAAGTGTTGAGCTATCCAAGGACATGTAATGGTGTTGCGTACACTTTAGGTGTGTATGGTGTACTTATGGAAGCTGGGCATTGTAGGAAACTTGCCTTGGCCGGTTTCCAGATTTTGTACAAGACAATGTAGCTGCCGACTTGTTCACCATGTTATTGTAATGGGATGATGTAGTGTACCTTTGGAAAATATTGATTACTGCAATAGGTTAACCGTAGGGGATTGCTTACTGTATCAAAAGATTTCGTCAATATCAGGATATGTACGGATAAAGTTTTATGTCCATCAAGTTACAACTTCATATGTGACATCCAGGAGAAATCAGGCGAATCTCGGCTCAACTGATACATGGTGAAGAGCTCTTGACTCAAGCTTAACTTTGTCTGGTCAACCCAAGCAAGATAGTGTTAGTAACGAAATATTTAGATCATTATATTTTTCTTTGTTAGTGATTTTTTTTGAAATACCATGTATCTTATCTTTTTATATGCACGACTTTTACGTGCATCATGTTTAGACACGGATGTGTTTGCAACCACGTGAAAATTTGAGCAACCGTAGCAATGCACGGGCATTCAACTAGTCTTCTCTACTAATAAGATTGCAATGGGTGGTAGGGTGGTAGGTACGTCGCTCTAGAATTACACTTCAAATTCAACATTATTTACGAGGTATGCCACCGCCAAGTCACTTACCAGTTCAGTTTTTTCGTTTTTTCCACGCCGCGGCCACCCGCCCCGTCGGTGCTCCTTTACACAGACGCGGCGCTCCTTCCCGTGGACAAAACCGGCATGACGCTGCACGGTGGCTGCTCGCTGACCGCGAGGAGCAAGGCGCCGGCGATGCAGCCACCTGCCCTGGTGTTCCTCCGCGCGTATGCAGCGGGACTCCCCACGGACGCACGCGGTGTAGGCTGTATGGGAATAACCTGCCTACCTGCTCCAGATCTAAATCGCAGCATCTATTCATCTGATCGAGGTAATCATCTAATCACACAGCCTGACCTTTATGCGGAATCAGCCGATCTTCACGCCCATGCTTCTCTGGGTGGTGTCAATTCGTCCGGGCGGCCAGCGTGGGTTGCATTGACGCCGACTCCCCGATCTGCTGTGCCTGGATCGGGATTCGGGAGATAACCAAGGTGGTGGCTTCGTTTTCTAGGCTGCTCGCGATGCTATATTCTTCAGCTGCATCTGCCCCCTCGCTGTACTGGAGCCATGCCTAGCCGTCGATTTCGTGGATATCTGTAATTCTGTATGGGGGTTGCAAGCTGATGGAGATGTCGCCAACCAGGAACTCTTCCGATTGCTGATGCTTTCCTGCTGGAAGACCAGCTGCTGGTGATTCTTGGACTAGCGCTCGCAGGCACCGTGCGGGGATTTGATGAGGTCGTTCCAGCCCTTCATCCGTTGACTGCCGTACCAGATGTGAAGGGCTAGCTAACCCATTGTGAGGTGCTAATTCTTGCAAGAATCTAATATAACTGCGACATTGCAGATAATTTTTCAACACGATTTTTGGGCATGCGCCTATCCTGCTCTGTTTGTCTCGCTACACTATACTGTACTGTTCAGTGGCGGAGCTTAAGGCCACCAACTCAGCCCATGAGACACAATTATATGTTCCCGATTCAGTTAGTCGTTTCGTTGTTCTTCCTCCTCAGCGGCCGAGCGGCGCATCGAGGGGCCATGGCGCTTGTTTAGGGTCGCAACTGTGAGCAGAGGATTAAGCGACGAAGTTCTAGCAGTAGTCAGACAGACTTAGGGTGTGTTTGTTTAAACTTCTACTTCTGCTTTTGGGGTTTAAAAGTAGCAGCTGAAACAAACACCTCAACTTTACAAAGCGCTGTAGAGAAGCGATGGGCCGAAACGTGCTGGTCGACCGCTGTCGAGCGGAAGCAGGTCGGGGGCTGCTTCCCGAGCTTTCCGAAAGTGAGTTCACGATTCTATCCTCGGCACTTCTTATTATTTACGAAAAAACTGCCATCCCTTATATAGCCAGCCGAATCGGTACCCCAAGGCCCCAACCTCACC
The DNA here is from genome assembly GCA_007115705.1 of Dactylis glomerata. Taxonomy (NCBI): domain Eukaryota; kingdom Viridiplantae; phylum Streptophyta; class Magnoliopsida; order Poales; family Poaceae; genus Dactylis; species Dactylis glomerata. Next base: position 725,652 of record QXEO01000033.1, on the reverse strand, counting down.
CCGAAGCCAGCCCCCGCGTCTCCCCTTTCCCTGGAGCTGGCGGCTAGGGTTTGACCGGCCGCCGCCCAGCCGCCCAGCCGGCGCCCAGCCGAGCCTCCGCCCAGACGCCGTCCTGACGAGCCGCCGCCCAGCCGCCGCCCAGCCTCCGCCCCCCAGCCGCCGCGCAGACGCCGCCCAGCCTCCGCCCCCCAGCCGCCGGCCAGCCGCCCCCCAGCCGCCGCCCAGCCGCCGTCCCGCCCAGCCTCCGCCCAGCCTCCGCAGCCTCCGCCCAGCCGCCGTCCCGCCCAGCTCACGCGGTCTGCCCCGAAGGGAGCAAGCAAGGTGAGCCCTCCCATTCTCTGCCTCCCTCCTGCCATAGTTATTTCCTGGAAGGTTGAGCCCTCCCATTTATTCTCTGTGATGGTTAGATTGTTGTGAGGTGATGATCTGGACAGGGTACTAGTGAATTGCTAAAATGTGCATGTTAATTGGATATATATGCCTCGATTAGTCTATTGTTTCAGATTGTTTGTGTGATATTTTGCATACATATATTGTTGGATATGTAGTTGATATGTGTAGTAGGAGTTAAGTAATTTACTAATGTAACTAGATGGATCAAGATAAGGCACCTAAGGCACATTGGGATGCATCGTCGACCACAATTTTTTGTGAAATCTGCATGAATCAAAAAAGAGCAGGAAATAGACCAACCGCTTTCCTTAGTCCGGAGGGGTACAAGAATCTTGGTAGAGAATTTGGTCTTAAAACAGGAAGAAACTACACCAAGACACAATTCAAAAATAAGTGGGATTCAACCAAAGCATTGTACCAAGCATGGGTATACTATACTACCAAAGCTACTGGACTAGGTTGGGATCCGGTGAAGAAAACAATTACAGCGGATGATGCACAGTGGGCTGAATTGATCATGACACGAGGATATTCAAAGATACATTGCTTAAGTTTGAAGCAAATTTTCCTCACCCTCCTCCAGGTATATGGACTAACTTGAGTCATATATCTGTGTCATATACTTTTATCATATATCTGCGTCATATACTTTTATCATGTGATATCTGTGTCATATATGCACTACACTTGTGTCTAATACTCTCATGCAGGAAGGTATTATCTAGTTGATTCGGGTTACCCCAATCAGGTTGGGTATCTCTCACCATATACAGGAACCAAGTATCACCTACCTGAATTTAGGCTAGCTGGAGCGCCTACTGGAAAGCAAGAAATATTCAACCATGCCCATTCATCTTTGAGGAATGCTATTGAGAGAGCATTTGGGGTATTGAAGCAGAAATGGCGCATCTTGCATGGTATATCCAGTTACCCGTTAGAGAAGCAGACAGAGATTATCATTGCATGTCTAGCACTCCATAACTTCATTCGTGATAGTCAGTTGTTTGATCTTCACTTCTATCGATGCGATAATGATGAGAACTATATGCCGCCAGGGCATGTTAGTTCCACATCAGGAGGCAATGTAGGCGATGATTTGGGAGAGGACCATGTTAGCATGAACAACATTCGTGATAACATAGCTAATGCTTTGTTTGCATCAAGGGGAGGTGTCTAGATGAGAGAAAGCTTGTAGCGCTTTTGGGTTAATGTAAGTTTTGTAATATATGTGTGCATGTGACAAACTTCTAGCTCTTTTGGATTCGTATTGAAATGTCTTGTAATATAAATGTGATGGTTTATGTTTTATGTAATATGACAAAATCTTGTAATATAATTGCCGCATAAATTTTGACTTACAAGCCAAAAGCCATAAGCCAAAAGCAAAAAGCCAAAAGCCAAATAAATAACTCCCAAATTATTTCAATAAATATTGTTTATGAATACTTATAAATTTATATTGTGGTAATTTGCATTAATGATCACAGTTTTGTTCATAAATGGTTAGAATGAGCTAATTCAGCTCGAATCAGTATGTATACAACATCTTCAGCATTCAGGGGTATTTCAGACATTTCATCCTTCATATCAGGAACAGCAGTCATCAAAAGCAGTTCTGCCAAACATCAAATCTCAGCTTCCAGCAGCTACTTCCTACAGCTGCTTTCTAATAGCTCACCAGTTACAGCTGCTTCTCAACAGCAGCAGCCCAAACAAACACACCCTTAATATGGAGAGCAGCGGTCGTCCAATATCGAGTAGGGATGGAGAGTGACGAGGGCGTCCACAACCCCAAGTCCCCAAGCCCATGGACACAGGCGCAGGCAACCAAGCAGCTAGCTTTGCATGCCCGGCGCACCTACTTTGTTTTCTCCAATATTCATGTTGCAAGCCTGCAGCTGCTTCAGTTTTCTTGAAACTCCGCCACCGGTACTGCTGTTATGGTTTGGTACTGTCACAATTTTTTAACATTGCACAATTTCTTGGCTGGTCCAGATCTTTCACCACGCGTAACAAGTAGCAAGTGAGTAGATGATTTAGACTAATAAAGGATTAAAGGTTGTTTAGAGATGGTGGAATAATTAGAAGGAGATTAAAAGCACTGGCTGCAATTACCAGCTTCTAACTACTCTGATAGAAACAAGCTCGAATAATAAAATCTATCCTTTAACATAACATTTTCTTGTTTTCTACTTAAAATTGAGTTATTCTCACAAATGCTTTGCCAACGTGGCTAAGATAAGTATTTCACTAACTTTGAAGTAATTAGTTTGATTTTAAAAACATAATATTACAAAATAATATTAATTTGTTAGTTGTCTCGTTGCAACGCACGAGCATTTAGCTAGTTTCAGTATTTTCTATTAGTATTAGCCGCAGTGACTGACTGGTGGGGTCAGAGACACATCAGCAGCCACACGAGCATTGACCAGTCAACTTTGTTGACTGGAACTAGACCTTACCGCCGGCGACACTGTAGACTACGGCGGTGGCGCTCAGGGGCTTCCGCGGACGCGCGACTACGCGGGATCGAACGAGAAAATCAAGGTGAGCCTAACAGTGGTCGCGCCGCCACCTTTTGCTCACCAGAACATGCTCCAGCGAACTTGACTGCGGGGACGTACGGTGGCCGATATCGGAAACAAGCTACAGATGCTTCTAAAGATAAAAAAAATGGCCTATGGAGATGCGCAGGCTTACCTAGATGCTAAATAGATGCTCGGAGGGTCGATTGCTTGACGGAGAAGAGCGCACGGCCACGGATTCCGGCGAACTCCATTAAAAAGGGAACGAGTCGATTTGCTTGACTAGAAGCGCCCCTTCTCGATTCCTTCAGCGTGGATGATCTTTGAGACATGGCGGAGCTCCTACACCACTCCAAGGTCCAGGGGGTGGCTTCATTCAACAGCCCCGATGATGAACTCCGGCGAGGTACTTCGCTTCAGTGGAGAAGACAGGGCCTAATGAGAGGGCAGAGATGTACTAGGGTTTCTCCACGAGTTCCCCTGATCTTTTATAGAGCACGGCGAGGTCAACATCATCGGCCCGGCGGCGGCAGTGGCCGAGATGCTTCCGTGACGGTGACCACAATCTGGGCGTGAATCTTGGCGTAGGAGGTGTCGGCGGACTCGTATGGATTAGGGAGGAGCTCGGGCTTGAGGTCTTGCGTCCGATGTGATCAGCGGCGGCTGTCGACGTGGAGGACGGCGTCGCGGTGTCGGCCGCCCGTGCGTGGAGAAGACGATGTCTCGTACTGGGACCCGCACGGCTCGCTCGTTGACCAATACCAAAACGGTATCCAGTCTCGTCCGTTGTGAGCTGCGTAGTTGGGCTTCGGCCCATGTGAGGTTCTTCTCTTTTTTCTGTTTCTTTTTTCTTTTTCAACTTTCCTGTTTTGAATCTTTACTAATTGAATTCAAAACTGTTTGCAGGTTTTGAACTTAGGATCCCTTATAAAATATTTTTAGGATATTTTCTACCTCAATATGTTGTATTTATATAAATTTTATGTGCATTAGCACAAATGTGCTTAAGGTATTCTTAAAGTTTGAACATGGTTTTTGATAGAGATGAATTTGAACACTTTCATTTAAGTGTTCAAAACATTTTGTCAAGTCTTGGAAAATTCGTAGGGACATGTATAAATATCACTTTGTCATGTTATGGTTATTTAAGACTAATACTATTGTTTGACTTCATATTTAGGTGTATGCTCAAAGAACATGACTTTATGTTCACCATAATTTTCTATTGGCTTGAAAATGTCCTATATACGGTATTATCCAAAGTCCTTGGTGGTTTTATTTAGTATACTATAGGATCACTCACATGTATTTAGTATTTCATTAACAAGGTTTGTTTAAGACAAAGATTTGGATACACCTTTGTGAGATGATCACTAGTGTGATGAATTGGGTTCAACTATAAGAATTATTGCTTGAACACCATCCTTCGATTAAAAGTTAGGACATTAGGATAAGTATCTTATGATCACCAAGTGATGCATAAGTGGGAATGAATTGATAGGATAGATTTCCAAATGGATAGGAGAAATATATGGAGTTTGATAGTATTCTATAACCCTTACTAGAATAAGGTGATCACTCTTAAGATATGATTAGTGTGCCATAGGTTATACACTAACCCATCTCTTAGGTATAGGGTTGTGATCTACCCTACCCCTGGAAGGTTACTTTGCTTCTTGGAAATCTTGAGGATTGACTAAAGTTTCCTAGATGGCTTTCATAGGAATAGTTACTTCCTAGTTGATATATATTCACTGAAGCTTTCCTACTCCGTACTTTCTTAGGATGATCTACTTATCAAGGTAGGATTTACTTGACAGCTTATCAATCCCATCACTAAATCCTAATCAATTACTATATATGGGTTTAATAATTAGGTTTAAAGAATACCATGTTGATCATGGTGAAAATAGATATTGGATCCTAAAATGGTGTATTAGCATTTGAGTTATATCTCACTGTACTCTCTTTTAACTATTATCTCTACCCAAAACAAGGGTTTTCAACAAAGATCATTTTGAAGATTATCGCGCTTCAGTTGATGAGCTACTCCAATTCCATCAACTCAAGAGAAACTTCAGTCACTTTGATAAGTTTTATTTAAAAACGCAAAAAATTTCCAGATTTTCTATGCATGAATGCAATGCACACATCGTTTTCCTCACTATTTCTTGTCTCAAATCCAGGGATGTTACAGTCTCTCCCCCTTAAACTAAACTTTGTCCCCAAGTTTATGCTCTCGTACGTTGTGTGATAAACTTGTTGTGGATATTGTCTATCTTGCAACTCCTTATCCAAATCATTTGGATATAGATGATATCCCTTGTCCAGAGTGTTCCTTGAATCCTCTGTTGTCTGACTCCAAACAACAGTCACTTGGATTTCATTCAACCTTATCTCTTCTTGGTCATTCTCTTGGATCATTCATGGTTTCAACATTTTCTATGCCTTATAGGGTCGCCTTACTAGTTGTTCCAGCAAGTCTTCCTAATTGGGTTGTTGGTTTTACCACCTAAGAATGGATTAGAAACATTTTGTGTGTCCATTTCAAGGATTCTGGTCCAACTTTATAAGTCTTTATAGGTCTTCTAGGTTCAAGACTACGTTAACTCTCATATCAATCTTCTCTGACTGTGGTTCATACTAGTTGTGGTTCATGGTCAAAATAATCTAACTCCTTTGCCGTTCTCCATAAGGCTACGACAAATCTTGGGAAAGTTTCCTTCAGATACACTTCATCCAAATTTCAACACCTTTGGCTCTCCTAAACTCTCCTTCGGAGAATTGAATACTCCACCTTCTTAGTTTAAGGTCTAACTTGATCCCTCGAGGTATGAACTTCGACTTCCGGTGTGATGAACTTCCGAGACTACTATAAAATAGCGCCTCAGACAACCTTATAAAAAAGGCCAATGTCATCACGGTTTGGACCGACTTACTAGTTGTTCTTCCAACTCACTAAGTCTACTACTTCCAACTCATTGCTTAACTCTCCCCCTTAGACTTTTCTAATAGTCTTCCTGAATTTTGTGTATAAAAAAGACATCTAGAAGGTATTTCTGCAACATCTACTTAGCAAGTAGTCATACCTCATTCCATTTTAGTAGCAGAGCAAACAGTAAATAGAATGATGTATGAAATTACAATGGTGAGATCCATGCATTTAAATGAATACTTATAAGTGGTGTCTACGCAGAGGGCAGATAGATTGGTTGGTCAAGAGTCGTCAGAAGTATTGGAGCTGTGAGTTTACCAGTAGAAAGGATGGCAACAAGTTATCTTTATGGATTTTTTTGGCAAGTAATCAGTTCTAGTAAAAGGAGAACACCTTGACAAATAATCTTATTGAACCATTAGTTAGTGTTATTGGGCCTCAATCATGAGAATTTATGTATCATGTTGTTTATCAATATTGCGGGCAAGTCAATTTTGTGTGCTTTTTTATTTTAGTAAAGTCTCAATTCAAATGTTGTTTGTCTTCTAAGACTTCGAAGTTGCGTCATTCTACTGGAAAGATGAAAAACATCTATTTGAATCTTGTTCCAGGTCATTTGAAAATCTGTATTATAGTTATGTGGTGCATCTTAGCTCTTCTATCTGTAGCAGCATCTGTATATGCATGGTTCAAGACAAATATGATGCAGGTAGCTTCACAAGCTTGTACCCATTTCCTTACCCTAACCGTCTACTTGTGTATTGTTCCCGGTGATCGTCACAGCCTTAGTGGGGAATAGACTAAGTCTCCACTGCTCGAAGGCTTGTTTTGTTGAAATAGTAAGATTTCTTAAACATTTTTTTTTGTGAAACCTCAAAGCGACACCAACAAGGAATCAGCCAAAAAGTCTTGAAGAACAGTTTGCTTTAACTAATTGCTAAAAGTTTTATTTGCCTATCTTGCATTGAAGTATAATAACTGTTGTATGATTGACTGATGCAAGTCGAAGAAATCTTGGAACAAGGAACTACTTTGTTTCGTAGCAATGCACGTAAATCTTTCATGTAAACTTCAATTTTATGTGAAGATGAAAGAAATTTAAGAACCCCGTGACGGGCATTCAACTAGTGTGGGAATAAAATTTAGTCTCATCTATTTGCTATGCATGAATGGGCCACGTGAGAATTTCAGAATTTATATCGAACTATGGGTCAAGGCCCAAAAGTCTAAATTCCAACATCAGCCAGCGGTTCTGAACCTCGGTTGCGGCACTGCCTGTACCTTCTAGTCTGCTGGTCCGCAATGGCGATGCTGATGACAAGATATATGAGTTTGCCAAATAAAAAAGAGATATTGACAAACATGTCAAAATATAAATTTCAATTTTAGTGTTTTTTTGTGGCAGTATATAGTCGAAATGTGCATGATTAAGAACGAAATTAGAAATCTGGAATAAACGATATTAATACACCATCCTCACAAAAATTACTTTGTTCTAAAACTATTCAATATCTAATCTAACAAACAGGATAAGAGGAAAATCCGAAAGAAATCACCATTTCAAGCCGTGGACAACTCAAATGATTATTTGGCTTTGGATTAAAAAGGATTTACCAGGGCAACATTGTTATAACGTCATATAAAAAAGGATGTCTATACATTTCTTGCAGTTCAAGACCATGTTGGAGCTTTGTGTGAACTACAATTTGCAATTCCCATAGAAAAGATATTCGTTCGTTTATTCTTTTGAGCTCTTCCATAAACAACAAACGGATGAACAAAAACAACCGAGAATGTTATTTCAAAAATGCTTTTTTCACAAGCTAAAAAAACTGGATGAGTGACCTGCTTTTGGTTCTTCTATGAGAGTTGGAACCGGGGCTCCCCATAAGGGTCCTTTCAACCTTAAAGAAACTGGATGAACAACGAGAAAGATATTGACAAAAGATACAAAACTGTGAATAGTAGTTTTGCACATACTGAACGCCAGTGAAAAATTCATAAGGTCGGTGCTCCTCCGTCAGCGCACAGAAGAAATCGGCACTAAATGTATGGTCGCGTGTGCACATAAAGCAGCTAGGCAAAACGCTGCATAAGAAGAAAGTAAAGAAAGGGCAAGGCCCACGGTGCCCATCAAAGTTCTCCACCCGGTGAACTGCTCATCACACGAAGGGAACCACCATATTTCCTAACCAACCACGTCCAGGTCAAAGAGCAGGACTAGTTACAGTATCCGCTTGCGAACCAGAACATCTTCCCATCACAAAAGGGCGCAACTATTAGGTTTGTATTTACAGCCATGGCCAACGCCAGTGGAAAATTCATGAAGACGGAAGACTTGTAATCATTCTGCAGAAAAAAGACATGACATATTAGCAAAGCACAAGAATAGAAGAATGCAGAATTACCCGAGTCTCTACACTTACAAGCAGGCAGATCATTGTATGACACATATAGGTAGTCCTTCTTCGGGAAAGACGAGATCAAATCACCTGCAATATTTTAAACGGTTCATTGATATTCAATTGCCTTTGGAACGGACGCACATATATAAAACAAGGACTGCACACTGTCACTTGAGTTGCTGAACTAATCGATCCGGTAACTGAAACCTGGGACGATATTGTGGTTTATCAAATTTACCAAGCAGAAGATGTTAAACTGATCATGAGTATCCCCATTTGTGAGCAAGAGGAAGATCACTTAGTATGACACTACGACAAGCAATGTCTTTTCTCTGTGAAGTCAGCACATAAGCCTAAGGTGCATGTCCGAATGATACATCTGGAGCGAGAATGTGGTGTCTCAAATGGGACAATCGGGAGTCAGTGGAATCAAGCAGTTTGGAAGAAGTTGTGGAAGGTAGAACGCCCAGCTAAAGTACAGCATTTTCTCTAGCGGCTAGGACACAATAGCCTCCCTACACGGATGAGCATCCAGCGAAAACGTGTGGAACTAGATACCAGATGCATTGTTTGCTCAATAAATTTTGAGGATGGAGGCCACCTCTTCCTCAGGTGCAAGTATGTAAAGAAAATGTGGCAGGGCACACTACTGGAGGGCGTGTGAGGAATGCTAATCTCCTGCAGTTCAGCAATGCATCTGCTGGAGGACATGCTCTCCTTGCAGGAAGATCAGAAACTCAAAACTGTAGCACTCTTGTGGTGTTGGTGGACAGAGAGAAACAAATCAAACAGAGGAGACAGATACCTCACTGTCGAGGAGTTCCAAGTCCAAGTTGGAAGATATTTGTGCTGTATGAAAGGATTTTTTCAAGCATGCGCAGGGCCCAAAACAGCCAAGAGACCTTAAGTGGCAACCACCACCAGTCTACTTGGTCATGGTCAATATACATGGTGCGTATGATCATGCATCAGGTAAGGGAGGCTAGGGAGTAATTGGTTGAGATCATGAAAGAAAACCGGTTGTTGCTGCTGCTGGGGTAATCCAAGCTGCAAGTGAACCACTTCATACAGAGGTGGAGGCACTGATTCAAGCTATAAAAATTGCAGGCAACATGAGAATAGGCAATGCCAATTTTCGTATCAGACTGTGTGAGCTTTGTTCAGGCAACGACGACTGCCGCATATGATTTATCTTCACTGGGTGCTCTAATCTGGGAAGCAAAGACCGAACTGGCTTTGTGTTTTGTTGAGTTTCACTTTCGCATCATGTATAGGCCTCGTGAGTGTAATAACCTAGCTCATATCCTGGCAGGTTTAGGTGCATCAATAAATCATGGTTTCTACCAAGTTTGGCTGGATGAGGTTCCAGACTTTGTAAACCCTACCAAGTTAATGGAATAATAAGTGTTCCACGTAAGAAAACAGTGAGATTTAGTGTTTTACCAGCATCAGGCCTAACAGATCGAGGGCCCACAAAGAGCTGCAGAGGACTGTCAGCTGCAACGTTCAACTCTTCCCTCGACTTCATAGTAAAAGCATCGACAGTCATGGTCCCAGGCACCACAAACCTGAGAAATTGTTATTAACGTCGGCAAGACATGAAAAATAAAATACATGATGAATCATGCTCACCTCACGTTAGACTCGTCTTCATCATCAGCATCAACTCTCTTGAGCACAATGGATACGTATTCCATCACAGGGCCTGAAAACACCATATGTTACTAGTAAGTTTCAGTTATAAGTTTATAACCAAGCAAGCCAAATAGATTAAAATGAGGACCTTCTAGCAGCGAAGGAGCACGCTTTGCAACCTTGGGATCCCATTCCGCCTTGCAGGCTCGGGCCCGGTGCTTCCTCCATCTCTTACCCATAGCTACAAGCCCATAACATCACGTGCATTCAGATACATATAGGAACAAATTTGGCTGCGCCCTACCAAATTGCTATACACAGTGATCATGCACCAATTTCTACAATCTCAAAAGTCAACGTCAAACAAACTGAAAAGAAAAACAGTTGATGAGAAGCCCTGAAGTGTGACACCTAGACATAATGGGAAGCTAGGCAAACACCACTTCCTTCAGAAATCAACCGTGAAACGAAAAAACGTATTCAGTAGCTAGACAACAATCAAATAAGCAAGGCGAAGGCAGGCACTATGATTGTCTACAAGCATGTCGCGCTCCTCCAGCTTATGGAGTCGCTGCGAATAGGAAGTAATCACCGCAATATCCTTCGCTAGAGTACATGATAGCATCTCGACTACCGCAACCAACTACTGTAGCGTTGGACTAAGAGAGAGAGAGAGAGAGCGGAGGAGGAGGAAGGGGAGGTGGGGAGGAGTACCGGTACCGGCGAGAGGAGCGATGCGACGCGACGGGGGGCGGCGAGGAGGCGGGAGGCGGAAGCGACGTGGGGCGGCGAAGACGGGGACCGGTGGGCTCCGAGCGGCGAGGAGGCGGGGGACCGGGGAGGCGGGAAGCGGCGGCGACGAGACGGGGGGAGGCGGTTGCCTTCGGCGGGGAGAATGGGGGAAGTCAGTTTGATCAATGCGGGAGGATATAAGGACTGATTAATTCGGTGAAATTCGGGAGGGAGGGCGAGCAATCGCTCGGGAATTGGGGAGGAAAACGGCCGCTGCGCCGGCAGCCGCAGGCCAGCGTCCCGTCGTCGGGCCATCCTTCGGCCGCGCTCCGCACGCGTCCGGTTGCACCAGGCGCCGTCACGGCGCGAGCCAGACCTGGACTCGACCGTCCGCGCTGGGATTCGTAGGCGGATTCACTTGCCATGCCTGGTGTTCTTTGGTGTTCTTCGTCAGGAGAGGAGAAAGGAAGAGGTTTTTTTCTTCACAGAAGGGGCTTTGGGAGAAGGAAGGGGAAAGCGGAACAGCCTGACAGTGGACCTAGCCAGACGCGGGGTGGGACAACCGCGGGAGCTGCTAGCTGGGCCGGCCCAGGGAATCTTCGTTTTACAGTTTTTTTTCTTTGAAAAGTTTTAGATTTGAAGGATGTTTAAAATTTAAAAATGTTCAAATTCAAAGATATTTGAAGTTGAAAAGATTGAAGTTGAATGTTTTTTGATTTTGAAATTTTATTCCGATTTAAAACATGTGTGTATGAAAAATATTCTGAACTTAAAAATGTTCTGATATGAAAAATTATTATGATTTAAAACTATTCTATTTTGAAAATATTCAAATTTGTGGCGAATGGATTCTATGTGAGACATGGATGACAGTTTTCGAAGAGAGGAGAATAATTGAAGAGAGTCCATGAATTCTTGCACGAGCATAGACACTTTGGGCCAAATAGCTTTGGGAGCGATGACAACGAATTGTCAAATAGCTTTGGGAGCGATCACAACGAATTGTCCATTCAAAAGAGGTGGGCACTTATCCAAGCAAAATGTAACAAGTTTTTTAGGGAAACAACAGGACTCTATTGTACACTTTATTGATAATCAAAGATAATTACATCATTTATCAAAAACGGCAAAATGAAACTAGGGGGATCATCGTCCAAGGTACAAGAGCTAGAAGAATGAAAACAAAATTTAGTGAGCCCATACGCCACTATGTTGGCCTCTCGAGGGCAATGTTCAACACGCACTTTAGAAGAAAAAAAACAGAGATTAGGATGTTGCAATCATAGAAAATCGCTGCTGCAGTTATATCCCCAAAAAACCCATCTTTCATTCTATGCACCACCTACGTATTATCAGATTGAATGGTGAAACGATTGCAATTGAGCTAGGAGCAGCCCCTCATGAAAGGCATAGGCTTCTACCCACATTGAATCCGGCACAAATGGAAGATTTCTTTTATAAGAGTTGCAATACATTTACCTTTTTTCAATAAAGAGCGTTTTATTACTTAAAATTTAAGTAATACATTTACCTTTATAATCTTGAATAACAACACCCGCGCTTTGAAAGGACGAGATGTCGCCTAGAGGGGGGGTGAATAGGCGTTTTAAAAACAATTACGGAATTGGCTTGAAGGAATGCGGAATTAAACTAACGTTTATTTTCTTCAAGCACAAGACCTAAAAATGCTAGGCTCAACTAAGTGCAACAACAACAACTAGATATAAGCAAGATAGCACAAGATATAATTCACAAGTGATAAGCAAGATATAAGTACTTCAAGCATGATGGCTATCACAAGGAAATAAACTCGGGTATAGAGATAACCGAGGCACGCGGAGACGAAGATGTATCCCGATGTTCACTTACATAAAGTAAGCTAATCACCGTTGGAGAGATGCGGGTAACCACGAAGGCCCCCGAACGCCACGAAGGCTCACCTTCTTCTCCGAGTCCCCCACGAAGCTAGGGACCCCTTCTTATGGTTAGCTTTTCCTCCACTCCGGAGATGGCAAGCTCCACAACCACTTCACAACTCCCACGAAGGGGAAGCCCGGGCCTCTTCACAATCTTCCACGAAGAGGACACCGTGGCACAATCACCGAGCCAACTAGGAGGTCACCCTCCAAGAGTAACAAGCTCACGGTCTCTCACTCGAACTAATCGTAATGGAGAGCTCAACACTATGCAAGGATGCAAAGCAAGAACACAAGGGAAAGTGCTCAAATCCTTCTCTCTCAAATCCCACCAAAGCAACAAATGCTATGGAGGAGTTAGAGAGGAAGAACAAGGGTGGAGGTCAACCAATGACTCCAAGATCTAGATCCCAAAGGTTCCCCTCACTTAGAGGAGGAATGAGTTGGTGGAGATTGTAGATCTAGATCCCCTCTTCCAAATCCCTCAAAAATATGCAAGAATCATTGGAGGGAAGAGAGAGGGAGCAAGCTCAAGAGGTTCAACAATGGAGGTGAGAGAAAGGCTCAAGAACACCCTAGAACACTTATCCAACCGTTGGGGAAGAAGCCCCCTTTTATAGGGCAACAAAACTGCCCGTTACAGAGATTTTTCGGTCATCCCGGAGCAGCCCGGAGCAGCCCGGAGCAGAGCCCAGAGCAGCTCCGGCCGATACTCCGGAGCGAGTACCCGGCCACTGCTCAGCCCGGAGCAGCCCGGAGCAGCTCCGGATTTCACTCCGGATTTGCAAAACAGCAAAACCACTCATACGAAAAACGCGATAACTTTTGCATCCGAACTCCGTTTTTAGCAAACTTGGACTTTTTGAAAAGCTTAGAAAAAGTACTACAACTTTATGCAGAGAAACACCAAGAAATGTCAAGAGGAAAAATACCAAATGTGGAGAGGTGTGAAACCTCCCAAAGTGAAGAACCGGTAAAACTCTTCAACTCGAAAACGCAATAGACGATGCATTTGGATTCCGTTTTCGATGAACTTGGACTTGTTGGAAAGATAGCAACAAGCACAAGAACCTCACATGGAGAAACACCAAGAAGCAACAAACTAGGAAGATGCAAAGTATGCAAAGGATTGAGCTCCCTATGACGATGTGATCAAGTTACCCAACCGAAAGCCCCTCTTGATAGTGCGGCTATCTATCCTATAACCCGGTCTCCCAACAAACACCTTGAGACCGGTAAAAGGAAAACCTAGCAAGGACATACCTTTGCCTTGAGCATCCCGCTTGATCTTGATGATGAAGCTTCATTTGATTTCATTCTCCCATGGGCCATATTGAATCCTTCTTTTGATGTAAGCCCATGGGAAGATACTTGATTCCACTATTCTCTCTTCATCTTGGTCAACCTTGTATCTACTCATGCTCTATCGAATCTCTCTTAAGATGCATAGGGAATTCTTCATTTGATTGCATGCTCTAAGTCTTGGTCAACCATGGCTCAACCCATGAGACCATCGTGACCTCGACATAGAGCCATAACTTGAATTCTTCTCATGTAACCAAACTCTCAAGATCTTGAGACTCCTTGGCTTAGCACATAAGCTAGAGCATGGAATACTTGAGTTCTACACAAGAACAACATCTTTATTTCTTCTTTTTGATCATATTGGATTCATCTCTTCTATTCAATGATCTTGATGCCAATACTTAAGATATATCTTTATCTTCATGGCATCCAAGCCTTGAATCCAACACATGGACTTCAAGAAATTCCTATGAACAATTCCTTCATAAAAATCTCAATGAAAATATTAGTCCATAGGGATTGTCATTAATTACCAAAAACACACTTAGGGGCAATTGACCCTTACAATCTCCCCCATTTTGGTAATTGATGACAATCTCAACAAGAGGGTTTATATAATGAATGATAGAAACTAATATGCAACTTATCCGGGAATAAATTGCATACAAGAGGTTGTATTTGATATGGTCAAGTAACACAAAGCTACTACCGCATATCAAAATCAATTGTACTCACATAAACTACAACAAATATGGTTGATGTGAGTGCAACCAAAATATATAGAGCAAACTCCCCCACAATATATGCACGTGTGATGAACTTGAATTTCATTGCATACATTGTCAAGATAAACCTTTGATGGAGTTTACACTATATATTCAACCATGCAAAACATCTAACAAAGAAGAGATGCATGAAAGGTAAAACACTTAAGCACAAACCAAACTTAAGTATAAAAACCATTTCCCTTAAACCCTCTAAACTTCTCCCCCATTGGCAACGATTGCCAAAATGGATGAAGGAATTTAGAAGGCCAATATAGTATGAGTTCCTCCCCAAGATGTGCATTTCTCATAAAAATGAGTGAAATCATATGCACTTATCAAATTAACAATATTTGGAGGAAGTCAAACCATATTGAGGATTAAAGATTGCAAAAAGATGACATAGTGAAGGAAGCTTCAACGAATGAAGCAAGCAAGCAATCAAGAGACCCAAAGAACCAATTGGACACAAGAAGAAGTGATGATAAGAGCTACTAGGTGCTTTAAATGAAATAAGGAAGCTCCCCAAGGTCCATGCATAAATTTGAATTTTTGTTGCATTTGAATACAATATGCACAAACATGGAATCCTCACTCCCTCTATATCATTTAAAACAAAACATGAGCACGAAAGAATACAAAAGGATCAATACGCTTATCAAAGTGAACTTTAGTCCAAAAAGATTCACGAGATATGAGTGCGAGAAGAAGCAATAAAGAATAAACAAGCACTCATAAATCAAGTTCTTACCAACACCATCAAAAACCAAATGAATAATAAAGATGGTCGGCAAAGAACGAGGATATCAAGGGAAGAAATTAACACTCTTATGCATATATATTTCTAAGTGGACAAAAAATCATGATGAACAACCCACAAAGGAACATGTATACACAAGAGGTTAGTTGAAATTAAGGAAGACATGATATCCAAGAGAGAGTCATAGAATATACCAAATAGCTTTGCTAGAAAGCATATATAGCTCAAGGCTCCATTTTCCATTATGGTATATTAATAAACTCCCCACGCAAAATCATCAAAGCCATCACAACTAGCAATAAGGGATCAAAAGATAGTCGGGATGCTTTGAAAGGCAACAAGCATAATAAAGAAGTGAACAACTTGCAACATTATCTATATTGCACATGAGAGAGCGTTGATGAATTAATATGCAATAAATTGCTAAAGGGCATATTGGGATTGGTGAATCATAAACATGATTTTATATACTCCCCATCATATGCAATCATCTCAACATGCTCACATATACAATAAAGAGATTTCTTTATAAGACCTTTGCAAGAACCACAACATTTGCAAATAAATATTATCATGCCAAGAGCCAACCAACAAGACTTGGGATGCTAGAAAAGTATGCATGAATGTTATACTTGTTACCGAGATAGCAATGGTGTAATGTAGTAGATAAGAGTTCGCCGGTCATCCTAGCTTGGCTCCAATAATCATATGGTGATAACACCTTCCTTATAAACGAGACAAGCATCCATTGCATCTCCAATGTACCTAAGACATCATTCAAGTACATCTTGGTCCCCAAACTTATTGGGTCCAAAGTGGTTAGACTAACCACAATACATATGATAGACTCCATAAAAATATGTGCATAGTTAAAGATGAAATTTGAATTTCATGCACATCTTAGCCATTTAGGATTTGACGGAGTATAACATATATATTGGATCAAAGAAAGAACTAAGACACAAAATTAAGCATAAAGAGAATATGCATGCACCTAGCTTTCAAGATCCAAAGAAGATACAATTTAGACAAAAACACCAAGAGTACAAGGAGGTATAAAATGTGTGGTAAAACACATTAGTTGTCCAAATAGTATCAATAGAACAAATCAACAAATGATTTATTCAACAAATTCAACAAATGAACCTAACAACTCATTGAGCAAGAAAAAAAATGCTCAAAGATTTATCTCATTCAAGCAAATAAATCATAGAAGAAGAAATGAGATAACTTACTCCCAAAAGAGCAAGGTTCCAACAAATAAACCAAACCCTCTACACTTTTCACAATGGCACAAGTACCGAAAAGAAAAGGTTTGTCTTACAACAACACACACTTGATGGGGATCAAGAGATGAGACAAAGTCAAGCAAAAAGATCCTCAAGAAGGCAATAAGACAATGGGAGTCAAAATAATTTCTTGGCAAGAAATATGGGCAATAAGATGCAAATTCCAAGGTGAAGATGATATAGAGGAATTACCACACATATATACGAATACCAATTGTCAAAGACAAGAAGTTCATATTGGAATTATTTCCCGGTGGTGTATTGCAAAGATATTCAAGATCAACTTCACAATAAAAGGCATATGGTTAAATATTCAAATTAAGCACCATGCACGAAAAAGGATTCTTGGTAGCTCCAAAAATAGTCAAACAATCGTGCAAAGCAATGATTAGAGTATCTTGAAGCAAACGGTTTCCTACTTATGATATAGAGAAATATATTTGAGTAAAACCGCACCAAGAATTCTTACTCAAACCAAGACCAAAGAAATGAGCAATAAAATCTTTTAAGAAATAACGAAGCTTGTTTGAGCAAACATGCCACCTAGAAATAAGATTACTTACAATATCAACTCTAAGTGGCAAAATCTCAAATGTTCACATTTCCTAGGCTTGTGATATGCATAAGACATATTACTCCCCCATAATGTGATATTAAATTCTTTTCAACAAAAGGCAAACAAAATCCAACTAGAGATAATTAATGGAGATATAGAATTTGAATTTCTCATGAGCATGGCATACCACATAGTGACTAGATAATCTTGCAATATCAATACTAAGTGGTATTACTCATGTGCACACATTTATAGGATTGTGAGATGCCAAAGGAAAATCACTCTCTCAAAATGGGATGTTCCATTAATCACTCAATAAGAGCCAAATAAGATACCAACAAGATGCATTAGAGGCTCAAAGCAAACACACAAGTATATGATGTGCCAAACAACCAACACCTACTTGAATACACAAGTTAAGAAGGTGTAAGGAACAACATATACAAACACATACTTGGTACAAAACCAAAACATGCAAAGGGGCAAGTAACTTACAATGTAAAGAGGTTAAGTACAAGTTACCGCAAAGAGGCACATTGGATATAAGATGATAGTGTCAATGACTTGGCTTGATAAAATAAAATAAATAAAGATCCCTTAATTCTTCATGAGGTAGCCAAGTCTCCAATGCCCTCCACAAACACCTATTGATCAAGTTTTAGCTTGTTGGTCCCCAACCAAGTTGGGTCCTAAGAGGTTAGTCACAATAGGCTTGGCAACCCAAATGGTCCTTTTCTTGACACCACTTTGAGTTCCAACAAACTTGGCAAACACATTGCCATCCTTATCTTTCCTAAGAGAATAATCATCATCAACAATGATAGGATTAGATAAGGTACCGCTTAAGCATGAAGAAGCAAAGTGCCCCTTCTCACGGCAAATATAGCAACAAGTGCTTCCCTTTCTCTTCTTCATTGAATTCTTGATTTGGGAAGCTTCATCTTGTTTCTTCTTGGGAAGTGGCCTATCTTCAACTTGAGGTCGTGCTTGAGCTTGAACTTGTGGCCTCTTCCCTTGTTGCTTCTCACTCAAGTGCTTCTTCTTCAATGGGCAAGATCTCACATGATGCCCTTCAATCTTGCACTTGAAGCAAACAATCTTGGCCAAATTCTTGACTTGGTCTTGGCCCTTCTTCTTCTTGTTGCTCTTGGACTTGTTCTTGTCATTGGAGTTGAATCCAAGTCCACTCTTGTCATTAGGGGATTTTTGCACACTCAAAATATTATCGAGTGTGGATTTCCCTTCATGACGCTTATCCAAGTCTTTCTCCAAACTAGTGACTTGGGCCTTGAGCTCTTTGATTTCCTCTACAAGGTTAGTAGTAATACAAGTACTAGAGGAGGTAGAAGCTTCATTGTTAGAGCAACAAGGCCTAGCAAGTAATTCATCACAAGATGTAGCAATATTATGCCTAGACAAATTACTTGGACTAGCACAAGATAATATAGCATTTTGGTTCAAAGTAGTGCTAATGTCCAAATGAGGCTCACAAGATGTTTTCTTAGAGATACTTGCCTCATGAGCTAACTTTAGCCCATTATAAGAGATTAGGAGATCCTCATGAGAGCCCGAGAGCTTTTCATGGCTTTCCTCCAATTTCTTATAATTGCTCGTTAGCAACTCAAGTTGAGCCCTTAGCTCAACATTCTCCTTTAATATAGATGCTTCACAAGAACTAGAGTTAGTAGCACGAGCATCATTCATAGATTTAGCATTTGTAAGCTCATAAGATTTAATAGATTGAGATAGGCAAGAATTAGCATGCTTCTCTTCGGATAGCTCTTGCTTGAGGAGATTGAATCTCCATTTCCCTTCATTAACGAGGGAGTTCAATTCCTTAATGGTCTCCTTGTGTTCAAACAAGGTTTCCATTAAGTGTTCGACTTTAGCACGAGCATCATTATTACCACGAAGAGAGGCATACACAATTCCCATCTCATGCAAGAAAGCTTCATTATCATCATCATTATCATCATCATCATCACTCTCATCATAAGGAGATGTGTCGGGATTCAAAGTAGGAGTTACCTTTGAACCGCTTGCCATAAGGCACATGTGAACTCGCGTAGATGATGATGGAACTTCAATAGAAGCACATTCTTCATTTTCGAGTGTAGGACAAGCTCTTGCGAGATGTCCATACTCGTGGCATTCATAGCATTGCCTTCTCTTGATAGAAACCTTCTTGGTTCTTCTATTGATTTCTTCTTTAATTATGTGACCCAATTTTTCTTTAATTTCCTCTACATGGTTAGTCATACAACAACTAGAGGAAATAGAATCATTTTGAGTATGGTCACAACTAGAAACAAGCATATCATCACAAAATTTAATCAAGCAAATTTTAGGAGATATGCAAGGACCTTTAACACAAGAATGAGTAAAGAATTTCTTGCAAGGAGTGTTTAGGTCCAAACTCTCTACACCATTAGGATTTATAGAAATAGAATCATTGGTGCAAAGAACAAGACAACCATCATCACATATGATTTCTTCACTCACCGTATCATTACCTTGTGACAAGTCACATGTTGGTGAAGCGGAAGAACTTGAACAATCATCATGACCGGATGTGGAAGGAACTTGGAGCTCTTCATGATGTGAAGGTGAAGAGAGCTCCTTGGGTTCACTTTCAACCTCAAGAGAAATGGACCCACCAAATGACTCTTCTAGCTTGGTCCATATCTCATGAGACGTCTTGCACTTTGAACCCATCAAGCAAACATAAACTATGGAGCTCACAGACAATAAAATTTCATTAAATACTTGAGCTTCTAGATGTAAATTTTTCTCATCCTCTATAGATAGACTTTGAGGATCCATCGGAGGAGAAAAGCCTACATCTAGAAATCGCTCTATATTTGGACACAAAGTCCGAAGATTGCAAAGCATGCGATTTCTCCATAAGTTATAATTTGTGCCATCAAAAATAATTGTGTCATTGTGCACTAAATAACTAGCCGACATCTTTACTCTCAAGGCGGTGAAGCCTAAACAAGGAGAGACCTTGCTCTGATACCAATTGAAAGGACGAGATGTCGCCTAGAGGGGGGGTGAATAGGCGTTTTAAAAACAATTACGGAATTGGCTTGAAGGAATGCGGAATTAAACTAACGTTTATTTTCTTCAAGCACAAGACCTAAAAATGCTAGGCTCAACTAAGTGCAACAACAACAACTAGATATAAGCAAGATAGCACAAGATATAATTCACAAGTGATAAGCAAGATATAAGTACTTCAAGCATGATGGCTATCACAAGGAAATAAACTCGGGTATAGAGATAACCGAGGCACGCGGAGACGAAGATGTATCCCGATGTTCACTTACATAAAGTAAGCTAATCACCGTTGGAGAGATGCGGGTAACCACGAAGGCCCCCGAACGCCACGAAGGCTCACCTTCTTCTCCGAGTCCCCCACGAAGCTAGGGACCCCTTCTTATGGTTAGCTTTTCCTCCACTCCGGAGATGGCAAGCTCCACAACCACTTCACAACTCCCACGAAGGGGAAGCCCGGGCCTCTTCACAATCTTCCACGAAGAGGACACCGTGGCACAATCACCGAGCCAACTAGGAGGTCACCCTCCAAGAGTAACAAGCTCACGGTCTCTCACTCGAACTAATCGTAATGGAGAGCTCAACACTATGCAAGGATGCAAAGCAAGAACACAAGGGAAAGTGCTCAAATCCTTCTCTCTCAAATCCCACCAAAGCAACAAATGCTATGGAGGAGTTAGAGAGGAAGAACAAGGGTGGAGGTCAACCAATGACTCCAAGATCTAGATCCCAAAGGTTCCCCTCACTTAGAGGAGGAATGAGTTGGTGGAGATTGTAAATCTAGATCCCCTCTTCCAAATCCCTCAAAAATATGCAAGAATCATTGGAGGGAAGAGAGAGGGAGCAAGCTCAAGAGGTTCAACAATGTAGGTGAGAGAAAGGCTCAAGAACACCCTAGAACACTTATCCAACCGTTGGGGAAGAAGCCCCCTTTTATAGGGCAACAAAACTGCCCGTTACAGAGATTTTTCGGTCATCCCGGAGCAGCCCGGAGCAGCCCGGAGCAGAGCCCAGAGCAGCTCCGGCCGATACTCCGGAGCGAGTACCCGGCCACTGCTCAGCCCGGAGCAGCCCGGAGCAGCTCCGGATTTCACTCCGGATTTGCAAAACAGCAAAACCACTCATACGAAAAACGCGATAACTTTTGCATCTGAACTCCGTTTTTAGCAAACTTGGACTTTTTGAAAAGCTTAGAAAAAGTACTACAACTTTATGCAGAGAAACACCAAGAAATGTCAAGAGGAAAAATACCAAATGTGGAGAGGTGTGAAACCTCCCAAAGTGAAGAACCGGTAAAACTCTTCAACTCGAAAACGCAATAGACGATGCATTTGGATTCCGTTTTCGATGAACTTGGACTTGTTGGAAAGATAGCAACAAGCACAAGAACCTCACATGGAGAAACACCAAGAAGCAACAAACTAGGAAGATGCAAAGTATGCAAAGGATTGAGCTCCCTATGACGATGTGATCAAGTTACCCAACCGAAAGCCCCTCTTGATAGTGCGGCTATCTATCCTATAACCCGGTCTCCCAACAAACACCTTGAGACTGGTAAAAGGAAAACCTAGCAAGGACATACCTTTGCCTTGAGCATCCCGCTTGATCTTGATGATGAAGCTTCATTTGATTTCATTCTCCCATGGGCCATATTGAATCCTTCTTTTGATGTAAGCCCATGGGAAGATACTTGATTCCACTATTCTCTCTTCATCTTGGTCAACCTTGTATCTACTCATGCTCTATCGAATCTCTCTTAAGATGCATAGGGAATTCTTCATTTGATTGCATGCTCTAAGTCTTGGTCAACCATGGCTCAACCCATGAGACCATCGTGACCTCGACATAGAGCCATAACTTGAATTCTTCTCATGTAACCAAACTCTCAAGATCTTGAGACTCCTTGGCTTAGCACATAAGCTAGAGCATGGAATACTTGAGTTCTACACAAGAACAACATCTTTATTTCTTCTTTTTGATCATATTGGATTCATCTCTTCTATTCAATGATCTTGATGCCAATACTTAAGATATATCTTTATCTTCATGGCATCCAAGCCTTGAATCCAACACATGGACTTCAAGAAATTCCTATGAACAATTCCTTCATAAAAATCTCAATGAAAATATTAGTCCATAGGGATTGTCATTAATTACCAAAAACACACTTAGGGGCAATTGACCCTTACACGCTTCCTCTTCCTTCATCGCTATTTGTAAGTTGCATTGACATTAATATTGACCTCACCTTCAGTACAACACACGTTGTATGCGCTCGGCATTAATTTGAACCAAGTGCTCCAATCGGCAGGGCGGTCATTGAGGAGTCTGAACGTTCTCACCGTGAACATGTTGACGCCGTTCCAACCATATAAACCATGCTCCTGTAAGAATAATCTCTGGCAGGTCAATCCCACCGAGTAGATCCCAGCTACCTTTAGTACAGATAATATAGATAATATGTTTAAGGGCCATAGATCCCGCTCTATCAACATTAATTGCCTCCACAATCATAGACCAAAGTACCAAACACCTAGCTTCTCGCAAATCTCTGTTTTGCGCACAAACATGTGAACAAAATATGTTTGATATCCTCACATCCCACGAGGTAGGCCGGACATCCACTATTGGTGCCAATGTGCCTATTTGCCAACAATCCTAGGCAAGACGTACTCCCTCCGTTTCAAAATATAAGATGTTTTAGCTTTGTGAAGTGAGTGTATCAATACATCTTTTAGTATATATGTTCGTTTGAATCTATACACTAAAAGATATCTAGATACATTAACTTCACAAAACTAAAACATCTTATATTTATAAACGGAGGGAGTATGATCATGTGATGAGTGGCGTGGCATCAAGGACACGGTAATTCTCCCCCTTCTCTATAAATGAATTTATGTTCCTATGCATATGTGTAATTTTGTCTTATTGGTTCTTACGTATGTTTAAAGGCATGGCAGGCTTTAGAATATTTCAAGGATGCATATGGGGGTAAACCTTTTACTTTGACACAATGTTGGAAGGAGCTCAAAAAATGTCCCAAGTAGCAAGATTGCTATGGGGCCTACAAGAAGACATTGATTGGAACAAAGCATACCAAGGATTCAATGGTGATCGACACGGCCGCACCTACCTCAAGCACGGGCAGCCATGCGAGCCGGCCAAGAGGGCAGAAGTCAAACAAAGAAAAATTGAAGTGGGAGGCTTCATCACTTAATTGCAAGATACATTGAAAGGGATAGCCAACAATGAGGTGTCATATGAGAAGAGGGCAGAGAAGAATGTCAGGAGAAGGCGGAACAAATGAAGACCTGCTATGATGATATACACAAAAGGAAGCTTGTCATTGATGAGACCAATGCTCTCTCAAGATATAAGGATATAGAGCTCAAGACAAAGGAAGTAGAGCCCAAGGAAAAGGAAGTAGATCTCAATGCATTGGTAAGTCCAAAGAATATGAGCTCAAGATACTCTCCGAGGAGAACATGATCATGTCGGCCAACTTGACCGACATGGACCCGGTGAGAATGGCTTGGTTCGAGAAGACGCAAATGATGATCCACGATCAATCATGAACGAGTTGATCCCACTCGATATTTATCTCGTTGTTTTTGTAATTGCTCATTAAAAATATGTCCCATGCTGTGATCGTTTTGATACTTTTGTAAAATGCCGAGGAATTATGAATAATTTTTAATTTTTTTGCTATTATTTTCTGCCTATTTGCTTTACATTTGTGATGAAATGGGAAAAATGATGATTTTTTACAAAAAAAAGTATGGACGCGGCTAGCCAGCATCCGGTGATGATTTGTCCATCCCAGCACTTGGATGCTGGTTTGTCCGACATGGCACTCGGATGCTGGTTGGCGTGACCCAGCACTCGACTAGGACAAAGAGCTGTTTTTTATACGTGAAACGGACGACGTTAAAAGCAAAAGCAGTCACGCACCAGATGCCCCAGCTGGTGGCGCAACTGAACAAAACGGCGTTGACAAGCTAATATGCTGCCATTCCGATGGGCTCTTCTGTGCTGCCATGACGACGTCCTCCACGCTGCCGCGATGGCATCCTCCGCGCTGCCGCGACGGCGTCCTCCGCGCTGCCGTGACGGCATCCTCCGCGCTTCAGCGATGGCATCCTCCATGCTGCCGCAATGGCGTCCTCTGTGCTGCCGCGACGCGTCCTCCGCGCTGCCGGGATGACATCCTCTGTGCTGCCGCGACGGCATCGTCCACGCTGCTGGGATGGCATCGCTTCCTTCCCTCCAACACCCACTTGTGCCCCTTTGACGTTCCCTCCAACGCCCTTGTCTGTCTCCCTCCTACGACCTCCTCAAATCAACACGGCGTCCTGGAGCTTGGTAGCCATGAGGCAGGAGCCCAACAGCGATTGACAGTAGTACTGTTTCTTCAGACAAAGACTGCACACAAACACCAAATTCAGTTAACGACGGCCTATTAGTAATAGAAAATGAATTGTAAACTTAAAATCTGAGCCATACATTATACAAGCAAAAGATAAACGATACTAGGAAATTGTGTTCTTTGCATACCAAAAAAAAAATATCACCCACCTTCTCTTAGTACACATTTAATTAAAAGTATAGTTTTTTAGACAGGAACATTCAATTCACACTTGATGTTGTATCCACTTTAGACTAAACATTCACATAAAAGAGTCAGAAAAACTGAACCACAGTTTAATCACTCAACTGTAGAGCATAGTTTTGTCAACTAAAGAGCGAACATCATTGAATTGCATATCAGGTCACTCAAATTTCACATCATATTAACTAAACATCGAATGGTACACTGCTTGTTACCTCAGCAGCGTGTGGAATCAAACGGTGCCAGAGGTCATGGGGACGGTGGAGGTGTTGTCTTTCTCTCTTTCACCGCCGCTGGGCATTCTCACAGTCTGCACGATCATCTTCCATACCGGCGCCGGGCCGGCATGTGGCCCGCCTCCCTCTCCGCTGACAGATCCAGACTGAATCTGCTCATTTGAATTTATTAGTTTTGGTATACAACTAGGTTATGTTCATAAGGCAACTTAATAATGCTAAGGAATAAACTTATTTAATCGAAGTTGCTTGTACTCAATACCTTTTAGTGACCTAATCAACCAAGCAAACAAATGCAACTTAATATTAACAAGTATCCAACTTAATCATTTTAATGAAACAACTTGGCTACTGTAAGTCATTAAAGTTGTAACAAAATTAAGTAAACCACATTAATCTTTACTATGAGTTGATTTTAGTAATCAACTTAGGTGATGATCAAAAGTCAACTTAATGTACTGAGGTTAGCAACTTAATCATTCTAATGGACCAAGTTGAATAAACTAGCAGACAAACTAAATTAACCTAAGTTGCTATTTGTAACCAACTATAGTAAGCCACCAAATTCAACTTATGAATTTTGTTTAAATGAGAAAGGAACCTTGGCTATACAACTTAACCAAATTGCGTGATCAAAATAAATTTATTAGTTTTGGTATACAACTTAAGCAAGTTCAAAGATTCAACTAGGTTATGTTCATAAGGCAACTTAATAATGCTAAGGAATCAACTTATTTAATCAAAGTTGCTTGTACTTGGTACCTTTAGTGATCTGACTCACCAAGCAAACAAATGCAACTTAATTTTAACCAGTATCCAACTTAATCATTTTAATAAAACAACTTGAATAAACACTAGTAGCCCCCTAATTCAAACAGTAGTGTTATAGGTTGAATAAACAGCAGTACCCCCCTAATTCAAACAATAGTGCTATAGGTTGATAAACGTTGTTGTGATGAAAGAGCAACTTAATGAAAATCAGAAACCAACTAATTAGCAAAAGAGGTTGATAAATAGGAAAAAATTCTTCTGTAAAAGCATGATACACGAAAACTAACTATGCTAGATTGAGAAGACAACTTTGTTATGATGAAAGAACAACTTAATCAAAATCAGAAACCAACTAATGAACAAAGATGATGATAAAAATAGCAAAATGTCCCAAGGTAAAAGAATGATTACACGAAAACCAACTTGGTTAGATTGAGTTGACAACTTAGTTACGATGAAAGAGCAACTTAGGAAAAGTGTAAAACAACTTTAGCTTAAGTGGATAATCAACTTAATGAAACCGGATAAGCAACTTAGGTAGCATCATGAACCTACGAAAGCCAAATGCATAATTCACAAAAAAGCCAAATCCATACTACGGGTAGATAAAAAGCAACTATTATGTGTTGCAAAACAACAAAATGTAATGTACGCAACGACTTAGAAGAATAAAAAGAACACATGAATTGACATTATGTTAAGCGTCTAACAAGATATTTATTTCAGTACACAACTTAAGCACACTCGTAATCTTTATTAGCAAGATTCGGTATCTTTGTTAGGAAGATTCAGTATCTTCATAGCAAGATTCAGTACCTCATCTTCACCATATTTCTAAGTGACCAGATTTTTCATGCTCCCATCATGAGCTCATGGCAGGCCATAATGGTGAAATAATATACACGATGAACTAACATGAATTTCAGATAAATCGGTGAGGGAGAGGAGAGTTAATTGTTCTTACGGACGTCCTTGAGGTTCTCCTCCTGGAACTGCTGAGGGGCATGGCCATAGCTCCTACCGGCGCCGGCGCTGGCTAGTAGTGGCACCTGCCGGCCCTCAAACACTCCTTCGTCTGGTTCCTTGTCGGCCATCGCACGACCTCCCTTGTGCGGCCACTCTTCATCGCCCGATCTTGTCACCTCTCGCTGTCCCAGCTCCCCACTCGAGTTTTTGTGGCCGCTCTCCGCAACTGAGCTCCCCATGTCGCGCTTGGGTCGCTCTCCGGCGTTGTGATCTGTGTGACGGCCTACAATAGGGAATCAAACAACAACCATTACTACTACCAAGGTAGTGTTCAGTACACATTTAATGGGTTTTGTAGAAAAAAAGGCATATGAGTGTAACCATGATAATTCATCTTGAACTAAACAAAAGAACCTTGGTGATCCCCTCTGTTGTATGAACATTTCTAACAAAAATTACTTGGTGATTGACCATGGAATTAGCTACCAAAAACTGATTACTTAGTTCATGGATTATACAGGGATCACCAGATTCCATGATGAAACAAAACATATTCCAGGACAGTACCCTCGGAATGTGGCTCTTCTAATAGTTCAGTGCATTTACGTTACCTATATGGTAAAATATGTTTCTGCGGTATGAAGGTCTGAAGGTGCAACATAATGGTTGGAGGTGTTGTGTTCTTCTGGCCAAGAGAATTGAAATCCTACACCGATAATGAAATTTGTATGCTACAAGCTAAGCACGCATATTTTCCTTGCCAATTGCTATTTGGACTGGTAGGTATCTTGCTACCATCACTTAAATCAACTTTGTTCTGTCATGTTGGCTAACTGATATTTTTAGAAATAAATTAGGTTAGCTGCTGTATATACATATCACCATAGGATATCCGCCTTAATCCTAAATTCCTAATATTTTTGTTGAATTTAATTGCCTATTTGAAAAGGAAGTATATAGTGCTAAGAATATCCAGAAAGTCTATTGTTGAACTGCTTTGAAGCTTTTACCACACAAAAACAAATGCGGTGCAATATTGATTTGTAAAGTCTGACATGTTCGCTCCTGCAGTTAACACCGTCACAGAATTTCTAGACAATGTACATGACATGGATCAACCAGAAAACCACATCCACAACAAAAATCGTTCAGCTAAAGAATATAACCATGTCAAAAGATAAAGTAGCTGACTGGATGACAGTCGTTTCATGCAAAAGGATCAACTTCTGTCAGATTTTTCCATATGAGACCAAAATCATACCTGTGTTCCGGATCTCAGTGGTGCAGCACCCTCCGCTACCAATCTGTGAAGCCCTTGCAAAAGGGAAGTCCTCCGCGGTCGGTAAATCAACCCCGCGCGTGTGGAAATCATGCCGCCGATGAGCTACCCCGCCCTTGCGCGCGGGACGCTCTGGCCAACAAAAATCAGCGCCCTCTACCACTGCGACGCCTTCCACCAACGAGCGCACCGCAGTGTGGCGCGGCTAGCTATCCGGCGCCGAAGTCGACGCCCTCTCGCATGGTCTCTCTCCGCCGACAAGCCGCGAAGCTCTCCGACGTCGAGGTGGACGCCTCCCCGCGCGCAAATCGCTCAAGCCTACGAGCTCGCGTACCCCACCATCCACCACCCGCCGGAAGATTCGCCGGAGAAATCAACAGAAATCGCAGGGCGATACCCTAGCTGCTTACGGGGAGGGACTCAGGAAGCGGTGGGGGAAATGGGGAACGGGGAGAGAGATGAGGGAGGAAGAACCGGTACGAACCGCCCTCACCACTCGACACGTCAGCGCGGTCGGTCGGGATCCAGGTTGTCTGTGTCGGGGCGAAGCTCCCCGCGCCGCGCGATCAGGCACGTTCCAACAGGATCCGACGGCCACAAATCGAGTGCTCGATTTGACAGATGGCATCCGAGCACTATTTAGCAATTGGGAAAAAGTATACAAGGCCAAGGGCGGACTAAAAGGGTGTCTGTATTGTGTGCACCTGCCAGCCCATGGAGGACATGGGTCAGACCCTGTCCGAGTGGCCGCTCAACCGAACATAATTTGTGTCCGAAATGGGTGAACCTGTTGGAGATGCCCTTAGCCTTTCTTTCTCTATTTTCCCTTTATTTTCAATTTTCCTATTTGAATATACAAAAAGAAACTGTAGCCTCTCCACACGGGTATTACCCAAAGCATGTGCCAAGTGAACTTGTCACGTGAGGAGGTGCTCAGAGTCAATTTCCGACGCCCTTTTCCTTTTTTTTTAAACGAGGCAAAAGTTTTGCCTTTTCGATTAATTAAGAAGAAGAGAATTGCCCGGTTAATTAACGGGAAACCGGGCTAAAACCGATACAACCGGGCAAAGCCCACATAACACCACTCAACCAAGACGAGATGACCTCCTATCAAAGCCGGAGAGAAGACGCCATGTATGCTATGGGAGGAGCAAACACGGGACGCTCCAACAATGATGAAGAAGTCAACCCTCCAGAAGAGCTGCGCCACACGACGCCGACAACCAACAACGGGACAACCATCTCGAAACACTCAGCACTAAGAACCTTCAGGGCCGCCGCCCCGACATCCAACTGCTCTACCACGCCCGGCAAGCCACCAACACCACCTTCCGGGACCGCCGTCCCGACGTACCACCGCTCGAGCACGAGCCGCAACGCCGCACGACCCAGCCACCCGTAGCCCAAGCTACACAGGGCAAACTGCTCGTAGACCACGGCCGCCGCACCAACATCCGGGGCCGCCGCCCCGGCCTAAAAGTCGAGTTGTCTCCTCTAAGACAACGTCAACCGAGCCGACGGTCTCGCCGCACAAGCGACCCAAGACAATCACCCAAGTCATGCAAGCAACTGCTCTGCCTCATGAAGCACCTGCCCACCATAAATCCCGAGGCCGCCGCCTCGACGCACATCCGCCATCCGGGGCCGCTGCCCCGACATCCACTGACCCCAACGCAGGAGATGTCACGCACAACCGCCAAAGCTGACTCTCCAAGACGACGCCCACAAGAGGGATGCGACGCTGACGCCGTCGTCGCCCGCTCCGGCTGACCGAAGCTTGGGTTTTCACCCGAAGAGACTAAGCCACCATCGGAAGAGAAAATCCACGATGATGCCTCCACGACGCCCTTTTCCTAGCGTTCTAGATTTATGAATCTTTTGTGAACAATTGGAACAGCTCGATTACTTTTCAGATGCCGCTTTTCGCAAGTGTGAACACAGGCAAACAACCCGTTCATTATTGTGCAACAATGAATAGATGTGTAACCCTGAGCTTGACTGGCTTTGGAACTTGTTTGCATAACATCCAGGCTAATTCTTAAGATACATTTAAGTGATATTTTTCAAAATTCGAGAACCTCGTACGTCAAATACTCCAAGACAGACACCAAGACAGACAGGCACTGCATATGTACATTAAACTACACAGGTGCATCATAGATCCCAAATGATCCCAACTACTCCTAGCTACGTCAAATATTTCAAACACCAAGAGTAGTATATAGAGTTCAACCATGATCTAGCTAATCATGTTCCAACCAAACAATCAAGTTAAGAGCACGTCTTCTAGCTAGCTATAGTACACAACTTCACCGTGGTATATATATATTTGTCATCTATATGTATGTTGCTTAGCCGAAACACTCGAGGATTTTCTTCTTGGGCGAGGTCCCTATCCCTTTGGACCAGTGCTTCGCCGCCATTTCCTGGTACGCATCTCCTCCCGTCGCTTGGCCTCCACGGATGCCCTCTTTTCCTCCTCTTTCCTTGTGGATCATGGCGATCCGATTCCTCATCTTCTCCGTGTAGTCAGCCTTCTTCTCCTGCAAATTAATAGATCGACGCAGTTAGCACAGGCATAGTTTTGGACCATGGTCCTTTTACAAAGTGACGGCTTGACGTGAGCAGCACACAAGACTTCGCATGGCCGTTGCCCTCCTGCTAACTGATGTGAAACAACACAGACTGAATTTTGCAACTAAGGGCAGGGGCAAGGCAGAAGTTCAGAGTTGAGACCTCCCGTGCTCGCAGCTTGGCTTCCACCGTCGCTTTCTTGGTGCTTTCCCAAGACTTGATGGAGGACATCTTCTGCTCAGCCCTGAAACGTACTGTTTCCCACGTAATACGTAATCACATCGCGGCCAAACATACATGGAAAACATAAGCACTTTGTACCTAGTTCAGTTAAGTTCAGTCAAGTTCAGTCAAGTTCGGTCACCTGTTGACTTTGCTCTTCTCGTGCTCCTCCCAAACCTTGACCATCGACAACCTCCTCTCCATCTCCACCATCGCGAGCACAGCATCTGCGAGTGCACCAGTATATTTCTACTAGCTAATTTGATTCTCACAGGGGGAAAATACAACGGGCTGCCTGACAGTTTAACCGAAACTTCCAAGGATATTGTACCTCTGTCAGTTGCTGAAACTCACTGTTGTTTTATCTGCTGGTGCTCGAGGCACATCTGATTCAGTTAGACCGAAATAAGGTGATGCCCCGATTTTGAAATGTTTAACCAACTTTAAGCAGAGATGGACGACACGCACAGCCGTCAGTAGCTGAACCCGGCGCATATACTGTCTGTGCTGGTGTCGGAGGCCCATGTGTAACGAACTGAATGGTGATTAACTCAGCACTTCGGAAAGGTAGTAAAACTGGAGCTAAAAGGAAGATGGATTTTTCTCACTCTGGACAACTCCACCGCCG
This sequence comes from Dactylis glomerata, assembly GCA_007115705.1. NCBI lineage: Eukaryota > Viridiplantae > Streptophyta > Magnoliopsida > Poales > Poaceae > Dactylis > Dactylis glomerata. Next base: position 694,092 of record QXEO01000033.1, on the reverse strand, counting down.
CCGGCAGGCTTGCCGGCCTCAACGGCAGTCGGCGGCAGCGCCGCCGCATGTGCTCCCTTGGCCTCCGGATTCTCCATCTCCCCGGCTAATACTTCTGCAATTACTCATTTACTCTGCAGAAACTCTTACAACTTGGAAGGTTGCGGAAGCTCTGCTATTACGTATCCGCCGTGTTCGATGGGGTGGCTCTATCAGGCCATGTGTCCCTGTCAACCGCCATTTCTTTTTCTCACGTCGCTGGTCGTGTTGATCATGTCTCTCGGTGGCGGGCATCATCAGTTGGGTAACCACGAGTTTCTCAGAAGCCTAACCGATAAGCTCAGAGGCAGTGACACGACTGCGGGGAAATATGGCCCTCACCGGGTCAAGACAGGCAGTGCACGCAAATACTCCTTCCTTCTCAGTTCATTAGTCATATGCGTACTACTAGCTTACCAATTTGACTAGTTAACATGACATATATATTATAAAAAAATATTATAATTTTTTTAGCTTTTAAATTAACGGTATAATTTTTAACTTATATGATTTATATTATATAGATCAAATTAACTGTCTAGATAGACGTACATGCGTAATAAATTGAGAAAGAGGAAGTATCATGTTTTAGCGTGCGGCCCCGCGCACACCGTCAGAACCACCACACGGCCTCGCCATGCTTCAGCCACTTCGAGCGCACTACACCACCTCGTCGGCTTCAACATCCGCTGGGCCGTGTGGGGAGGCGCGGGCTAGAACCGCCAAAATACTGTGTGGCGACTGTGGTGGATGGGCTACAAGTCGTATGCCATATACGGCAGCCGGACATGTGAATGACCCTACTCGTCGCCGATCGAGGCGTGTGGCGATTGTGGTTTACATATGTGCATGCATATGAAAGCCAAATATAATGTATCCACGATCCAATCTTACGATGTTCAAAGTAAACAAAGCAGGAACCAATTTTTCTGGTCTAATTCACAACTTTTACTATGTTATGAAGTCTATATATATGCTTGTAGCTCAGCAGAAACAACCGAGGCTCCCAGTGCTTCGCTGCCGTCTCCTCGAATCTAATCATCTCCTAGTGCCGCTGGTTCGCCTCCACAGATGATCACTCGATAGTACAAAAACATTATCACATACGGTGATATGAATCAAACACACCCTTGTGTTAAAACATAAATATATTGCATAGCATCTTTCTATCAGTTTGGACTATTGGTTAAGTTGGCTAGTGCATTAAAACAGAATGATGTCGTTGCCACCAATTCGCCCTCCCCAAACCCTAACCAGTTTGCCATGGACGGCGCCGATGGCGGACTCACGCCAACCCAACCTTGGGTTCTCCTAGACGCTACTCGAGTTTGGCTCTTTCGCTCGGTCAGGACTTCAAGCTCGAGGTGTGATACGTTGCAAACGTATCTATAATTTTTTATGTTCCATGCTTGTTTTACACCAATTGCTATATGTTTTGTCTACACTTTGTGGTACTTTTATAATTTATTTGGACTAACCTACTAATAGTTACAAAAGTGCACAATGTTCTTGTTTTACACTTTGATGTGTAGGAATTATCAAGAATACAAGTGGAAACCTTGTTGGAGTCAAATTGAGACTTTCTAGAAATCCGTGCCAGAACGTTTTTCGAAGATGGTCACGTTACGGATCAAATACGGCATCAAACGGAAAACTCTTCAATTACAAAGTTGTAGGGAATTTCACGACGAACATTCTGGACATAAAATTCACCTGATTCCGAGTCCGGACGATTGAGATAAGCCCGCTCCATTGCGGCCCAAGATGGGAAGATGGGAATCCGAGAGACTATATAAAGGGAGGAACCCTAGCTCGTGGGGGACACCTCCACCCACGAATTTGCAGCCACCAGAGCCACATTTTAGCCTCCTCCATGGATCCCATCTCCATGGGGGAGGGCTCCCATGAAGCCATGAAGGAAGGGGGCTAAGGGGCGGCGCTCCCCCATGATACTGGCGGCGGGGAAGGAGTCCCCCGCGCCGCCGCCCGCGCCGCTGCTGCCACGCCGCTGCCGCCCGCGCCCTCGCTGCTCCTCTCCACCATCTTCACTGCTATCTCCATCACATATGCAGTGGTTCATCCTCCCACACACCTCTGTACCGTCCTATGTAAACATGGTGTTTGATGCTATAATATTTATCCTATGATCTATGTCATGTTTCCATAGTTTATTTGTTCTTAGATTGATTTGTTGAATGTCTTTGGTTCATTAGAGTTGTATGTTGATATGGTACTGTCCTTTGGTGTCCATTATATTTATGCGCGCATGGATTAAACATCTTAGGGTTAGTAGTATGTGCAAAAGGAAGGGGGTAGTTCTGCCGGAGTGACAGAAACCTGAGGACGCGAACCGGAACGTTACACGTATGGGAGTAAGAGGACCATTAACTTAAGGCTATGGTTGGGAAAACCTTAATGCATTGTTAGTATTTGCGGATGCTTGCTAACAATCCAATCATATAGTACTTGTATTTCCAAGTAGTAAAGTGCATGTATATTTAGCCTCTCCCACATAGAAAACTGCATCGAAGATAGCGAACCCAATTTATTCACTAATTGAATTTAGACAAAGCCACCACTATTACCACCACTTTTCCACACTCATAGTACTATTAGTTTATGGTTACTTAGTATATTTTATTGCTACAGCACTAATAATTACTTTCTTGTATTTATTATCTTGCAAAGTTATCTCTCATACCCATATTGTTGCTCTAGTTTTATTTTCTAGATAATGCAAATGTTTAGTGTGCGTAGAGTTGTATCAGTGGTTGATAGAACTTGAGAGAATATTTATCCTACCTTTAGCTCCTCGTTGGGTTCGACACTCTTACTTATCGAAAAGGCTACACACGATCCCCTATACTAGTGGGATATCAAGACCTTTTCTGGCGTCGTTGTCGGGGAGCTCTAGCGTGTGGGTTAATATTCTTGTGTGCACTTGTTTGCTTCTCTAAATAGTTTTTACTTCTAGTTTTAAGTTGTTCCCTATCTTATATGGATAGGGAATGCAAATTATAAAAAAAAATAGTTGTACTTGTTACCTAAAAACATTTTCAAAAAGGAAAGTGATTGGAAAGATGAGTAATGGTTAAGTGGGGGTCGACCTTGAACACTTGTGTTCATGCCTATGAAACCAAAACAAATCTTTTCATGAAAGCTTTTCAGTTAAAAACTTATACATATTGTATATATTGTACATATTCCTCTGCACCATAAAAGTAAAGTGATAATTGTAGTTCCTAGTTACTTGGAAGTTGATAGTTTTGCTTTGCTGTCCAAAAACAGATTTTCTGTGCTTCACCGTATAAAATGTTTAAAATCACCAGAACGTGATATTGACCTGAAATTTCTTGAGTGCAAAGTAATGCTTATTATCTTTCTTTCATTATACTAACTTTTTCTGATTTGAGTTACGTAGCTGTCTCAAAAAAATTCGATTTTCACCGACTATTCTGTTTAGACAGATTTTTGTGCATCACTATAAAAAATCGTGAAAAATCTCAGAATAGTGTTTTGATCTGAAATTTTTTGTGCATAAACCTGAGATTATGATATGTCTTTCTTTAGTTTGGAGTTTTTCGATTTGAGCTACCTAACTATCTCGTTGAGTATCATCTTTACAGACTGTTCAGTTTTGACAGATTTCTTAGTTTATTCAATATTGTACTTGGTGTTATTAGTTTCATTAGTTTTTCGACGGACGATGAAAATCATAAATACCTTAGCATATATAGTGGCTAATGTTGAGTTTAGATTATAAAACCATTCAATACTTGAACATTAGTGGTTTTTACTTAATGAGTACTAACCCTACTAATGAGTTTTGTGAAGTTTTATGTAGATATAGCTTATAAGTTCTAATCAATATGGTGATATGAGATGAACAAGAAGACACAAGAGCTCAAGCTTGGGAATGTTTAGGTGCATCCCAAGAACATGTCTAAGAAGATACAATCATCTAAGCTTGGGGATGCCCGAGTCATCCCCCGATTCATCAACTAACATGAGGTTGTCTCCTTCATACTCTATATTATGCATCCATATGATATGTATTGTGTTAACTTGTATTATAATTGCTTTTATATGTCTTGGTTTTATCTTTTTAGTTTTATTAGGCTCTTTATTTTGTTTTTATTGCTTCTTTACTTTCACTTATAAATTGAAAACAACAAAAATAGTTCCTTTTGTTTTGCTTCTTTGTTTGGTTCTCTTTTTTGTGCCTAGCTCAGAAAAGCATTCTTGGGAGATAACCCATTGTTTTATTTTCAGTAATTTTTCTTTTATTTGAGTTTTGGAAGTTATTACTACTGTAATAACTGCTCCTTGTCCTTTTTATTCCGTTGTTGTGCCAAGAGAAGCCTCTAATTCGAGTGAGGTAAGATTTGGGGATGTTGCTATCCTGAAACTGTTTTTGGTGCTGCACCGTAAAAATTTGTATAAATTCTCTGTGTATCTTTTGGACCTACGATTTCTTGTGCTTATTCCTCAGGTTATATCCAAACTTTCGTTAGTTGAACACTTTTTGATTTGAGCAACAGAAAACCCCTTAAAAAATTGAGCTTTGTCAGTTGTTCTGTTTTGATAGATTTCTGCCACTATTCATTGTTGCCTCTGGAACGCTTTCTTTTTGAGTTCTTTCGATCACGGAACTTTTGGGGAAGTTTTTACAGTAGTATATGCTTTATATGTGGTGATTTTGAGTTGAAACCTGAAGCAAAAGAGGTTGATTCATTGTTATGCTTACACTAATGTTGCTAATAGAATTGTGTTGAGTTTTGTATGAAGAAAGTTTTCAAGTGTAGGGATTGGAGAATGATGAGATGAGTTGAAGAATGGAAAAAAGCTCAAGCTTGGGGATGCCCATGCAACCCCCAAGAAATATCCAAGAAGTACAAGCGTCAAATCTTGGGGATGCCCCCGAGGCACCCCTTCTTCATCGGCAAAAATCAGGTCACCTTTCAAGACACTATATTTTTATTGCTTCATGCACTATGTGTTTTTCTTGGAGTGTCAGTTTTTTAGTTTTCAGTTTAGTTTAGTTTGCTATAATAAATGGTTGGACCCCAACAAATTTCTTTTGAAGGAGATGTACTCATTTTTATTTGCCAAGAACACTCAGTTTTTCACTCTTATTGTTCAACGAGTGTTCTTCTTTTTCTGCTACTGCGTTTAGTTTTCAGTTTTCGCCTTGATGTTTGTTCAGATCTTCTTATATCTTTTTATCAAGGTGTATTTTTGCCTCTGGACCATATTGGCTTTCATCAAAAGAGTTGAGTTAAAAAAGTTCGAATGGTGTTGGAAAAGAGAAAAAGATTTATGCAAAAAAGTGGTACAAAAAGGAGCTTGTTTAGACTGTGGCTTAGACTTTTGCATGTCATGCTTGATGTCTTTTTAATAGTATGCTTAGTGATTTTTGCTGTAGCATGACTTGTCTCAAATGACTGAGATTGCTTAATGAGCCTTTGAAAAAATCATGCGTTATTTTTATTATTTGGAAGCATTATTTTGGTTTTCTCCTTGATGTTTTATTTGGGTTGACTTGACGCATGCTCACACATGTTAGACTCATACAAAGTCGCCATAAGCCTCTATGATCATTTAGTTTTCGACTTTTGATGTCATCTTATGCTTCTTTTAATGTTGCTTTATCGCTTTGCATGATTATGGCCTCTTAGTTGGTCGCTCCCAGTCTTTTGCTAGCCCTTATTTTGTACTGAGTATGAGCGCTACTCGTACATCCAACTCCTAAAAACCAAGTTATTCCAACATGTCAACTATAAATTTCTATGCATGGTATTTGCAAGCCATTCCAAGTAAATTTTCATGTGCTACCTTTTAAAAAACCTTCAAAACACTTCTCATTTTGTGACACTATTTTCAGCTCATGGGAACGTAGTGGTCGGATTTGCTATCTTCCATATTGCTAATTCCAAAAAGAAAAAAAGGCACTTCTCCATGGTATGTGAATGTTGGTGGGCACCCGATGGAATCGGTTAGCCATAGTTTATGAAAGGAAAAAAGGTGGGGAGGAGTGCCAGGCTTTATAAAAGAGCACCAAAGTGTCAATCCCTCTCTCAAAAAATTTCTTACTTTTTGTATGGAAGATAGTAAGAACCTCATTGCTAGTCGTTGACAAAGACAACCACCTCTCAAAACCCAGTTTTTATCTCTCTGTTTTACAAATGAAAAGCTCTAGCACATATTTAATCACTGCTTCCCTCTGCGAAGGGTCTTTCTTTACTTTTATGTTGAGTCTCTACCTTCTACCTTTATGCACCATCTAAGAGAGCATAGTTTTCATTCTGAGTTTAATATGCATAGTCCCAAAGTTTATCATTGATTGATTTATGATTATGGTTTCACTTGTTCTTAAATTATTTGTATCTAGTCGCCCTTTTAAACTCGAAGGTGTCCTATGCATTTATGTTTTGCTATTCCATGAAGGACAAGCTGAAAACTACTTATTATGTTTTTCCATATGATTTGAACACACGTTTGACTTTTATTGTTTCATTATTCATGATCTTTTGTTTGTGTTTCTTTTTATATTATAACATGGTTGCTAAGTTTTTATTGTCAAGATTATGTCTCTTATGCCTATGTTTTAAGTCTTTGATCCCAGCACTCAATGCTTTACTTAGATGATCAAGATTATGATGGTGCATGTCATCTCAAAAATTATTCTTTTGTTATCACTTACCTACTCGAGGATGAGCAGGAGTTAAGCTTGGGGATGTTGATACGTTGCAAACGTATCTATAATTTTTGATGCTCCATGCTTGTTTTACATCAATTGCTATATGTTTTGTCTACACTTTGTGGCACTATTATAATTTATTTGGACTAACCTACTAATAGTTGCAAAAGTGCAAAATGTTCTTGTTTTACACTTTGATGTGTAGGAATTACCAAGAATACAAGTGGAAACCTTGTTGGAGTCAAATTAGGACTTTCCAGAAATCTGTGCCAGAACTTTTTTTTAAGATGGTCACGTTACGGGTCGAAGACGGCGTCAAACGGAAAAATCTTCAATTACAAAGTTGTAGGAAATTTCATGGCGAACGTTCTGGACGTAAAATTCACCTGATTCCGTGTCCGGACAACCAAGATAAGCCCGCTCTATTGCGGCCCAAGATGGGGAGACGGGAATCCGAGAGACTATATAAAGGGAGGAACCCTAGCTCGTGGGGGACACCTTCACCCACAAATTTGCAGCCACCAGAGCCACGTTTTAGCCTCCCCCATGGATCCCATCTCCATGGGGGAGGGCTCCCATGAAGCCATGAAGGAAGGGGGCTAAGGGGCGGCGCTCCCCCATGATGCTGGCGGCGGGGAAGGAGTCCCCCGCGCCGCCGCCCGCGCCGCTGCTGCCGCCCGCACCCTCGCTGCTCCTCTCCACCATATTCACCGCTATCTCCATCACATATGCAGTGGTTCATCCTCCCACATACCTCTGTACTGTCCTATGTAAACATGGTGTTTGATGCTATAATATTTATCCTATGATCTATGTCATGTTTCCATAGTTTATTTGTTCTTAGATTGATTTGTTGAATGTCTTTGGTTCATTCAAAAACAAAACTATACACACCGTGGTACGTACTCACCCCCTCAATGAATGACACCTGTCCCCTTGGTCAAACTTGGTTTAGAGTTGGCTGAGTGCCACCCTCCGCTTATTAGTGGAAGCGTTGTGATTAGAACCATTCAAATTTGAAACGTGTGTTAATATGGGTATATAAGGGCACGATTCAAACATTCAAAAGAAGGACCCATTTCCGGCCTCCCCTGCTGGGTAGCATACCAGCTTGCCTATATGCCATGCCCACGAACTAACACCTCTACATCCGATTACACAGCATTTTTATTCAAGTTCCTCCAAGAAGCGCAATGGACAGCTCTCTAGCTTAGGCCGGTTCTCCTGGAGGATGTAGCAGACAAGAAGAGGTAGGAGGAAGATAATGACAGCCGTGGATTCCTGCTTAGTTTGACACTCACCCGTTGATTCTCTTGAAAGCTACACCAATGCTTTCGACGGTTTGATTTTTTTCTGATAGCTATACCAAAGCTGGTTTCTTGTGATTCTCTTCTGAAAGCTACCCCAAGGTAGATATCTGATTTGAGAAGGCACCCATTATAGATTGATAATATCACTAGAATTCAATATTAGTGGCTAATCTATTCTAAGTTTTGGAACCAGTGTTGAACAGTTCTTTCATGGAGGCATTGGACAAGGTGGCTGGAGGAAGACGATGGGTAGTCAGCCCCTCAATAATTCGGCCCAATTTTTTTTTGCCTAGGTCACTAGCTCATAGGCTGAATGATGGCATTTTGGAAGTAAATCATTGCAGAGGGGCAATCACATGGTAGAGCTATACGCCGGCTTGAAGTTAGATTACATTATCATTGCTCTATTTGTACATTCTAAGGTACTCAAGTAGTTTTTTAGCAATAATTGAGTATCCTCTTATTCACTGAATCATTGCATAGTAGCCGCTTCCAATTATTACAAACCTAGAATACATCATCATTGTAATAGTGTACCTATTTTATATTCGTAGATACTCAAGTAGTCCATTTAGCAATAATTGAGGATCCCCTATTTACATAATCATTGCGTAGTAGCTGGTTATTTTTATACACAGCCAGAATACGTCATCATTGTACAAGTGTACCTAGTTCAAATAATTGAAGACATTTACATTACATGGTACTCAGTTCCGGTGTACTTTTGGTGATCTATGTGGCACATTGTGTATGCAATGATATTAAATAATACTAGCAAAATATTTTGGACGTTTAAGTATTGTACACAAAATATATAAAGCTATTAAAAAAATACTAGTTCGGTGAATTTCGGTCAGCCCAATCATTATTTCATGTAGCTAGGTTTTTCTATCCCAATCACTAATAAAAGATGGAACTTATTATTAATAAGACTTGACAAATTACACCTTATGCTTCCGAACTGAGCCGCATGTAATCATACAAGATTTCGTTGGGCTTGAAAGTTACAAAAAATAACACGTAAGCAGCGATACACGCCATCATCCCAATCGACCGCGATACACGCAGCAGGAAAACGTTCAAAATGATAAGAGCAATCATGCGATCGTAGTAAAATGGGGTGCTTCGTATACTATAATCATTCTACTACATAATCATGCATGCGGTACTCATATAATTAGGTAGCAATCGAGTGCGTACATTAGCTCCCTAATCGAATATGCACGCCAAAGTGTGAAATCTCTCCCGCCAAGTGACTCCCGCCATGCCGAAAGCTAAATTTTAATGACTCCCGCCATGTCTAAGAACAATTATTAGCTCCCTAATCAAATATGCTTGCATGCGGGCGTGGGATGCGGTCAACACAGGCCAGCTAGATCTCTCCATCTTAAAGCAGATCCAACGACATTCAGTGGGTGAGTACCTACCAAGGTGTGTACCAAATCCACTTGGTTCATTAGAGTTGTATGTTGATATGATACTGTCCTTTGGTGTCCATTATATTTATGCGCGCATGGATTAAATATCTTAGGTTAGTAGTATGTGCAAAAGGAAGGGGGTAGTTCTGCCGGAGTGACAGAAACCTGAGGACGCGAACCGGAACATTGCACGTATGGGAGTAAGAGGACCATTAACTTAAGGCTATGGTTGGGGAAACCTTAATGCATTGTTAGTATTTACGGATGCTTGCTAACAATCCAATCATATACTACTTGTATTTCCAAGTAGTGAAGTGCATGTATATTTAGCCTCTCCCACATAGAAAACTGCATCGAAGACAGTGAACCCGATTTATTCACTAATTGAACTTAGACAAAGCCACCACTATTACCACCACTTTTCCACACTCATGGTACTATTAGTTTATGGTTACTTAGTATATTTTATTGCTGCAGCACTAATAATTACTCTCATACCCATATTGTTATTCTAGTTTTATTTCCTAGATAATGCAAACGTTTAGTGTGCGTAGAGTTGTATCAGTGGTTGATAGAACTTGAGAGAACATTTATCCTACCTTTAGCTCCTCGTTGGGTTCGACATTCTTACTTATCGAAAAGGTTACACACGATCCCCTATACTTGTGGGATATCAAGGTGGTGACAATCCCAGTGTCCAAACCCTAGCCGGTGGGGCTTTACGTCCATCGCGAGAAGATGAATTATTTTGTATCAACTTGTGTGATTAAATAAATTATTTGGATCTATTGTGTGGTGAATAATCATGTTTTTTACATATCAGATGGATATTCCAAATGATGAAGCAAAAGAAGAATATAAGATGTTCATGGTCGCAGTTGTTGCGTATGCAAAACAATCTAAGGGGTTGTTGTATGCATCGCGAAGAACTCCAATGATGAAATGGCTTCAATAGGTAAAAGATATATAAAGAGACAAATACACAAGTTGTCTACTCCATCCATGTTCATAATGAGGAGGTCAGTGGTTTACCCATTGCTTGAGGATGGTGTGTAAAGAGAAATGTTATACAAGTCAAAACGTGATGGCAATTTGTGATTGATTTGAGGTTTACTTTTGTTGTTTATAGGTGGCCCAAATCAGTTGATAACACACGGGTATGGTCTGATGCTCAGGCTGAACTCCCAATATTTACACTCCCAACTGGTAGTTTTTTGTGCATGCATTTTCTAATTGAATATTTCTCCATATCTAATATATTCACTAAGTTTTTCAATATCACTAGAGCGAAATACTACCTTATGGATTGGGGATACCCAAACAGATCAGATCACGCTATCTAGCACCATACAAAGCAACTCGGTGCAATGTACACCATCAGTTCCAAATGATAAGATGTTTTAGATATTTTAATATAGACTACATACAGATTGAAAGGAGTTAACGCACATATTGAAACACGTTTATATACATGTAATTTAGAAAAATGCCAAAACTTCTTATAGCTCGGAATTGAGGGTGTACTTGACTTTGTTCCAAAGTAACACTCCAGAGGGAAGAGAAGAGATGTTCAAACACAGTCATTCTTCTTGTCAGCCTTCTGAGTCTACTTCGGTTTATTTCTAGTTTGACCGTCCATATCGTTTATGTTGTTCACGACGCTCCCGCTACGACTGCGGGGGGGGGGGGGGGGGGGGTGTTAGAGATATATTGCGGCTATGAATTAGGATAGGTTAGGTAGGATATTACTTGTACCCTACTCCAAGTCTACCCCCTGTACGCCTATATATACTCGCCCCCGAGGCTCAATAATACATCCATCATATTCTGTCATACCTCTCTCTATCGTTCTACATGGTATCAGCCTAAAACCCTAAACCGATCCTACCCTAGCCGTCGCCGCCTCTTGGCCGCCGCCGCCCACGCTTCCGCCCGTGCTGCCCCCAGGGAGATCGATCTCCATGATCTCCGTCGGGGGCCGCGCGACCCGACCTAGGGTTCGTCCGCTGATCCGTTGATTGGCTGCCCTACAGTCTTTTTCTCGCCGGTCACTTGGCCGATGTTTTCTTTTTTGGTTTACCGATCTTAGATCAGATTGAGTCGCCCACCGTCGTCGTCAACCTGCGCCTCTACTCCGACAATGGCATCGATCTGCACCGGCCATCTCCATCAACCGCTCGGCACGGCCGCATGCGCCGCACACGGGGCGCCCCTACGTGCGTTGCAGCAGACTGTTCTTGTCCGTGTGGTCTCCTTAGCTTGTCCGTCTTCATCGTCATCGCCCAGGACTTCACCGACAACGTCGCCATCAACTCTGATCTGCACGTCGTCGTCCATGCCATGGCGTGTCCTGCGCCTCTGTCGGTCTGATCAACCGATCTAGCGCATGTCTATGCCAAGCACGTCCTCGAGCACGCGCCTACCACCGACCGAGCATCGGGTTGCCGCTGCGTCGCCCCTTTGGGCCGCAGCGCCGCCGCCTTTGGTCCAAGCCGCTGGCTCCCAACGTGCCTTCCTAGGTGCATACATAGCTGGTGGTCACGCCGCTGCATCGACTCGCGCCCTACAGCTACGCTGCCCCTTCGGGGTGTAGCGTCCTATGCGCGGTCATCTTCGCCGTCCCCACGCACCGACGTCCCAGGCTATCACCGCGCCGCCTCCCATGGCGCGGGTCGCCATGTCCGTGCAAGGTCTTGCTGGCGTGTAGCAGATGGTCCTTGTGCGTGGTGAATAACCAGCCCGTTGGGAACCCCAAGAGGAAGGTATGATGAGTATAGCAGCTAGTTTTCCCTCAGTTAAGAAATCAAGGTTTAATCGTTCTTGGAGAGGAGAGACAAACGACTGAAGGTGATGCTTGCTAACTTGCGACAGCTTCGGACAATTTATATATGGCGCCTCGTCCAAGCTTTGCTTGCTAGCTGCAACACGGAACCTGCACACAACACAACCAAGTACTTCGTTCCCAACTTGCGATGAGGTTGTCAATCTCACCGGTTTGCTTGAAACAAAGGTTATGAGTGTATCGAGTGGAAAACAATAGAGTATGCGAGTAAAGTAAATAGTGCGAGTAAAGTAAACAGATGATAGCAATATGATGGAAATAGGACCGGGGTCCACAGTTCACTAGTGGTGTCTCTCCATAAGATAAATAACACATGCTGGGTAAACAAATTACAGTTGGGCAATTGATAGAATAAAGATAAACGTGATATGTCAAGAAGATCACTATGAGATTTACTCTGGGCATTACAACAAAATATATAGACCGCCATCCAACTGCATCTATGACTAATAATTCACTTGTGGCGAATCAATCCGAGAACTCCACAAGTATTAAGTTGCGAACAATAGATAATTGCATTAAGCAAAGTGTGTAATGTAAACAAAGCATATGCCCTTGAGCATATGAATGTTGTTTTCTCCCTAGTAGCAACAGCACATCTACAACCTTAGAGGTTTCTGTCACTTCCCCAGGTTAAATAGAGGCATGAACCCACTATCGAGCATAAATACCCCCTCTTTGGAGTCGCTAGCAACTACTCGGCCAAGATAGCTACTAACAACGGAGAGCATGCAAGATCATAAACAACATAGAGATAACAAAAGATAATATTCAGTACAGCAACTCAATCATAAACACCAATATTCATCGGATCCCAACAAACCAAATATGTAGAATTACATAACGGTGATCTCAATCATGTAGGGCAGCTCATGAGATCTAAACATGAAGCACATGGTGGAGAAGACAACCATCTAGCTACTACTATGGACCCATGGTCCAAGGTAGACTACTCACTCATCGCTCCGGAGGCAAGCATGGCGATGAAGAAGATCTTCGGTGGCAATTCCCCTCTCCGGCAGGGTGCCGGGAAGAGTTTCTGGACCCTCCCGATCTTCGGGTCAACGGCGGCGGCGGATCGCGATGTGTTCTGGAAAAGTGATCGGGTGCTTAGGTTTTTTCCGTCGGGGGGTCTTTATAGGCGAAGGGGCGATGTCAGAGGAGGGTCCAGGTGCCCTCATGCCAGGGTAGCGCGACCGAAGCCCTGGCCGTGCCAGCCCTGTGTGTGGGGCCCTGGTGGCCCCCCTCCTACTCCTCTTCGGATCTCTGGAAGCTTCCGGGAAAAATAAGACTTCAGGAACTTGTTTCGTCCAATTCCGAGAATATTTCCTGTGTATCACTTCTGAAACACAAAAACAGCAGAAAATGGGGAACTGGCATTGTGGCAACTCGTTAATAGGTTAGTTCCGGAAAATGCATAAAAGTGCCACGAAGTGTAACGAAACAGTAGGCAAATGGTGTAAAAACAAGCATGGAGCATCAAAAATTATAGATACATTGGAGACGTATCAAGCATCCCCAAGCTTAACTCCTACTCGTCCTCGAGTAGGTAAGTGATAACAAAAGAATAATTTTTGAGGTAACATGCACCTATACAATCTTGATCATGTATGTAAGCATTTGTGAGCTGGGATCATAAGAACTTAAAACATGGGCATGAAAGATATAATCTTGACAATAAAAACTTAGCAACCATGTTGTAAACATGCAAATAAACACAAACAAAAGATCATGAAAATGAAACAATGAAAGTCAAACGTGTGTTCAAATCATAAGGAAAACATACAAATGGTTTTCAGCTTGTCCTTCAAAAAGAGCAAAACATAAATGCATAGGACACCTTCAAGTTTAAGAGGGCGACTAGATACAAATAATTTGAGAACAAGTGAAACCAACAATATGAATCAATCAATGAACTTTGGGACAATGCATATTACACTAAGAATGACAACTATGCTCTCTTAATGGTGCATAAAGATAGAAGGTGGTGACTCAACATAAAAGTAGAAGAAAGGCCCTTCGCAGAGGGAAGCAGTGATTGCAAGTTTTATAACCTTTAAAAATTATGGTACTTACCGGCTTTGAGCTCTCATTGCCCCCATCATAAGCATCTTGAATGGTTAAATTTAATGCGAGAACAATTATGATGCATATGCTTGACAAATCATAAGTTGAAAACCTCGTGTCCCGTGAATACGAGTACCCAAACCTCATGCTACTTTACTTAGAGTCCCAAGCAAGGCTCCTGTCATTGTAAGTATATGCATATCATTGAGAACCGCCAATGGGGTACCTCCGTGCCCGATGACATTGAACAAGCCCACACCAAAATGACAGGACAAGCAGACAATGAACACATCGACATCTCTTTTATTTGCCATTTGTTTAGCTTTTTATTGTGAGATGCGTCGTCGAATGTTCACCATGGATATGCTACAAATTTCCACCATGAATTATGCATGTCTTAGATTAGCGGCCCGGCGTTTCCCTAACACATATACAAACTCCATGATCCCCACAAGATTCCCAATTCATTTCACACCGCGGGCATCCATAAACAAAATATCACGATATCAACTCAAATAAGAAGTGCAATGTTGAAAGCTTGCCCATGACTGCATGGCTGGGCTAGTCTCCAACTTACAACTTGCAAGCATAACAACTCAACATAAGAGACCACAATGTCAAATTTTTAAGAACAGGAAAAAGTAAAGTGTGCCTTCCGGTTCGTGAGAGCTTTACTGACCGAATTTCGCATAACACTAGTAAGAGTTTAATTTGAAGAGAAAATAAAAGCAAGTCAAATTTACTTGGAATAGCAAATTGCTAGTAGGTATGTATGGTGGACACTTTGGAAAACTTTGGCTTTTAGGAGTTGGATGCACGAGTAGAGCTCATACTCAGTACAAGGCGAGGGCTAGCAAAAGACTAGGAGCGACCAACTAAGAGAGCAATAATGGCCATAATCATGCAAAGCGATAAAGCGACATTAAAAAAAGCATAAGATGGCATCAAAAGTCGAAAACTAAATGATCATAGAGGCTATTGGCGACTTTGTAAGAGTCTAACATGTGTGAGCATGCGCCAAGTCAACTCAAATAAAGCATCAAGGAGAAAACCAAAATAATGCTTCCATACAATAAAAACAACGCATGATTTTTTTCAAAGGCTCATTAAGCAATCTCAGTTATTTGAGACAAGTCATGCTACAGCAAAACCACTAAGCATACTATCAAAAAGACATCAAGCATGACATGAAAAAGCCTAAGCCGCAGTCTACACAAGCTCCTTCTTGTACCACTATTTTGTACAAAGTTTTTTCTCTTTTCCAACACCATTTGAAATTTTTATAGACACCTCTTTTGATGAAAACCAATAAAGATCAGAGGCAAAAATACACCTTGATGAAAATATATGGCAAGGTCTGAATGCAAATCAAGGCGAAAACAAAAACCAAAAATAGTAGCAGAAAAAGAAGAACACTCGATTTTTGATAAGAGTGAAAACTAGAGCGTTCTTGGCAAATAAAAGCAAGGTAACTTCTCCAAAAGAAATTTGTTGGGGTACAACCATTTATTGCAGCAAACAAAACAAACTAAACTAACTAAGAAAACTAAAACAACTGACGCTCCAAGAAAAACACATAGTGCATGAAGCAATAAAAATATAGTGTCTTGAAAGGTGACCTGATTTTTGCCGATGAAGAAGGGGTGCCTCGGGGGCATCCCCAAGCTTTGACGCTTGTAATTCTTGAATACTTCTTGGGGTGATGCATGGGCATCCCCAAGCTTGAGATTTTGTCCATTATTCAACTCATCTCATCATTCTCCAATCCCTACACTTGAAAACTTCCTTCATACAAAACTAAACACAATTCTATTAGCAACATTAGTGTAGCATAACATATAATCAATCCTCTTTTTGCTTTAGGTTTCAACTCAAAACCACCACATATATAGCAAATACTACTGTAGCAACTTTTCTAAAAGTTCCATGATCAAAAGAACTCAAAAGAAAGCGATAAAGTGGCAAACACAAATATTGACGGAAATCTGTCAAAACTGAACAGCTGACAATGGTCGAATTTTTGAGGGGTTTTCTGTTGCTCAAATCAAAAAGTGTTCAACTAACAAAAGTTTGGATATAACCTGGGGCATATGCACAAGAAATCGCAGGTCCAAAAGATACACAGAGAATTTATACGAATTTTACGGTGCAGCACCAAAAATAGTTTCAGGACAGCAACATCCCCAAATCTTTACCTCACTCGAATTAGAGGCTTCTCTTGGCACAAAAATGAAATAAACAAGATAAGGAGCGGTCATTACAGTAGTAATGACTTCCAAGACTCAAATAAAAGAAAAAGTACTGAAAATAAAACATTGGGTTATCTCCCTAGAGTGCTTTTCTTTAACGCCTTTGAGCTAGGCGCAGAAAATTGCGAATCAAGTAATATCAAGTGATGGAGCATCAAGCTCATAATTTGCTCTAAGAATAGAGTCAAAAAGTAACTTATTTCTTTTCCTAGGGAAGTGTTCCATACCTTTCTTTAGTGGGAATTGATATTTGATAGTGCCTTCCCTCATATCAATGATAGCACCTACAGCTCGAAGAAAGGGTCTTCCCAAAATAATAGGACATGAAGCATGGCATTCAACGTCCATAACAAGAAAATCAACGGGAACAAGGTTATTGTTAACCACAATAAGAACATCATTAATCCTTCCCAAAGGTTTCTTCTTAGCAACATCAGCAATAGGAACATCAAAATAACATTTTTCAAGCGGTGGTAAATCAAGCATGTCATAAATCTTTCTAGGCATGATAGAAATACTAGTACCTAGATCACATAAAGCATGGAAATCATAACCATTAACATGCATATCAATGATGGGTTCCCAACCATCTTCTAACTTCTTGGGAACAGAGGCTTTTTGCTTCAACTTTTCATCCCTAATTTTCATGAGAGCATTGGTAATATGCTTAGTAAAAGCAATATTTAAAGAACTAGCATTGGGAGTCAAAGCAAGCTTTTGCAAGAACAAAATTACTTCAGATATATTGCAGCCATCAACATCAAAATCATTAAAATAAGTAGAGCTATCATCTCCCACACTTCGAAAAAATTCAGCACTCTTTTGAGAAAAAGTTTTGGCAGTTTTAGGCTTTTTAACACAAGGAGTGGGAGTTTTCTCTACACCAATCAAAGTAAGAGGATTGCTAGCATTAGGAGCAACATCATTAGTGGTAGTAATGGTACATACCTTCATCTCTCTAGCCATCTCATCTTCTCTTTCCCACCTGGCATGCAATTCCGCTAACAATCTAATATTTTCATCAATTCCAACTTGAATAGCATTAGCGGTAGCAAAAACATTGTTCTCTTTCACATCATTAGGCAACACTTTTAATTTTAGAAGTTCAACATCATCAGCAAGGCTATCAACTTTAGAAGCAAGAATATCAATTTTGCCTAACTTTTCCTCAACAGACTTGTTAAAAGCAGTTTGCTTACCAATGAAATCCTTGAGCATTACCTCAAGCTCGGAGGGCGCGGCCCTAGTGTTGTTGTAGGAATTACCATAAGAGTTACCATAACCATTACCATTGGTAGAAGGATACGGCCTATAATTGTTTCTAGCAAAATTGTTCCTATAAGCATTGTTGTTAAAATTATTATTTCTAATGAAATTCACATCAACATGCTCTTCTTGAGCAACCAGAGAGGCCAAAGGAACATTATTAGGATCAACATGAGTCCTATCATTAGCAAGCATAGCCATAATGGTATCAATCTTATCATTCAAGGAAGAGGTTTCCTCAACAGAATTTACCTTCTTACCTTGTGGAGCTCTCTCGGTGTGCCATTCAGAATAATTTACCATCATATTGTCGAGTAGCTTTGTTGCGGTGCCCAAGGTAAGGGACATAAAAGTGCCTCCAGCAGCTGAATCAAGTAGGTTCCTTGAAGAAAAATTCAGTCCTGCATAAAAAGTTTGGACAATCATCCAAGTAGTCAGTCCATGAGTGGGGCAATTCTTTCTCATAGATTTCATTCTTCCCCAAGCTTGAGCAACATGTTCATTATCAAACTGAGTAAACTTCATAATATTGCTAAACAAGGATATAATCTTAGCAGGAGGATAGTATCTACCAATAAAAGCATCCTTACACTTAGCCCATGAATCAATACTATTCTTAGTCAAAGACAGCAACCAATCTTTAGCTTTTCCTCTCAAAGAAAAAGGAAACAACTTGAGCTTAATAATATCACTTTCTACATCCTTATATTTCTGCATCTCACATAGCTCAACAAAATTGTTGAGATGAGCTGCAGCATCTTCAGTACTAGCACCAGAAAATTGCTCTTTCATAACAAGATTCAACAAAGCAGGCTTAATCTCATAAAAGTTTGCAGTAGGAGCAGGTGGTGCAATAGGAGTGCAGATAAAATCACTATTATTTGTGCTAGTAAAGTCACACAACTTGGTATTTTCAGGATTGGCCATTTTAGCAAAACGAAAGTAAACAAGTAAAAACAACTACCAAGGATTCTCATTTTTTGGGTTTTTGATATAAAACGATGCAGGTAAAATAAATAAAGTAAAGCAAAATAATAAAACAAAGTAAAGGATGTGCGTGCGAAAACTCCCCTCGCAGAAGTCTTCTACTTCCTCCCCGACAACGGTGCCAGAAAATTGGCTTGATGCGTTTGATGGCGCCCAGTTGACGAGGGAGATTATTCTTCTTCGTTCCCCGGCAACGGCGCCAGAAAAGAAGCTGCTGGCGTGTAGCAGATGGTCCTTGTGCGTGGTGAATAACCAGCCCGTTGGGAACCCCAAGAGGAAGGTATGATGAATATAGCAGCTAGTTTTCCCTCAGTTAAGAAACCAAGGTTTAATCGTTCTTGGAGAGGAGAGACAAATAACTGAAGGTGATGCTTGCTAACTTGTGACAGCTTCGGACAATTTATATATGGCACCTCGTCCAAGCTTTGCTTGCTAGCTGCAACGCGGAACCTGCACACAACACAACCAAGTACTTCGTTCCCAACTTGCGATGAAGTTGTCAATCTCACCGGTTTGCTTGAAACAAAGGTTATGAGCGTATCGAGTGGAAAATAATAGAGTATGCGAGTAAAGTAAATAGTGCGAGTAAAGTAAACAGATGATAGCAATATGATGGAAATAGGACCGGGGTCCATAGTTCACTAGTGGTGTCTCTCCATAAGATAAATAACACATAGTGGGTAAACAAATTACAGTTGGGCAATTGATAGAATAAAGATAAACGTGATATGTCAAGAAGATCACTATGAGATTTACTCTGGGCATTACAACAAAATACATAGACCGCCATCCAACTGCATCTATGACTAATAATCTACTTGTGGCGAATCAATCCGAGAACTCCACAAGTATTAAGTTGCGAACAACAGATAATTGTATTAAGCAAAGTGTGTAATGTAAATAAAGCATATTCCCTTGAGCATATGAATGTTGTTTTCTCCATAGTAGCAATAGCACATCTACAACCTTAGAGGATTCTATCACTCCACCAGGTTAAATAGAGGCATGAACCCACTATCGAGCATAAATACCCCCTCTTGGAGTCACTAGCAACTACTCAACCAAGATAGCTACTAACAACGGAGAGCATGCACGATCATAAACAACATAGAGATAACAAAAGATAATATTCAGTACAGTAACTCAATCATAAACACCAATATTCCTCAGATCCCAACAAACCAAACATGTAGAATTACATAACGGTGATCTCAATCATGTAGGGCAGCTCATGAGATCTAAACATGAAGCACATGGTGGAGAAGACAACCATCTAGCTACTGCTATGGACCCATGGTCCAAGGTAGACTACTCACTCATCGCTCCGGAGGCAAGCATGGCGATGAAGAAGACCTCCGGTGGCGATTCCCCTCTTCGGCAGGGTGCCGGGAAGAGCTTCTGGACCCTCCCGATCTTCGGGTCGACGACGGCGGCGGATCGCGATGTGTTCTGGAAAAGTGATCGGTTGCTTAGGTTTTTTCCGTCGGGGGGTCTTTATAGGCGAAGGGGCAATGTCAGAGGAGGGTCCAGGTGCCCTCACGCCAGGGTGGCGTGGCCCAGGCCCTGGCCGCGCCAACCTTGTGTGTGGGGCCCTGGTGGCCCCCCTCCTACTCTCCTTCGGATCTCTGGAAGCTTCCGGGTAAAATAAGACTTCAGGAACTTGTTTCTTCCAATTCCGAGAATATTTCCTGTGTATCACTTCCGAAACACAAAAACAACAGAAAATAGGGAACTGGCACTGTGGCAACTCGTTAATAGGTTAGTTCCGGAATGCATAAAAGTGCCACGAAGTGTAACGAAACAGTAGAAAAATAGTGTAAAAACAAGCATGGAGCATCAAAAATTATAGATACGTTGGAGACGTATCAGGTCTTCATCAAGCCGTCGGGTTCTTCTTCGCCTACTCAGGTTACGTGCGTGGCCACTTCTGGCCATCGCCGTTCCTGATACGTCTCCAACGTATCTATAATTTTTGATGCTCCATGCTTGTTTTTACACCATTTGCCTATTGTTTCGTTACACTTAGTGGCACTTTTATGCATTTTCCGAAACTAACCTATTAACGAAGTGCCACAGTGCCAGTTCCCTGTTTTCTGCTATTTTTGTGTTTCAGAGTGATACACAGGAAATATTCTCGGAATTGGACAAAACAAAAGCCAGAAGTCTTATTTTTCCCGGGAGCATCCAGACATCCGAAAGAGAGCCGGAGAGGGGCCAGGGCCTGTCCTCACACTAGGGTGGCGCGGCCGAGGCTCTGGCCGCGCCACCCATGTGTGAGGAGCCCCTGGCTGCCCTCTCGTGATGCCCCTTCGCCTATATAAAGCCTTGGGATGGAAAACCCTAAGGGAGTCGGCAATTTTCCAGAAGCAGTTCCGCAGCTCCGCCGCCACCGTCGACGAATTTCGGGGGACAGAAGTCTCTGTTCCGGCACCCTGCTGGGACGGGGAAGTGCCCCCGGAGCCATCTCCATCGGTCTCCATCGCCGTCTCCGCCGTCTCCATCGACGTCACCGCCATCTCCATCAACCTTGCTGTCTCCTATGATGAGGAGGGAGTAGTTCATCCCCGGGGCTAAGGGCTCTACCGGTAGCTATGTGGTTCACCTCTCTCTCCCATGATGTGATCTTTATGTGATCGTGAGCTTTGTATCATGTTGAACAAGTAGATGTTATTATTCAGATATTATGCTACTCCTATGCTTAATTATTATAGTGTACTCTAGTGATGTTATTAAAGTAATCTATTCCTCCTGCCATGGTGTAACGGTGACAGTGCGTGCATCGTGGTGGTACTTGGTTTAGGCTATGATCGTGATCTCTTGTGGATTATAAGAGTAATTATTACTATGATAGTATTGAGTGATCTATTCCTCCTTTCATGGTGTAATGTTGACAGTGTGTGCACCATGTTAGTACTTGGTCTAAGTTGCAATGATTTCTATCTTGAGTTGTGATCTGATTTGGATATCTCTATGAGTGGTGTTTGTCAAGTACTTGATGAACTTTAAGGGGTGCTTTTGTAGCCACTACGCAATGATTAGTGTTATTCAATAGGAGAGCAATTCAGAGTACCATAGTGGAGAGAAGTTATTTATTTGTTCAATCATGTTATATTGTTGGGAGTGTGTCCACTAGTGAAAGTATGATCCCTAGGCCTTGTTTCCAAGCATTGCACACCGTTTACTTGCTATTTTGTTACATGTTTGCTCGCAGCGATTTTTATTCCAGATTGTATTTACTACTTATAATCATCTATACCACTTGTATTTCACTATCTCTTCGCCGAACTAGTGCACCTATACATTTGACAAGTGTATTGGGTGTGTTGGGGACACAAGAGACTTTCTGTATCGTAATTGCAGGGTTGCTTGAGAGGGATAGCTTTGACCTCTAACCTCCCTTAGTTTGATAAACCTTGGGTGATCCACTTAAGGGAAACTTGCTGCTGTTCTACAAACCTCTGCACTTGGAGGCCCAACAAGTGTCTACAAAAATAGAAGTGCGTAGACATCAGTTCCCACCATCTACACCGTCGTCTTCGTCCACTACGACTTCATCGCCAACGTCATCGCCTCATCCTCGACAAGTCCACTCCTACAACCGTTGACGGCTTCGGCCCCTCTTTGCCGCTCTGTGTCTCGCAACCGCTTTGGAGCCTTGTGAGCTAGTCCCTCGACATGGCATGAAGTTCATACTGGTCTCGCTCTATGCATGCTCGGTGCTGGCAACACCGCCATGTGCCTTCGTCCCCGATGCGTCCCCATGCCTGTCAAGCTCGGATCGGCGCTTCGTCTTCATCGGCCTCAACTACGTCTTCTTCGGCATCAACTTCTAGGACTGCCTCGACCGCGTCACCGATGATTCTTCTTGCGTACTCGGTTCTGGCAAAACCGCAGTATGCCTATGCCTCGGACATGCGCCTAGTTCTGGCACAACTATGGCCGCACCTCGTTGATACGTCCATTTTGCATCACTATTTTGTATCATAATTTACTATTATTCATTGATATATTTCATATTTAGAGTTGATACTTATGTTGTTTCCTCTGTTTTTATATGTTTGATGATCATTGGAGGATTTGCTGCCGGAGTCAGGATTCTGCTAGAAAAGGACCGTCAAGACACCATATTTCGGAAGATCAGGAAAATTCTAGAAAAATACCAGAAAATTATATTTTACCAAAAGACTCCAGAAGCCAGAAGGAGGAGTCGAGAGGAGCCAGGGAGTGGTCTCACACATAGGGGGCGCAGCCTGGCCCCTGGCCGCTGATACGTCTCAAACGTATCTATAATTTTTGATGCTCCATGCTTGTTTTTACACCATTTGCCTATTGTTTCATTACACTTAGTGGCACTTTTATGCATTTTCCAGAACTAACCTATTAACAAGTGCCACAGTGCCAGTTTCCTGTTTTCTGCTGTTTTTGTGTTTCAGAAGTGATACACAGGAAATATTCTCGGAATTGGACAAAACAAGTTCCTGAAGTCTTATTTTACCCGGAAGCTTCCAGAGATCCGAAGGAGAGTAGGAGGCGAGGGACCAGGGGCCCACACGCACAGGTGGCGAGGCCAGCCCCTGGCCCACGCCACCCCCGTGTGTGGCCGCCTGGCCCCTCCTCTGACGACGCCCCTTCGCCTATAAAGACCCCCCGACAGAAAAAACCTAAGTACCCGATCAGATTTCTAGAACACATCGCGATCCACCGCCACCGTCGACCCGAAGATCGGGAGGGTCCAGAAGCTCTTCCCGGCACCCTGCCGGAGAGGGGAATCGCCACCAGAGGTCTTCTTCATCGCCATGCTTGCCTCCGGAGCGATGAGTGAGTAGTCTACCTTGGACTATGGGTCCATAGCAGTAGCTAGATGGTTGTCTTCTCCACCATGTGCTTCATGTTTAGATCTCATGAGCTGCCCTACATGATTGAGATCACCGTTATGTAATTCTACATGTTTGGTTTGTTGGGATCCGATGAATATTGGTGTTTATGATTAAGTTGTTGTACTGAATATTATCTTTTGTTATCTCTATGTTGTTTATGATCTTGCATGCTCACCGTTGTTAGTAGCTATCTTGGCCGAGTAGTTGCTAGTGACTCCAAGAGGGTGTATTTATGCTCGATAGTGGATTCATGCCTCTATTTAATCTGGGGGAGTGACAGAAACCTATAAGGTTGTAGATGTGTTGTTGCTACTAGGGAGAAAACAACATTCATATGCTCAAGGGCATATGCTTTATTTACATTACACACTTTGCTTAATGCAATTATCCGTTGTTCGCAACTTAATACTACTGGGGTGTTCGGATTGATATCCCTGGGAGTGGATTATTAGTCATAGATGCAGTTGGATGGCGGTCTATGTATTTTGTTTTAATGCCCAGAGTAAATTTCATAGTGATCTTCTTGACATATCACGTTATCTTTATTCTATCAATTGCCCAACTGTAATTTGTTTACCTAGCATGTGCTATTTTATCTATGGAGAGACACCACTAGTGAACTGTGGACCCCGGTCCTATTTCCATCATATTGCTATCACCTGTTTACTTTTCTCGCATTGTTTACTTTACTCGCATATTATTATTGTTTTCCACTCGATACACTCATAACCTTTATTTCAAGCAAACCGGTGAGATTGACAACCTCATCGCAAGTTGGGAGCAAAGTATTTGTTTGTGTGTGTGCAGGTTCCACGTTGCAGCTAGCAAGCAAAGCTTGGACGAGGCGCCATATATAAATTGTCCGCTGATGTCGCAAACTAGCAAGCATCACCTTCAGTCGTTATTGTCTCTCCTCTCCTGATCGATATTAAACCTTGGTTTCTTAACTGAGGGAAGACTAGCCGCTACACTCATCATACCTTCCTCTTGGGGTTCCCAACGGGCTGGTTATTCACCACGCACAAGGACAGTCTGCTTCCACATCAACTGGTCGCCATCAGCTAATTTTCTGGCGCCATCAACAAGTAGCAGCCGCGCCGCCCTAGTGTGAGGCCACCCTGGCCCACTTCAGGTCTCGCCCCTTCGCGTACTTCATCATCCCCGAAAACCTAAGTCAAGGGGGGCTCAGAGAGAGACACCGCCGCCTCTGCGGGGCGGAAAACACCAGAGAGAGAAAAGCTCTCCAGCAGGGAGAAATCTGCCGGGGAAATTCCTTCCTGGAGAGGGGAGATCATCGCCATCGTCATCACCATCGCACCGGACTTCATCAAGATAATTATCATCATCATCTCCATCACCAGCACCTTCATCTCCACCATCACCACGCCATCCCGCTGTAACATCTTGAGTTGAATCTTGTCAAATTCTTAGGGGAAACTTTCCCGGTGTTGATTACTCTTGTGGTTGATGCTATTGAGTGGAACTGTTGAATTAAGGTTTATGTTCAGATTGTTATTTACCATTATTTCACCTCTGATCATGATCCATATGATGTCTTGTGAGTAGTTCGTTTAGTTCTTGAGGACATGGGAAAAGTCAAGTCGTTAGTAGTGGAATTATGTTGAGTAATATTTAATGGTTTGATATTTATTTGTTGTGGTGCTATTTCACTAGTGGTGTCATGTGAACGTCGACTACATGATACTTTACCATTTATGGGCCTAGTGAGATGCATTGTGTATTTGGCTACCAATTATGGGGTTGCTGGAGTGACAGAAACCTAAACCTCCATTGGAAAACCATTGCACCAGGAGCGTAGGATCTTAGAGTTTAAGGCTGTGGTTAGATTTATCTTAATTACTTTTTTGTATTTGCGGATGCTTGCAAGGGGTATAATCACAAGTGTGTATTTATCCTAGTAAAGGTAGTGCGCTAGCACAGGTTCACCCCCATAACACTTATCAAACCAGTAAAGATTATTTAGCAGAATGAAGCGAAAGCACTTGACAGAAACTCCCGTGTGTCCTCGAGAACGTTTGGTCATCATAAGTTACACAACCGGCTTGTCCTTTGCTGAAGAAAGGATTGGGCCACTTGCTGCAATTATTACTACTGTCTTTTGTTTACTCGCACTTTATTTATTTGCATTACCAAATACCTCTAAAAACCCGTTTGCTAGTATTTACAGTGAAACCTTGATCAAAACCACTTGTCAACACCTTCTGCTCCTCGTTGGGTTCGACACTCTTATTTATCGAAAGTACTATGATACACCCCCTATACTTGTGGGTCATCAAGACTATTTTCTGGCACCGTTGCCGGGGAGTGAAGCGCTATTGAAGAGTGGAATTGGTAAAGGTAACCGTTGTTGTGAGTATTGTTTTTATTTTTGTCTTTTACTTTTATTTTATTTTGTTATGGAGAATTCTCCATTTGGTTTCCTATTTGGGAACACTTCTACCACTGCTGCACATGTTGATGAACCACCACCATCACCACCTGCTCAAGTTGATCCTTTTAAAATACCTATGAAACTTGTTGAGCGTGTTATGGATAACTGCTATTCAGGAGATGGAACTGTCCATCTAGGTGATCACTTACTTTTTATACATGAATTATGCGAGTTATTTAAGTGTGCAGGTATTTCACCGAGCCAGGTCAAGAGGAAGCTATTCTCTTTACCATTGAAAGGCAGAGCTGAGGAGTGGTATCGGCTGCTTAAAGATGGTCCATCTATTGCATGGGAGGAAATTGTGCCTCTCTTTTATTCCAAGTTTTATCCTCCAAGTGAAATTCATAAAGATCGTAATCGGATATATAACTTTTGGCCTCATGATGGAGAGAGTATTGCCCAAGCGTGGGGGATATTGAAGTTACTAATGCTCAAATGTCTCATTCATGAGCTCCCCAATAATATTGTTATTGATAATTTTTATGCAAGGCTTACTCTTCTTGATAAGGATTATTTGGATACTTCCTATTTTGGATCATTTACTCATATGAAGGAAGATGCTAAGTGGAATCTCCTTGACCGTATCCAAGAAAATGCTGAAGGATGGGAAAATGACAAAGGTAGGAAGTCAGGTATAAATTATGATTATGAATGCATTAAAACTTTTATGGGAACCGATGACTTTCATAGTGTTAGCATTGCTTATGGTCTTGATTCTCAAATACTTGCTAATTGTCTTAAGGCTTTTGCCTCTTATCTTGATGTTCCAAAGAAAGATTGGAACAAATATCATGCGCCTTATAAAGATTCTATTAGTTATATTCCTGCTGCAGCTACTGAAGTTTGTACTATTGATAGCATTGTGCCTGAACCTTATTTTGAGAAGACACCTTTCCCTGCTAAGGTAAAAAGTATTCTACTTTGGTAAGTGTGTCTAATAAAAGCACTAAGAAAGCTGTAGAGCCTGATGAGCAAATTACTATTAAGTCTCCTGTAGCTATATTGAAGGACCTTGTTACTAAAGATGTAGGGGATGAATATATTATTTTTTGTGAAGATGCTTCTAACATTCTCTCACATCCTAAAAGGCATAGGAAAACAAGTGTTCCTGTTATTTCTGTCAGGATTGGAGATCATTGTTATTATGGTTTATGTGACATTGGTGCTAGTGCAAGTGCCATTCCTTTAGAGCTTTACAAAGAAATTATGCATGAGATTGGCGCTTGTGAACTTGAAGATATTGATGTGGTTGTTCAGCTTGCTAACAGAGAGACTGTTTGGCCTCTTGGTATTGTTCAAGATGTGGAAGTCCTATGCGGTAAGACTAAATATCCCACTGATTTTCTAGTACTTGGTAAGGAGGCTAGTAAAACTTGTCCTATTATTTTTGGTAGACCCTTTTTGAATACTTGTGGCACCGTGATAGATTGTAAGAAGGAGAAAGTTTTTACTAAGTTTAATGGAGAGTCTTATGAGTTTAATTTTTCCAAGTTTGCTAAGACTTCTTATGAAAATAACACGCCTAATGAAAATTTTTGAGTTGAACAGCTTGCTTCTATTGCTCTTGCTCCTAATAATGCTTTGCAGCAATTCATGAAAGATCATGAGAGTGATGTTTTTAGTAAAGAAAGAGAAGAGATTGACGATATTTTCCTTCGTCAACAACCATTAATCAAGCACAATTTACCTGTGGAGGATCTTGGTACCACTTTGCCACCTAAGGAAGATCCTGTTTTTGAATTAAAACCTTTACCTGATGATCTTAAATATGCTTATATAGATGATAAGAAAATATATCCTATTATTATTAGTTCTAAGCTTTCAGGAAAGGAAGAAGAAAGGTTATTGGAGATATTGAGGAAACACCGAGGAGCTATGGGATATACTCTTGATGATTTAAAAGGGATTTGTCCCACTTTATGTCAGCATGCTATTAACATGGAGAAAGACGCGAAGCCGGTTGTGGAGCATCAATGCCGCTTAATTCCCAAGATGAAGGATGTGGTAAGAAATGAGGTATTGAAGCTCCTTGATGCTGGTATTATTTATCCTATTGCTGATAGTCAATGGGTTAGTCCTGTTCATTATGTTCCTAAGAAAGGAGGTATGACTGTTGTGCCTAATGAGAATAACGAGCTTATTCCTCAAAGGGTAGTAGTTGGTTATAGGATGTGCATTGACTATAGAAAAGTTAACAAGGTTACTAAGAAAGATCATTATCCTTTACCGTTTATAGATCAGATGCTAGAAAGGTTGTCTAAGAAGTTGCACTTTTGTTTTCTTGATGGTTATTCCGGTTTCTCTCAGATTGCTGTTAGAAAGGAAGATCAAGAGAAAACCACTTTTACTTGTCCTTATGGAACTTATGCTTATAGACGCATGCCTTTTGGTTTATGTAATGCTCCTGCTACTTTTTAAAGATGCATGTCTGCTTTTTTTCATAGCTTTTGTGAAGAAATTGTGCAGGTTTTCATGGACGACTTCTCTGTCTATGGAACTTCTTTTGATAATTGTTTGCACAATCTTGATAAAGTTTTGCAAAGGTGTGATGTCTACGCACGCGTCTGTTCTTGTAGATAGTGTTGGGCCTCCAAGTGCAGAGGTTTGTAGAACAGCAGCAAGTTTCCCTTAAGTGGATCACCCAAGGTTTATCGAACTCAGGGAGGAAGAGGTCAAAGCTATCCCTCTCAAGCAACCCTGCAATTATGATACAGAAAGTCTCTTGTGTCCCCAACACACCCAATACACTTGTCAGATGTATAGGTGCACTAGTTCGGCGAAGAGATAGTGAAATACAAGTAGTAGTGATGATTATAAGTAGCAAATGTGATTTGAAGTAAATATCGCTACGAGCAAACATGTAACAAAACAGGAAGTAAACGGTGTGCAATGCTTGGAAACAAGGCCTAGGGATCATACTTTCACTAGTGGACACACTCCCAACAAATATAACATAATTGAACAAATAAATAACTTCTCTTCACTATGGTACTCTGAATTACTCTCCTATTGAATAACACTAATCATTGCGTGGGGCTACGAAGCACTCCTCAAAGTTCATCAAGTACTTGACAAACACCACTCATAGAGATATCCAAATCAAATCACAACTCAAGATAGATATTATTGCAACTTAGACCAAGTACTAACACGGTGCACACACTGTCAACATTACACCATGAAAGGAGGAATAGATCACTTCAATACTATCATAGTGATAATTATTCTCATAATCCATAAGAGATCACAATCGTAGCCTAGACCAAGTACCACCATGATGCGCGCACTGTCACCGTTACACCATGGCAGGAGGAATAGATTACTTTAATAACACACTAGAGTACACATAATGAAGAAGATTAACATCTACTTATTCAACATAATACAAAGCTCATGATCACATCATGGGAGAGAGAGGTGAACCACATAGCTACCGGTAGAGCCCTCAGCCCTGGGGATGAACTACTCCCTCCTCATCATAGGAGACAACAAGGTTGATGGAGATGGCGGTGAGGTCAATGGAGACCGATGGAGATGGCTCCGGGGGCACTTCCCCATCCCGGCAGGGTGCCAGAACAGAGACTTTTGTCCCCCGAAATTCGTCGGTGGCGGCAACGGAGCTATGGAACTGTTCTAGAAATTTTGCTGACTCCCCTAGAGTTTTCCATCCCGAGGCTTTATATAGGTGAAGGGGCATCGTCAGGGGGCTGCCAGGGCCTCCTCCCACATAGGGGGCGCGGCCAGGGCCTCGGCCGCGCCGGCCTGGTGTGAGGGCAGCCCCTGGCCCCCCTCCGGCTCTCGTTTGGTCCTCGTCCTTCGTCTGGGAAAAATAGGAGTTTTGGAACTTGTTTCGTCCAATTCCGAGAATATTTCCTGTGTAGCTTTTCTCAAACACAAAAAAGCAGAAAACAGGGAACTGGCACTGTGGCATCTTGTCAATAGGTTTGTTCCGGAAATCGCATAAAAATGCCACAAAGTGTAACGAAACACAAGGCAAATGGTGTAAAAACAAGCATGGAGCATCAAAAATTATAGATACGTTTGAGACGTATCAGCATCCCTAAGCTTAACTCCTGCTCGTCCTCGAGTAGGTAAGTGATAACAAAAGAAATAATTTTTGAGGTGACATGCACCATCACAACTTTGATCATATAGGTAAAGCATTGAGTGCTGAGATCAAAGAACTTAAAATATGGGCATGAAAGATGTAATCTTGACAATAAGAAACTTAGCAATCATGTTATAACATGAAAAAGAACATAAACAAAAGATCATGAATAATGAAACAATGAAAGTCAAACGTGTGTTCAAATCATATGGAAAAACATACAAATGGTTTTCAGCTTGTCCTTCATGGAGAGCAAAACATAAATGCATAGGACACCTTCAAGTTTAAGAGGGCGACTAGATACAAATAATTTGAGAACAAGTGAAACCAACAATATGAATCAATCAATGAAAACTTTGGGACAATGCGGACTCGTGCATACTAAGAATGACAACTATGCTCTCTTAATGGTGCATAAAGATAGAAGGTGGTGACTCAACATAAAAGTAAAAGAAAGGCCCTTCGCAGAGGGAAGCAGTGATTAAACATGTGCTAGAGCTTTTCATTTGTAAAACAGAGAGATAAAAATTGGTTTTGAGAGGTGGTTGTCTTTGTCAACGACTGGCAATGGGGTTCTTACTATCTTCCATACAAAAATGAAGCAAGTTTTTGAGAGAGAGATTGGTACTTTCGTGCTCTTTTATAAAGCTTGGCACTCCTCCCCACCTTTTTTCCTTTCTCAAACCATGGCTAACCTATTCTATCGGGTGCCTACGTCCCCATGAGCTGAAAACAGTGTCACAAAATGAGAAGTATTTTAAAGGTTTTTTTGAAAGGTAGCACATGAAAATTTACTTGGAATGACTTACAAATACCATGCATAGGAATTTATAGTAGACACAATGGCAAACTTGGTTTTTGGGAGTTGGATGCACGAGTAGAGCTCATACTCAGTACAAAATGAGGGCTAGCAAAAGACTGGGAGCGACCAACTAAGAGAGCAATAATGGCCATAATCATGCATAGCGACAAAGCAACATTAAAAGAAGCATAAGATGGCATCAAAAGTTAAAAACTAAATGATCATAAAGGCTATTGGCGACTTTGTAAGAGTCTAACATGTGTGAGCATGCGCCAAGTCAACCCAAATAAAGCATCAAGGAGAAAACCAAAATAATGCTTTCAAATAATTAAAATAACGCATGATTTTTTTAAAGGCTCATTAAGCAATCTCAATTATTTGAGACAAGTCATGCTATAGCAAAATCACTAAGCATGCTATCAAAAAGACATCAAGCACGGCATGCAAAAGCCTAGGCCGCAGTCTACACAAGCTCCTTCTTGTACCACTTTTTGCATAAAGCTTTTTCTCTTTTCCAACACCATTCAAACCTTTTTATAAACACCTCTTTTGATGAATACCAATGAAGACCAGAGGCAAAAATACACCTTGATAAAAAGATAAAACAAGATATGAACAAAAATCAAGGGAAAAAACAAAGGCTAAACGCAGTAGCAGAAAAAGAGAACACTCGTTGAACGATAAGAGTGAAAACTAGAGTGTTCTTGGCAAACGAAAAGCGAGTTCATCTCCTCCAAAATAAACATGATATGATCTAACCATTTATTGTAGCAAACAAAACAAAACAAAATAAAACAAAAACAAAAACAACTGATGCTCCAAGAAAAACACATAGTGCATAAAGCAATAAAAATATAGTGTTTTGAAAGGTGACCTGATTTTTGCCGATGAAGAAGGGGTGCCTCGGGGGCATCCCCAAGCTTTGACGCTTGTACTTCTTGGATATTTCTTGGGGTGACATGGGCATCCCCAAGCTTGAGCTTTTGTCCATTCTTCATCTCATCTCATCATTCTCCAATCCCTACACTTAAAAACTTCCTTCATACAAAACTAAACACAATGCTATTAGCAACATTAGTGTAAGTATAACAATGAATCAACCACTTTTGCTTCAGGTTTCAACCTAAAACCACCACATATTAAGCATATACTACTGTAGCAACTTCCCCAAAAGTTCTGTGATCAAAAGAACTAAAAAAGAAAGCGATAAAGCGGCAAACACAAATATTGGTAGAAATCTGTCAAAACAGAACAGCTGACAAAGGTCGAATTTTTAAGGAGTTTTCTGTTGCTCAAATAAAAAAGTGTTAAACTAATGAAAGTTTGGATATAACCTGGGGCATATGCACAAGAAATTGCAGGTATAAAAGATATACAGAGAATTTATATGAATTTTTACGGTGCAGTGATACGTCTCCAACGTATCTATAATTTTTGATGCTCCATGCTTGTTTTTACACCATTTGCCTATTGTTTCGTTACACTTCGTGGCACTTTTATGCATTTTCCGGAACTAACCTATTAACAAGTCACCACAGTGCCAGTTCCCTATTTTCTGCTTTTTTGTATTTCAGAAGTGATACACAGGAAATATTCTCAGAATTGGACGAAACAAGTTCCTGAAGTCTTATTTTGCCCGGAATCTTCCAGAGATCCAAAGAGGCATAGGAGAGGGGCCACAGGCCAGCCTCACACTAGGCTGGCGCGGCCCAGGCCCTGGCCGCGCCGCCTAGGTGTGAGGAGGCCTGGGGCCACCCCTGACGACGCCCCTTCGCCTATATAAAGCCTCGGGATGGAAAACCCTAAGGGAGTCGGCGAAATTTCTAGAACAGTTCCGCAGCGCCGCCGCCGTCGAAGCCAAATTTTGGGGGACATAAGTCTCTATTCTGGCACCCTGCCGAGATGGGGAAGTGCCCCCGGAGCCATCTCCATCGGTCTCCATCGCCGTCTCCACCGTCTCCATCGACCTCACTGCCATCTCCATCAACCTTGCTGTCTCCTATGATGAGGAGGGAGTAGTTCAACCCCGGGGCTGAGGGCTCTACCGGTAGCTATGTGGTTCACCTCTCTCTCCCATGATGTGATCTTTATGTGATTGTGAGCTTTGTATCATGTTGAACAAGTAGATGTTATTATTCAGATATCATGTGTACTCTAGTGGTGTTATTAAAGTAATCTATTCCTCCTGCCATGGTGTAACGTTGACAGTGCGTGCATCATGGTGGTACTTGGTCTAGGCTATGATTGTGATCTCTTATGGATTATGAGAATAATTATCACTATGATAGTATTGAAGTGATTTATTCCTCCTTTCATGGTGTAATGTTGACAGTGTGTGCACCGTGTTAGTACTTGGTCTTAGTTGCAATAATATCTATCTTGAGTTGTGCTTTGATTTGGATATCTCTATGAGTGGTGTTTGTCAAGTACTTGATGAACTTTAAGGGGTGCTTCTGTAGCCACTATGCAATGATTAGTGTTATTCAATAGGAGAGTAATTCAGAGTACCATAGTGGAGAAAAGTTATTTATTTGTTCAATTATGTTATATTTGTTGGGATTGTGTCCACTAGTGAAAGTATGATCCCTAGGCCTTGTTTCCAAGCTTTGCACACCGTTTACTTGTTGTTTTGTTACTTGTTTGCTTGCTGCCATTTATATTCCAGATTGCATTTACTACTTATAATCATCTATACCACTTGTATTTCACTATCTCTTCGCTGAACTAGTGCACCTATACATCTGATAAGTGTATTGGGTGTGTTGGGGACACACGAGACTTTCTGTATCGTAATTGCAGGGTTGCTTGAGAGGGATAGCTTTGACCTCTTCCTGCCTGAGTTCGATAAACCTTGGGTGATCCACTTAAGGGAAACTTGCTGCTGCTCTACAAACCTCTGCACTTGGAGGCCCAACACTGTCTACAAGAACAGACGCGTGCGTAGACATCATGCAGCACCGAAAATAGTTTCAGGACAGCAACATCCCCATATCTTTACCTCACTCGAATTAGAGGCTTCTCTTGGCACAACAATAAAATAAAAAGGATAAGGAGCAGTCATTACAGTAGTAATGACTGCCAAGACTCAAATAAAAGAAAAAGTACTGGAAATAAAACATTGGGTTATCTCCCAAGAGTGCTTTTCTTTAATGCCTTTGAGCTAGGCGCAGTAATTTGCAAAGATGCTCATGTGGGTGCCATATAAGAGCTTAAGGCAAAGGCGCCATATAGGAACTTAAAGCAATAGAGAGCATCAACAAGCAAATGTGAAAGACATTTAAATCTGAACCACTTCCTATGAAAAATAGTCTTGTAAAGAGACAAGTCATGAAAGCGCAAAGCAAAAAGCATAGGAAGGCAAAACAAGTACAACTTCAAGAATTGCAACATAAAGAGGGGAAACTCAATATTGTTGAGATCCATCAAACCATGTTTCCCTCTCTCATAATAACTTTCAGTAGCATCATGAATAGAATTAACAATATAACTATCACATAAAGCATCCCTATCATGAGCCACATGCATAAAAGAATTAATACTCACCACAGGAACAATAGTAGTAGGAGCAGATTCAACAGAATAATTATTCTCATCACCATAATTATCATAAATAGGAGGCATATTGTAATCATAACTAATTTTATCCTCAATAGTAGGTGAACTAAAAATATTATACTCATCATCATAGCCATCATAAACTAGAGGTTTAGTATCATCACAAGCTAGAGAGCAACTATTTCGCAAAGCATATTCTTCAAACATATCATCATAAGAAGGAACATCACATAAGGGAGATAAAATATTATCAGAGCAAATTTTCTCCACTAAACTGGGCAACTAAAAATATCATGCTTAACAAAACCAGCTTCCCCAAGCTTAGACTTTTCTATAGCATTAGCAACAATGGTGTTCAAAGCATTCATACTAACAACACTATTAGCATGCAAATTAAGCTCCAAAGGTTTTTCAATTTTCTCTTCAAACACTTCATATCTAAACTCAGGAAAAAGACTAGAGAACTCTTTATTTTCCATTAAGCCTAACTAGTGAAAATAAAAACAAGAAACAAAAAGATGTAATTGCAGAATCTAAAGGAAATAACTCCGAGCACTCACCAGCAACTAAAAGACTTAGTAACCAAAGGATGTGAGTACCTTTTACCTTACCTCCTCGGTAATGGCACCAGAAAAGAGCTTGATGTCTACGCACGCGTCTGTTCTTGTAGACAGTGTTGGGCCTCCAAGTGCAGAGGTTTGTAGAACAACAGCAAGTTTCCCTTAAGTGGATCACCCAAGGTTTATCGAACTCAGAGAGGAAGAGGTCAAAGCTATCCCTCTCAAGCAACCCTGCAATTACGATACAGAAAGTCACTTGTGTCCCCAACACACCCAATACACTTGTCAGAAGTATAGGTGCACTAGTTCGGCGAAGAGATAGTGAAATATAAGTAGTAGTGATGATTATAAGTAGCAAATGTGATTTGAAGTAAATATCCCTGCAAGTAAACATGTAACAAAACAGGAAGTAAACGGTGTGCAATGCTTGGAAACAAGGCCTAAGGATCATACTTTCACTAGTGGACACACTCCCAACAAATATAACATAATTGAACAAATAAATAACTTCTCTTCACTATGGTACTCTGAATTACTCTCCTATTGAATAACACTAATCATTGCGTAGGGCTATGAAGCACTCCTCAAAGTTCATCAAGTACTTGACAAACACCACTCATAGAGATATCCAAATCAAATCACAACTCAAGATTGATATTATTGCAATTTAGACCAAGTACTAACACGGTGCACACACTGTCAAAATTACACCATGAAAGGAGGAATAGATCACTTCAATACTATCATAGTGATAAGTATTCTCATAATCCATAAGAGATCACAATCGTAGCCTAGACCAAATACCACCATGATGCATGCACTGTCACCGTTACACCATGGCAGGAGGAATAGATTACTTTAATAACACACTAGAGTACACATAATGAAGAAGAGTAACATCTACTTATTCAACATGATACAAAGCTCACGATCACATAAAGATCACATCATAGGAGAGAGAGGTGAACCACATAGCTACCGGTAGAGCCCTTAGCCCCGGGGATAAACTACTCCCTCCTCATCATAGGAGACAACAAGGTTGATGGAGATGGCGGTGAGGTCGATGGAGACCGATGGAGATGGCTCTGGGGGCACTTCCCCATCCCAGCAGGGTGCCGGAACAGAGACTTCTGTCCCCCGAAATTCGTCGGTGGCGGCGGCGGAGCTACGGAACTGTTCTGAAAATTTCGCCGACTCTCCTAGGGTTTTCCGTCCCGAGGCTTTATATAGGCGAAGGGGCATCGTTAGGGGGCTGCCAGGGCCTCCTCCCACATAGGGGGCATGGCCAGGGCCTGGGCCGCGCTGGCCTGGTGTGAGGGCAGCCCCTGGCCCCCCTCCGGCTCTCGTTTGGTCCTCGTCCTTTGTCCGGGAAAAATAGGAGTTCTGGAACTTGTTTCATCCAATTCCGAGAATATTTCCTGTGTAGCTTTTCTAAAACACAAAAACAGCAGAAAACAGAGAACTGACACTGTGGCATCTTGTCAATAGGTTAGTTTCAGAAATCGCATAAAAACGCCACGAAGTGTAACGAAACATGTGAGAACCCGAATTTTTTTAAGTTATTAATTAATTTAAGTTAAATGAAAATTTTCTTCTAAGTATCTTACTTTTACTAAACCTAGTTTAATCCTTGATTTAAATTTTTGTATGCATTAAGATTTGGAATTGTTAATCGAGTCAAGCTAGAATCTGAATAAATTGTTTGCGCATCATGGCTATTAGCACTGATACATATCGATGGAGGTAAGTAGAGCTAGGAGTACTAGTCAGAATGGTACAAGTGCTAAGATAATGGTGAATAAATTAACTAAGGTTGGAACGTGGATGCCTACTAGAGATAGCTGAGACGTTCTGGAGATGGTTTGGTCGGCACGGTTCGCTGCATGTAAGCCAGGTCGATGGACACGTTGCATTTGGTCACCTCCAGCTCCACGAGTCGGCCGACAATCTATTTTAAGCCAGCTTAAGCGGTCGCCAGGCAAAGCGGTCTGATATTTGTAAATCCATCGGCTCCTATAAATAGCTACTGCTACTCTGTAGTCACTCTGGTTAGACACACCATACCACCATATCAACCCATTCCCGCAGAGAGAGATTCAGCGAGAGAAATAAGAGAAAGTCAGCCAAGATTATAGGCATGCGTTTATGCGTGTTTTGAGGAGGCGATAATTTAGAGAAGGTGTTGTTCATCCATCGTAGAGGAGAGGCGTTGTGTATCAGTATGGTTTTCTTGGAGATTATGCTGTCTTGGTATTAATCGATTGTTTGGTCCGGTGCTATTGGTTCTATGGATTTCTACCTGAGGCAAGTAGACTGCGCTCCACTTCTTTGATTCCTGCAAGTAGACAGCTCCAGCTTCCCTAATCTCTGAATCCTGCAAGTAGACGCTCTCCTCTTCTTTGAATCCTGCAAGTAGTATTATGCTGATCCCTACGTTCTGCAAGTAGGCGTTCTGTTAATCACTGAATCCTGCTGATTTCTATTTCTCATATATCATTGTTATTATCTGCTTTGATAATGCCGTTGGCTATACTTCTTCACCATGATCTATCATTTGTGTTATTGATCAACGTGCCACCGAGAGGGACATGTTGTCCTCATAATTCTTGCTGAATGACATTTGGTTGAGATAAGATGTTATCTCTATATCGAGTTGGCATAGTCTGATGGGCTCAGGTGGAGCCATTGATTCATCCTATTGACCTCCTAGTGATTGTATCACTTTGAGCATCTGAGTAACTTGATCCTTAGTATTGGCGTCACGATGGCAATCGTATTGTACCGGTCGCAGTTCAGGTATGGGACTGTCTGTGTTCTCCGCTAGGGACGACTCTGTTCGGGAACGTGTCGATGATGGATCCGTAGGAGCGATCGACATCAGTAGGTTCAGGTGTTCGGGTCTTAGCGGGTAAAAGAGCACTGCTCGGCTAACGCCCGTGTGGAGTTAGTCGAGACTGTCGATGTCGGAGTACCCCTCTGCAGAGTGTAAAAGTGTGAATATTCACCCCTGTGACTCCCGGGTAGGGAATGCTTGATGTCATGTGTGGTGCCAATTACTATCTTTCCATTTTCAGTAAATCCATTTATCCTTTGTTTTCATAGATATGTTTACTTTCATTGATCTTACTTTTGATTCCGCTAATCCTTTGATCATCTTTTTTAGATCTTTGTAGTATCTACTTGCTGAGTATATTTCATACTCACCATAGCTCCCCTTATGTTTTTGGATGCAGTCGATGTTTTCAGAGTGACGCAGCGGAAGCGGGTTGGGAAGCGTTAGAGAACTTAGTTGTATTTCTTGATCTAAATGTAAATAGAACTTGTAATATGAATAGATGAGCTTCTCGATCCACTGTGTCGGTTTGTACCTGCTTCTTAGCCTTGCGCGTGTATAGATTTTCGGGTTTATAGGCGCGCGGCGGCTGTCATTCTACCGGGCCGGGTCTCGGGGCGTGACAGTTAAAGTGGTATCAGAGCTCTAGGTTTAGGATACGGGCAAAATTGGGTAGATTGTAGTTTGCGACTAGTAATCGTAGAAATATTTTCTTGTTGTGTGTAATTAATTACGAAGAGTTCATACTGGTTGTTTGCTTTCAAAAATTTCTTGGCCAAACTAGTTCAGTTGTAGTCATTCTACTAGAATCTGATAGAAATAATTTTACTGTAGTCAGTTTACCAGAATTTGTGAAGTAATATCTGACATACTTGTTTGTTGTTGTGAACACATGATTTTTCCTTCTTTGTATGCTCACCTGAATGCTTGCTTTTACTTTTTACCGTATGTGCAAACTTCAAGTTAAGAGATTAGAAACTTCTGAATATTTGGTAGACTTGTAAATTCTTATGACCATATGCTATCATATACTTTTGTTGCATGCCTAGTAAATTTTTTTACTCAGTATTCATTTGCCATTCTTGCTAATTCGTAAAAATAACCTGTGAAGTATTTTTAGCATGTATAACCATAGGAATAAAAAGAAACTTGTTTTCTGATTTCTGATGGCCATGATCGAACTAGTTTTAGTATACGTATGATAACATCAGTTGGAAAAGATATATATCTTTGTCCTACATGAGTTGATTGCTGTTCTGAATCAAGGCTCGATTTTCTCTATCGCATGACTACTCAAAATGATTGCTAATATTTTCTGCCATAGTTATAATTCTTGAGCATGATTTTGAACATATGCTTTTACACAAGATTTTAGAGTAGAATGTTTCAGTTTAGAATTTCGGGGACGAAATTCGTATAAGGTGGGGAGGATGTGAGAACCCGAATTTTTTTTAAGTTATTAATTAATTTAAGTTAAATGAAAATTTTCTTCTAAGTATCTTACTTTTACTAAACCTAGTTTAATCCTTGATTTAAATTTTTGTATGCATTAAGATTTGGAATTGTTAATCGAGTCAAGCTAGAATCTGAATAAATTGTTTGCGCATCATGGCTATTAGCACTGATACATATCGATGGAGGTAAGTAGAGCTAGGAGTACTAGTCAGAATGGTACAAGTGCTAAGATAATGGTGAATAAATTAACTAAGGTTGGAACGTGGATGCCTACTAGAGATAGCTGAGACGTTCTGGAGATGGTTTGGTCGGCACGGTTCGCTGCATGTAAGCCAGGTCGATGGACACGTTGCATTTGGTCACCTCCAGCTCCACGAGTCGGCCGACAATCTATTTTAAGCCAGCTTAAGCGGTCGCCAGGCAAAGCGGTCTGATATTTGTAAATCCATCGGCTCCTATAAATAGCTACTGCTACTCTGTAGTCACTCTGGTTAGACACACCATACCACCATATCAACCCATTCCCGCAGAGAGAGATTCAGCGAGAGAAATAAGAGAAAGTCAGCCAAGATTATAGGCATGCGTTTATGCGTGTTTTGAGGAGGCGATAATTTAGAGAAGGTGTTGTTCATCCATCGTAGAGGAGAGGCGTTGTGTATCAGTATGGTTTTCTTGGAGATTATGCTGTCTTGGTATTAATCGATTGTTTGGTCCGGTGCTATTGGTTCTATGGATTTCTACCTGAGGCAAGTAGACTGCGCTCCACTTCTTTGATTCCTGCAAGTAGACAGCTCCAGCTTCCCTAATCTCTGAATCCTGCAAGTAGACGCTCTCCTCTTCTTTGAATCCTGCAAGTAGTATTATGCTGATCCCTACGTTCTGCAAGTAGGCGTTCTGTTAATCACTGAATCCTGCTGATTTCTATTTCTCATATATCATTGTTATTATCTGCTTTGATAATGCCGTTGGCTATACTTCTTCACCATGATCTATCATTTGTGTTATTGATCAACGTGCCACCGAGAGGGACATGTTGTCCTCATAATTCTTGCTGAATGACATTTGGTTGAGATAAGATGTTATCTCTATATCGAGTTGGCATAGTCTGATGGGCTCAGGTGGAGCCATTGATTCATCCTATTGACCTCCTAGTGATTGTATCACTTTGAGCATCTGAGTAACTTGATCCTTAGTATTGGCGTCACGATGGCAATCGTATTGTACCGGTCGCAGTTCAGGTATGGGACTGTCTGTGTTCTCCGCTAGGGACGACTCTGTTCGGGAACGTGTCGATGATGGATCCGTAGGAGCGATCGACATCAGTAGGTTCAGGTGTTCGGGTCTTAGCGGGTAAAAGAGCACTGCTCGGCTAACGCCCGTGTGGAGTTAGTCGAGACTGTCAATGTCGGAGTACCCCTCTGCAGAGTGTAAAAGTGTGAATATTCACCCCTGTGACTCCCGGTAGGGAATGCTTGCTGTCATGTGTGGTGCCAATTACTATCTTTCCATTTTCAGTAAATCCATTTATCCTTTGTTTTCATAGATATGTTTACTTTCATTGGTCTTACTTTTGATTCCGCTAATCCTTTGATCATCTTTTTTAGATCTTTGTAGTATCTACTTGCTGAGTATATTTCATACTCACCATAGCTCCCCTTATGTTTTTGGATGCAGTCGATGTTTTCAGAGTGACGCAGCGGAAGCGGGTTGGGAAGCGTTAGAGAACTTAGTTGTATTTCTTGATCTAAATGTAAATAGAACTTGTAATATGAATAGATGAGCTTCTCGATCCACTGTGTCGGTTTGTACCTGCTTCTTAGCCTTGCGCGTGTATAGATTTTCGGGTCTATAGGCGCGCGGCGGCTGTCATTCTACCGGGCCGGGTCTCGGGGCGTGACAAAACACAAGGCAAATGGTGTAAAAACAAGCATGGAGCATCAACAATTATAGATACATTTGACCCAGTCAAAAAAAAATTATAGATATGTTTGAGACGTATCAAGGTGTGAAGAAACTAATCTTATTCTTAATTGGAAGAAATGCAACTTTATGGTAAATGAAGGAATTATCCTTGGACATAAAATTTCTGAGAGATGTATTGAAGTTGACAAAGCAAAAGTTGAGGCAATTGAGAAAATGCCCTGTCCTAGAGATGTTAAAGGTATTCGTAGTATTATTGGTCATGCTGGTTTCTATAGGAGGTTTATTAAAGATTTCTCTAAGATTTCAAAGCCTCTTACTAATCTTCTTCAAAAAGATGTACCATTTGTCTTTGATGATGATTGCAAGGAAGCTTTTGAAACTCTTAAGAAGGCTTTAACTACTGCTCCTATTATTCAACCACCTGATTGGAATTTACCCTTTGAAATTATGTGTGATGCTAGTGATTTTGCTATTGGTGCTGTCCTTGGACAGCGCGTAGATAATAAGTTAAAGGGATTTCTATTTTCGTGCCCTCAGGTCGTTAGTTGTACTCAGTTTTCCCCAGCCGCTTAGTTTTTCCTTAGTTTTTCCCTCGCTCTAGTTTGAAACCCCTCGCAGACGCTGGGACGGGAGGGTTGCGGTCTGGTCAGAGGCCTTGACCGTTACCGGTGATGGCTAGGGAGCTGCGGTGGTTGTGGATTGACCGATGCTTTTGAATGGTGCTGACGGGTAGGGTCAGGAGACATGTCGGAGCAGCCATCCATCTATCGCTGACGTGTAGGCTGTTTTATTTCCTGATTGTATACGCGATGCTGCCAATGACAAATGGGGCCGCTCTATAGGGCTGCCGCAGCCAATGACCAGTGGGGTCGTGTATTTTTCAGGAAAAGACATATATTGCCGCTCTGTGGGGCTGCCGCAGCCAATGACCAGTGGGGTCGTCTATTTATTTAGAGAAAATCATATATTGCCGCTCTGTGGGGCCTCCGCAGCCAATGACCACTGGGGTCGTCTATTTATTTAGAGAAAATCATATAGAGCCGCTCTGTGGGGCCGCCTCAGCCAATGACCGCTGGGGTCGCCCTTAGTGAAAAGGCATATATCCCTGCTTTTAGTTAGAGAGAAGCAACAAGTTCGCTAATTAATTTTTTTTAAGCTAGACCCAGCAGGTGACTATTTTCGCAGCTTAATCTAAAGTGAATCTTGTGCTAAACATGGCTGGAACCTAGTGTTGTGCATCTCATTAGTCATCGGAGAACCGCTGGCAGCTCGTCCCCCACCCTCGGACGGAGCAGCCATCGCCGGCGCCTCGTCGCGCCGCCGGCTCTGTTCCCCGGCGGCGTCGGATGGACTGCGGCGCTGCACGTCAACCACGGCTCCAGCACTTGTTTCGTCCGCACGCATTGTACCCACCGCAGGAAAGTCCGCTGCAAGCAGATCCGCCGCCCACGACGACCGGGATTTGCTCCGCCGCAAGCAGATCCGCCGCCCACGACGACCTCCGCTTCCGCCTCCCCCGGCCCCTAATCGATTCGGTTCCCGTAATTTATTTAGAGTTTGCAGGTGCGAAATAGTCCTCAATGTCTGGTCGTAGCGGGTACACCGGCGAGGGTGGGGATTCGATCATGTCGTGGCCACGTTCTACTTCTCCTACCTCGTCGGAAGTGCAGGTATCTAGCTTCTGCTCTCTGTACTACCGTTGAATTTGAAGTGCCGCCATGGCCTGTTGGACTAATTTTAGTTGTTCTTTTTTCCATTATTGTTACAGTTCGCCAGGCAAGCCGATGATCCATGGTACATTGCATATCAAGATGAATCAACCCAGTGGTGTAGCCAGAGGATGGATTTGGAGGAGAAGGTGGCCAATTTAGATGATGAATTGGCCCGTAAAAACCTGATGATATTCGAGCTGAAGCGTACTGTAGAGGAAGAAAAGAAGAATTCAGAGCTTATTCGCAAGGAGAAGTTGATACTTGAGACAGATCTTGCCATATTTGATCAAGTGGTAGAAAATCTAGAACATGAACTTCAAGTGATGGGAGAGGCGAAAAGTAGATTCATCTGGGCAGTTTTATTAGATGTCATCCCTGTCCTAGCAGTTATGTGGTTGTGGTAGATGATTTAGATAGTATAGAATTGTTATTCAGTAGATGGCTCTATCCACTGTATTTTGGTGTGGCTCTAACCACTGTATTTTGTCGTACAATTTCCTAGTTGTGCTAAGTAATGCGCGCGATAATTTTCATGCATGAACTCTTATAAAAGTGAATGGATCCCAAAAGTGAAAGCATGTACCAGCCTCTCGGATCAAATACATATCAATCTTCCCAATCAAGTTGGGATAGAATTCAAATCATACATTCGGATGTACAGGGACACATCGAGAAAGTGGAGAAGCTTTTTTTGACACGGAGATAGTAGTTCGAACAATTTTATCCCAAATTGAAATTGAAATTGAAAAATACAAATTTATCATAATTTATCCCAATTTGCGGCGTCGAACATGGCCGCGCACCGATGGGCTAGAAGGGCCTGGACGACGGGCGGCTGAGGGGGCTGGATCTGCGCCATCCGCAAACTCGGACATGGAGGAGGGCTGGATCTGCGCCGTCGCAGCGATGTTGTGGATGATGGCTTCAAGACGATCGGCAGGCTCCGACATTGAAGGCTGGATCAGCGCCGTCGCAGCGATGTTGTGGATGATGGCTTCAAGACGATCGGCAGGCTCCGACATTGAAGGCTGGATCTGCGCCGTCGCAG
Source organism: Dactylis glomerata (assembly GCA_007115705.1). Classification (NCBI taxonomy): domain Eukaryota; kingdom Viridiplantae; phylum Streptophyta; class Magnoliopsida; order Poales; family Poaceae; genus Dactylis; species Dactylis glomerata. The sequence goes on along the minus strand of QXEO01000033.1, from coordinate 649,910 downwards.
CGATGTTGTGGATGATGGCTTCAAGACGATCGGCAGGCTCCGACATTGAAGGCTGGATCTGCGCCGTCGCAGCGATGTTGTAGGCGATGGCTTCAATCGTCTTGGCATCGGTGAGCACTGTCGGCACGGCCACCGTCTTGGTGTTCTTCATCATCAACAGATCTGAGGCGATGGCTTCAAGACGATCGATGAGCACTGTCGACACGGCCGCCGTCTTGGTGTCCATCAGCAACAGATCTGAGGAGGGTAATGGAAGTGAGACATCGGCAGGCTCCGACATTGAAGGCTGGATCTGCGCCATTGCAGCGATGTTGTAGGCGATGATGTCTACGCACTTCTATTCTTGTAGACACTTGTTGGGCCTCCAAGTGCAGAGGTTTGTAGAACAGCAGCAAGTTTCCCTTAAGTGGATCACCCAAGGTTTATCGAACTCGGGGAGGTTAGAGGTCAAAGCTATCCCTCTCAAGCAACCCTGCAATTACGATACAGAAAGTCTCTTGTGTCCCCAACACACCCAATACACTTGTCAGATGTATAGGTGCACTAGTTCGGCGAAGAGATAGTGAAATACAAGTGGTATAGATGATTATAAGTAGCAAACGTGATGTGAAATAAATATCGCTGCGAGCAAACAAGTAACAAAATAGCAAGTAAACGGTATGCAAAGCTTGTAAACAAGGCCTAGGGATCATACTTTCACTAGTGGACACACTCCCAACAATGTAACATGAATGAACAAGTAACTTCTCTTGCTAAGGTACTCTAAATTACTCTCCTATTGAATAACACTAATCACTGTGTAGTGGCTACAGAAGCACCCCTTAAAGTTCATCAAGTACTTGACAAACACCACTCATAGAGATATCCAAATCAGATCACAATTCAAGATAGAAATCATTGCAACTTAGACCAAGTACTAACACGGTGCACACACTCACACCTTTACACCATGAAAGGAGAAATAAATCACTCAAACTATCATAGCAATAATTATTCTCATAATCCACAAGGGATCACAATCGTAGCCTAAACCAAGTACCACCATGATGCACGCACTGTCACCGTTACACCATAACAGGAGGAATAGATTACTTTAATAACATTGCTAGAGTACACAAAATATCTGAATAATAACATGTACTTGTTCAACATGATACAAAGCTCACGATCACATAAAGATCACATCATGGGAGAGAGAGGTGAACCACATAGCTACCGGTAGAGCCCTTAGCCCTGGGGATGAACTACTCCCTCCTCATCATAGGAGACAGCAAGGTTGATGGAGATGGCGGTGAGGTCGATGGAGACGGCGGAGACGGCGATGGAGACCGATGGAGATGGCTCCGGGGGCACTTCCCCGTCCCGGCAGGGTGCCGGAACAGAGACTTCTGTCCCCCGAAATTCGTCGGTGGCGGCGGCGGAGCTACGGAACTCTTTCTGGAAATCTGATCGGGCCCTTAGGTTTTTCTCGTCAGGGGGTATATGTAGGCGAAAGGAGGCTGTCAGAGGGGGTCCCACGCCCCCTCACACGGGGCTGGCGCGGCCAGGGGGGTGGCCGCGCCGCCCCTGTGTCCGGGGCCCACGTGGCCCCCCTCCGTCAGGTCTTCGGAAGTTTGGGAGCTCCCCGGTGAAATATGACTTCAGGAACTTGTTTCGTCCAATTCCGAGAATATTTCCTGTGTATCACTTCTGAAACACAAAAACAGCAGAAAACAGGAAACTGGCACTATGGCACTTCGTTAATAGGTTAGTTCCGGAAAATGTATAAAAATGCCACTAAGTGTAACGAAACAATAGGCAAATGGTGTAAAACAAAGCATGGAGCATAAAAAATTATAGATACGTTTGAGACGTATCAAGCATCCCCAAGCTTAACTCCTGCTCGTCCTCGAGTAGGTAAGTGATAACAAAAGAATAATTTTTTAGGTGACATGCACCTACACAATCTTGATCATATACGTAAGCATTGATGAGCTGGGATCAATAGAACTTAAAACATGGGCATGAAAGATATAATCATGACAATAAGAACTTAGCAACCATGTTGTAAACATGCAAATGAACACAAACAAAAGATCATGATAATGAAACAATGAAAGTCAAACGTGTGTTCAAATCATAAGGAAAAACATACAAGTGGTTTTCAGCTTGTCCTTCAAAGAGAGCAAAACATAAATGCATAGGACACCTCAAAGTTTAAGAGGGCGACTAGATACAAATAATTTAAGAACAAGTGAAACCAACAATATGAGTCAATCAATGAACCTTGGGACAATGCATATCACACTAAGAATGACAACTATGCTCTCTTAATGGTGCATAAAGAAAGAAGGTGGTGACTCAACATAAAAGTAAAAGAAAGGCCCTTCGCAGAGGGAAGCAGTGATTTAAACATGTGCTAGAGCTTTTCATTTGTAAAACAGAGATAAAACTTATTTTGAGAGGTGGTTGTCTTTGTCAACGACTGGCAATGGGGTTCTTACTATCTTCCATACAAAAATAAAGCAAGTTTTTGAGAGAGAGGTTGGCACTTCGTGCTCTTTTTATAAAACTTGGCACTCCTCCCCACCTTTTCCTTTCACATACCATGGCTAACCGATTCCATCGGGTGCCCACCAACATTCACATTCATTGGAGGAGTGCCTTTTTTCTTTTTTTTCTCTTTTTTTTTCTTTTTGGAATAAACAATATGGAAGATAGCAAATCCGACCACTACGTCCCCATGAGCTGAAAACAGTGTCACAAAACGAGAAGTATTTTGAAGGTTTTTGAAAGGTAGCACACAAAAATTTTACTTTGGAATGGCTTACAAATACCATGCATAGGAATTTATAGTGGACACAATGGCAGACTTGGCTTTTAGGAGTTGGATGCACGAGTAGAGCTCATACTCAGTACAAGGTGAGGGCTAGCAAAAGACTGGGAGCGACCAACTAAGAGAGCAATAATGGCCATAATCATGCAAAGCGACAAAGCGACATTAAAAGAAGCATACGATGGCATCAAAAGTCAAAAACTAAACGATCATGAAGGCTAATGGCGACTTTGTAAGAGTCTAACATGTGTGAGCATGCGCCAAGTCAACCCAAATAAGCATCAAGGAGAAAACCAAAATAATGCTTCCATACAATAAAAACAACGCATGATTTTTTCAAAGGCTCATTAAGCAATCTCAGTTATTTGAGACAAGTCATGCTACAGCAAAACCACTAAGCATACTATCAAAAAGACATCAAGCATGACATGAAAAAGCCTAAGCCGCAGTCTACACAAGCTCCTTCTTGTACCACTATTTTGCACAAAGCTTTTTCTCTTTTCCAACACCATTTGAAATTTTTAAGACAACCTCTTTTGATGAAAACCAATAAAGACCAGAGGCAAAAATACACCTTGATGAAAAGATATAACAAGACCTGAATACAAATCAAGGTGAAAAATGCAAGCCAAAAGCAGTAGCAGAAAAAGAGAACACTCGTTGAAACGATAAGAGTGAAAAACGGAGTGTTCTTGGCAAATGAAAACGAGTTCATCTCCTCCAAAAGAAACATGATGTGATCTAACCATTTATTGCAGCAAACAAACAAACCTAACCAACTAAGAAAACTAAAACGACTGACGCTCCAAGAAAAACACATAGTGCATGAAGCAATAAAAATATAGTGTCTTGAAAGGTGACCTGATTTTTGCCGATGAAGAAGGGGTGCCTCGGGGGCATCCCCAAGCTTTGACGCTTGTACTTCTTGGATATTTCTTGGGGTGATGCATGGGTATCCCCAAGCTTGAGCTTTTGTCCATTCTTCAACTCATCTCATCATTCTCCAATCCCTACATTTGAAAACTTCCTTCATACAAAACTAAACACAATTCTATTAGCAACATTAGTGCAAGCATAACATATAATCAATCCTCTATTTGCTTCAGGTTTCAACTCAAAACCACCACATATATATCAAATACTACTCTAGCAACTTCCCCAAAAGTTCCATATCAAAAAGAACTCAAAAGAAAGCGATAAAGTGGCAAAAACAAATATTGGCAGAAATCTGTCAAAACTGATCAGCTGACAAAGGTCGAATTTTTGAGGGGTTTTATGTTGCTCAAATCAAAAAGTGTTCAACTAATTAAAGTTTGGATATAACCTGGGGCATATGCACAAGAAATCGCAGGTCCAAAAGATATACAGAGAATTTTCACGAATTTTTACGGTGCAGCACCGAAAACAGTTTCAGGACAGCAACATCCCCAAATCTCACCTCACTCAAATTAGAGGCTTCTCTTGGCACAAAAACGAAATAAACAAGATAAGGAGCGGTTATTACAGTAGTAATAACTTCCAAGACTCAAATAAAAGAAAAGTTACTGAAAATAAACAATGGATTATCTCCCAAGAGTGCTTTTCTTTAACGCCTTTGAGCTAGGCGCAGTAATTTGCAAAGATGCTCATGTGGGCGCCATATAAGAGCTTGAGGCAAAGGCGCCATATAGGAATTTAAAGCAATAGAGAGCATCAAAAAGCAAGTATGGACCACATTTAAATCTAAACCACTTCCTATGAAAAATAGTCTTGTAAAGAGACAAGTCATAAAAACGCAAAGCAAAAAGCATAGGAAGGCAAAACAAGTATAACTTCAAGAATTGCAACATAAAGAGGGGAAACTCAATATTGTTGAGATCCATCAAACCATGTTTCCCTCTCTCATAATAACTTTCAGTAGCATCATGAATAGAACTAACAATATAACTATCATTTAAAGCATCCCTATCATGAGCCACATGCATAAAAGGATTAATACTCCCCACATGAACAATAGTAGTAGGAGCAGATTCAACAGAATAATTATTCTCATCACCATAATCATCAAAGACAGGAGGCATATTGTAATCATAACTATTCTTCTCCTCAAAAGTAGGTGAACTGAAAATATTATACCCATCATCACAAGCTAGAGAACTACTATGTCGCAAAGCATACTCATCAAACATATCATCATAAGAAGGAACATGGATAGCACTAATGGTACAACAATTATTAACCTTAGAATTGGTACCAAAAAGATTTTCAATATCAAAAGTAGAGTGCTTTTCCCAATCATGATCACTAACATAGTTAACAGGCATAGGAATATCATCCCAATCAGAATTATCATAATCTATAGCAGGATCATAAAGCTTAAGGGAAGATACTGTGTCCTCTCGCCTTTTACTCCTCTTCTTCTTCTTCTTCTTACTCTTCTTACTCTCTCCTTTAGGAGGGAGAGACTTGAAGGGCATCTTCTCCACATATTCTTTAGGAGGGAAAGGCATCTTCTCCACATAATCTGGTTTGCTGATAGAAACAACAGAAGAAACTTTGGAGGATTCCTCCTCTCTATTAATAAGATCGAAACATCTATTAGTCCTATCATAGCTTGGCAAAACATCATGTTTAATAAGATCTTGTAAGTAAGTATTTGCGAGGCAATCTTTAGCACAATAGAGATGACAACCAAGAAGGGTGCTATTAATATCAACATCATTCATATCTACCAAAGCAATCTTCCTAGATATCTCTTCACAATTCAAAAACAAAGTAAGCTCATCATACTGATTGGGAGTAATATTGTCATCACAATACAAATCTGCGGTGCTTGTTCGATTAATTGGGCATTGAAAATTAAAGTGACCTTTTTCACCGCAAAATTCACAAAGAAAAGGATAAAGCTCACAAACCCATTCACCAAGCACATCTAGATCCTTGAGCCACATGCTGGTTTCTTCATTTGCGTGGGTGATGCAATAATCTTCCTTGTTGTAACTCTGTTCACAAGGTCTATGTATTCCACAAAAATTAACATGCTTATAAGAAATAGTACTTTTAGAAGTTTGAGCATGTTTATTGCAATCATCAATAACAATATCACTTTCTATGCAAGTATCCTTAAAAGGTTCATGATACACGTCCCCATTTCCTTTAGGGACATTCATATGGGAAGCAAGGGCTTTAAAGCAATCAACCATAATTTGAGGATCAAGACCATATTTAGCACTAAGCTCTTGAAAATCAGCAGTTTCAGCGAAAGACTTAATGCAATCAAACTCATAATTCATACCTGATCCTTTACCTTTGTCGTTTTCCCATCCTTCAGCATTCTCTTGTATACGGTCAAGAAGTTTCCACTTAGCATCTTCCTTCATATGAGTGAATGATCCAAAGCAAGAAGCATCCAAATAATCCTTATCAGGAAGAGTAAGCCGTGCATAAAAATTATCAATAACAATATTACGGGGAAGATCATGAATAGGACATTTATGCATTAGTAACTTCAATCTTCCCCAAGCTTGGGCAATGCTTTCTCCCTCATGTGGATGAAAATTATAAATGTAATTTCTATCTTTATAAACCTGACTAGAAGGATAGAATTTAGAATAAAAGAGATGCACAATTTCCTCCCATGCAATAGATGGACCATCTTCAAGCAGCCGATACCATTCCTCAGCTCTGCCTTTCAGTGACAAAGAGAATAACTTCTTCTTAACTTGGTTCATTGAAATACCTGCACACTGGAACAACTCGCATAATTCATGTATAAAAAGCAAATGATCACCAGGATGGACAGTTCCATCTCCTAAATAGCAGTTATCCATAACACGCCTAACAATTTTCATAGGTATTTCAAAAGGATGAGGAGCACAAGCATCATTAGAAACATCACATATGGGAGATAAAATATCATCAGAGCAAACTTTCTCCACTAAAGCTAGGGGACTAAAAATATCATACTCAACAAAACCAGCTTCCCCAAGCTTAGACTTTTCTATAGCATTAGCATTAATAGTATTCAAAGCATTTGTACTAATAACATTGCTATGCGAAATAGGCTCCAAAGGTTTTTCAATTTTCTCATCAAATCTAAACTCAGAAAAAAGACTAAAGAACTCTTTATTTTCCATTAAGCCTAACTAGTGAAAATAAAAACAAGAAACAAAAAGATGTAATTGCATAATCTAAAGGAAATAACTCCGAGTACTCACACAGGAGGATGCGAGTACCTTTTACCTTACCTCCCCGGCAACGGCGCCAGAAAAGAGCTTGATGTCTACGCACTTCTATTCTTGTAGACACTTGTTGGGCCTCCAAGTGCAGAGGTTTGTAGAACAGCAGCAAGTTTCCCTTAAGTGGATCACCCAAGGTTTATCGAACTCAGGGAGGTTAGAGGTCAAAGCTATCCCTCTCAAGCAACCCTGCAATTACGATACAGAAAGTCTCTTGTGTCCCCAACACACCCAATACACTTGTCAGATGTATAGGTGCACTAGTTCGGCGAAGAGATAGTGAAATACAAGTGGTATAGATGATTATAAGTAGCAAACGTGATGTGAAATAAATATCGCTGCGAGCAAACAAGTAACAAAATAGCAAGTAAACGGTATGCAAAGCTTGTAAACAAGGCCTAGGGATCATACTTTCACTAGTGGACACACTCCCAACAATGTAACATGAATGAACAAGTAACTTCTCTTGCTAAGGTACTCTAAATTACTCTCCTATTGAATAACACTAATCACTGTGTAGTGGCTACAGAAGCACCCCTTAAAGTTCATCAAGTACTTGACAAACACCACTCATAGAGATATCCAAATCAGATCACAATTCAAGATAGAAATCATTGCAACTTAGACCAAGTACTAACACGGTGCACACACTCACACCTTTACACCATGAAAGGAGGAATAAATCACTCAAACTATCATAGCAATAATTATTCTCATAATCCACAAGGGATCACAATCGTAGCCTAAACCAAGTACCACCATGATGCACGCACTGTCACCGTTACACCATAACAGGAGGAATAGATTACTTTAATAACATTGCTAGAGTACACAAAATATCTGAATAATAACATGTACTTGTTCAACATGATACAAAGCTCACGATCACATAAAGATCACATCATGGGAGAGAGAGGTGAACCACATAGCTACCGGTAGAGCCCTTAGCCCTGGGGATGAACTACTCCCTCCTCATCATAGGAGACAGCAAGGTTGATGGAGATGGCGGTGAGGTCGATGGAGACGGCGGAGACGGCGATGGAGACCGATGGAGATGGCTCCGGGGGCACTTCCCCATCCCGGCAGGGTGCCGGAACAGAGACTTCTGTCCCCCGAAATTCGTCGGTGGCGGCGGCGGAGCTACGGAACTCTTTCTGGAAATCTGATCGGGCCCTTAGGTTTTTCTCGTCAGGGGGTATATGTAGGCGAAAGGAGGCTGTCAGAGGGGGTCCCACGCCCCCTCACACGGGGCTGGCGCGGCCAGGGGGTGGCCGCGCCGCCCCTGTGTCTGGGGCCCACGTGGCCCCCCTCCGTCAGGTCTTCAGATGTTTGGGAGCTCCCCGGTGAAATATGACTTCAGGAACTTGTTTCGTCCAATTCTGAGAATATTTCCTGTGTATCACTTCTGAAACACAAAAACAGCAGAAAACAGGAAACTGGCACTGTGGCACTTCGTTAATAGGTTAGTTCCGGAAAATGTATAAAAATGCCACTAAGTGTAACGAAACAATAGGCAAATGGTGTAAAACAAAGCATGGAGCATCAAAAATTATAGATACGTTTGAGACGTATCAGGCGACGGCTTCAATCGTCTTAGCATCGGTGAGCACTGTCGGTTAGATCCACGCCGTCTTGGTGTCCATCAGCAACAGATCTGAGAAGATAAACGAAAGTGAGACAGAGAGAGACATTTCAACTATTTCTGAGGGTTAGATCCTCACCGGCACTCTTAGATCCACGCCGCTGCACGGTTAGATCCGCGCCGTCGCACGGTTAGATCTGTGCCACCGCACAGTTAGATCCACGCCGCCGCACAGTTAGATCCGCGCCACCGCACACACGCACGCACGCTGCAGATCCGCGCCGCCGCACGGTTAGATTTGCGCCGCCGCACGCACGCACGCACGCTGCAGATCCGCGCCGCCGCACGCACGCACGCACGCACGCTGCAGATCCGCGCCGCCGCGACCGCCAGAGTAAGAGAGGAAGATGCGACTGGAATATGCGACTGCCAGGGTTGGTAGGTATGTGCTCTGCAGATCCGCGCCGCCGCGACCGCCAGGGTTGACAGGCCGTCCGATCATAAATGATCCAACGGTGCAAGCGTGCGTTGAGCTATCAACCAACCAAGATTCGTGTAAAATACATCTCGACCAATCAGAGATCAGCCAGTGAGTATAAGGGAGGAAAACTGAGTAGAACTAAGAGGGGGAAAAGTGAGGAAATGTTTATCGGAAGGGCAAAACTGAGTAGGACTGAATAAAACAAGTGGACCCGGAGGGGGAAAACTGAGTAAAACTAAGTAAAACAGGGGCACCCAAATAATAAAGGGAGTAAGGGAAATTGAAGCTTTTGGCATAAAAATTGTTAGATTGTGTTATTTGAACAATATAGTACATTTTGGGTGACGTGATATTGTTTGCAATTCAAAGATACACAAGTGTGATGAATTTGGACTCATTTGGACAAAGTTTGTAAGCATTGTGGGCATTTGGGAGGTGTGTTGAGTAGAAAGCCCTGCATCTTCATAGCTAGTAGCTCATGGACTAGGAAGTGGTTTTGGGAAAGGGAAACTTCATATCTCTATATTTCCTTTTCCATTATTATTTCTCTAGGTTGTAGGTAACATAACAAGACTCCATGGGAAGGTTCCACCATGTTTTGAATTATTATGAATTAAAATAAACCCAAAACTATATTTTTTGAGTTTAGTCACTAAGAGGGGGAAAAGTGAGGAAACCTCAAGCGATGAACTATAGCTAGTAGCTCATGGACTAGGAACTTATTCAAGCAAATAACACATATATTCCCTACATTATTGTGATTATTCAATACAAAGGGATCCCCAACACAAATTGTTCATACAAATTCAAATTAATTGTTTAAAATAAAATCTTTCTCTTGCTCCTGGTGTGACTCGCTGGGTCTACCACCTTACTCTGGGTAACCCTACCAGGGATATTACCGGTGTCTACCTTCCTTTTGCCATCTTTCTTGTTCTTCTTCTTCTTCTCTTCGGGCTGTGGCAAGACCGAGACAACCATATCATACGAAGCTTGTGCTCTTTCTTCTAATACATTTTCTTCAAATGCTTCAAGCAGCTGTCGATCCATTGCTTCTAAGGCCTCTCGATCCATCTGTTCCCTCTGCTCTTGATCCATCGGTTCTAGCAGCTCTCGATACATCTGTTCCCTCTGCTCTCGATCCATCGGTTCAAGCAGCTCTCGATCCATCTGTTCCCTCTGCTCTCGATCCATCAGTTTAAGCAGCTCTTGATCCATCGGTTCAAGCAGCTCTCGATCCATCGGTTCAATCTGCTCTGGATCCATCGGTTCAAGCAGCTCATGATCCATTGCTTCAATCTGCTCATGATCCATTGCTTCAATCTCCTCATGTTGAATTGCTTCTTCATTCTCCTCTGCATTTGCTGCTCCCGCCTGATCTTCCATTCCAAAAGCTGGGTCAACTGGATTTTTACAAAGCCTAGCAATGTGTCCAGGGATTCCACAACATTTGCACTTACGTCGTCGAATCGGTGGACCACCCTCTGCACTAGCTCTGATCCTATTCTTCGTCGGCCTACCTGCCGGTCTAGTCAAAACTGGAGAGTACAGTTTGAAGCCTGGATCGACTTTCATCCATTGGTCTTTTCCCAACAAGGTAGGAACATTCATAGCATATGCAGCCCTAAATTTGGCAACAGAGAAATACTCTGACACATACTGATCAACTTCACCTTCTGCACCCGCTATAACACACATGAAAAACAATGCGTGTATGCAGGGTATCCCACGGATCTGCCATCGCCTACAATGGCATATCCTATCAACCAAACTCACTGGATACCTCCACTGCCTGTTTTTACTGTCAGTGTAGGTTACCTCAGCCTCCATTCCTTTTCTGATGCATTTCATCTTCAATTGTTTTGCCCTGGCATGCAAAGACTTAATTAAAGATGGGAGCATGAGATGGCCAACATATTTTGTGGCTGCAATTCTTTGACGCAGATCGATTTTTATCATGATCATCTGCCTAATCTTATCAAATATTTGCCACAGCATAAGCCCTTTCAATGACTTGACCTTTGCATTGAAACTCTCCGCAAGGTTACTTGTTACATAGTCCACCTTGCAAATTTCATTGAATTGGCTTCTTGACCACACCCTACCATGATGTTCATCCAAGTACTCCTTCACCCCAGTTTTTTGTTTATACAACACTTCCAAATGAAACAGATGCTTCCTAATGCTGCATGTGTATGCAGCTGGCCATAGGTTGTCAGTATAAACTTTACCCTTGAATTTCTTTGTAAAATTCTGTACCAAGTGTCGCATACATTCCCTATGCTCCACTCCAGGGAATATTGCTTCTACTGCACTCTCCAAACCTTTGCAAGCGTCTGTGTGGATAGTAAGTCCTGGTGGATGACCTATAAGGTCGCGCAAATTCTGCAGAAACCAAGTCCAACTTTCCTCTGACTCAACCTCCAAAACTCCATAAGCAACAGGGAACATCCAATTGTGTCCATCAATTGCAGTAGCAGCAACTAGCTGTCCTTTAAACCTGCCATGAAGAGCTGTTGCATCCACGGCCAAATAAGGCCTGCAACCGTCCAGAAAGCCTTTCCAGCAAGCCTTGAAACAAACAAAAGCCCTTCTAAAACATTCCTTCTGCATCATCCTCCCGCTTTTCAATTTATAGGGAACTGTATGCTTGTCTATCGCTACAACACTGCCTGGACTAGCCATCTCCACTTCAGCTTTGAAAGTGTAAAGCAACTGAAAGCTTTCATTCCATGGACCATTTATCCTGTCAAGAGCCATTTCCTTTGCATAGAACATCCTCATGTAAGGTATGTGCTACTCCAAGTTGACGTGGGAGCAGTATGTCCTTGTGCGTGGTGAATGACCAGCCCGTTGGGAACCCCAAGAGGAAGGTATGATGAGTGCAGCAGCAAGTTTTCCCTCAGTTAAGAAACCAAGGTTTATCGAACAGGAGAAGGGAGACGATGACGACTGAAGGTGTTTGTGGAACCTGCACACACACAGACAAATACTTTGTTCCCAACTTGCGATGAGGTTGTCAATCTCACCGGTTTGCTTGAAACAAAGGTTATGAGTGTATCGAGTGGAAAACAGTAGAGTATGCGAGTAAAGTAAACAATGCGGGAAAAGTAAACAGGTGATTGCAATATGATTAAAATAGGACCGGGGTCCACAGTTCACTAGTGGTGTCTCTCCATAGATAAATAACATGCTGGGTAAACAAATTACAGTTGGGCAATTGATAGAATAAAGATAACGTGATATGTCAAGAAGATCACTATGAGATTCACTCTGGGCATTACAACAAAATACATAGACCGCCATCCAACTGCATCTATGACTAATAATCCACCCCCGGGGATATCATCCGAACACCCCAAAAGTATTAAGTTGCGAACAACAGATAATTGCATTAAGCAAAGTGTGTAATGTAAACAAAGCATATGCCCTTGAGCATATGAATGTTGTTTTCTCCCTAGTAGCAACAACACATCTACCACCTTAGAGGTTTCTGTCACTCCCCCAGGTGAAATAGAGGCATGAACCCACTATCGAGCATAAATACCCCCTCTTGGAGTCACTAGCAACTACTCGGCCAAGATAGCTACTAACAACGGAGAGCATGCAAGATCATAAACAACATAGAGATAACAAAAGATATAATTCAGTACAGCAACTTAATCATAAACACCAATATTCATCGGATCCCAACAAACCAACATCATAGTATTACATAACGGTGATCTCAATCATGTAGGGCAGCTCATGAGATCTAAACATGAAGCACATGGTGGAGAAGACAACCATCTAGCTACTGCTATGGACCCATAGTCCAAGGTAGACTACTCACTCATCGCTCCGGAGGCAAGCATGGCGATGAAGAAGACCTCCGGTGGCGATTCCCCTCTCCGGCAGGGTGCTGGGAAGAGCTTCTGGACCCTCCCGATCTTCGGGTCGACGGCGGCGGCGGATCGCGATGTATTCTGGAAAACTGATCGGGCCCTTAGGTTTTTCTCGCCAGGGGGTATATGTAGGCGAAAGGGGGCTGTCAGAGGTAGAGCCACGCGGCCTCACAAGGGGGTGGCGCGGCCAGGGGCCAGGCCGTGCCACCCCTGTGTGTGGGGGCCACGTGGCCCCCCTCCGTCAGGTCTTCGGATATTTGGGAGCTCCCCGGTGAAATATGACTTCAGGAACTTGTTTCGTCCAATTCCAAGAATATTTCCTGTGTATCACTTCTGAAACACAAAAACAGCAGAAAACAGGAAACTGGCACTGTGGCACTTCGTTAATAGGTTAGTTCCGGAAAATGTATAAAAAATGCCACTAAGTGTAACGAAACAATAGGCAAATGGTGTAAAACAAAGCATGGAGCATCAAAAATTATAGATACGTTTGAGACGTATCAAGCATCCCCAAGCTTAACTCCTGCTCGTCCTCGAGTAGGTAAGTGATAACAAAGAATAATTTTTGAGGTGACATGCACCTACACAATCTTGATCATATATGTAAGCATTGATGAGCTGGGATCAATAGAACTTAAAACATGGGCATGAAAGATATAATCATGACAATAAGAACTTAGCAACCATGTTGTAAACATGCAAATGAACACAAACAAAAGGTCATGATAATGAAACAATGAAAGTCAAACGTGTGTTCTAATCATAAGGAAAAACATACAAATGGTTTTCAGCTTGTCCTTCAAAGAGAGCAAAACATAAATGCATAGGACACCTCAAAGTTTAAGAGGGCGACTAGATACAAATAATTTAAGAACAAGTGAAACCAACAATATGAGTCAATCAATGAACCTTGGGACAATGCATATCACACTAAGAATGACAACTATGCTCTCTTAATGGTGCATAAAGAAAGAAGGTGGTGACTCAACATAAAAGTAAAAGAAAGGCCCTTCGCAGAGGGAAGCAGTGATTGCAAGTTTTATAACCTTCAAAAATTATGGTACTTACCGGCTTTGAGCTCTCATTGCCCCCATCATAAGCATCTTGAATGGTTAAAGTTAATGCGAGAACAATTATGATGCATATGCTTGACAAATCATAAGTTGAAAACCTCGTGTCCCGTGAATACAAGTACCCAAACCATGCTAGTTTACTTAGAGTCCCAAGCAAGGCTCTTGTCATTGTAAGTATATGCATATCATTGAGAACCGCCAATGGGGTACCTCCGTGCCCGATGACATGGAACAAGCCCACACCAAAATGACAGGACAAGCAGACAATGAACACCTCGACATCTCTTTTATTTGCTATATTGTTTAGCTTTTTATTGTGAGATGCGTCGTCGAATGTTCACCATGGGTATGCTGCAAATTTCCACCATGAATTATGCATGGCTTAGATTAGCAGCCCGGCGTTTCCCTAACACATATAAAAACTCCATGATCCCCACAAGATTCCCAATTCATTTCACACAGCGGGCATCCATAAACAAAAGATCACGATATCAACTCAAATAGGAAGTGCAATGTTGAAAGCTTGCCCCATGACGGCATGGTTGGGCTAGAATCCAACTTACAACTTGCAAGCATAACAACTCAACATAAAAGACCACAATGTCAAATTTTTAGAACAGGAAAAAGTAAAGTGTGCCTTCCGGTTCGTGAGAGCTTTACTGACCGAATTTCGCATAACACTGGTAAGAGTTTAATTTGAAGAGAAAATAAAAGCAAGTCAAATTTACTTGGAATAGCAAATTGCTAGTAGGTATGTATGGTGGACACTTTGGAAAACTTGGCTTTTAGGAGTTGGATGCACGAGTAGAGCTCATACTCAGTACAAGGTGAGGGCTAGCAAAAGACTGGGAGCGACCGACTAAGAGAGCAATAATGGCCATAATCATGCAAAGCGACAAAGCGACATTAAAAGAAGCATACGATGGCATCAAAAGTCAAAAACTAAATGATCATGAAGGCTAATGGCGACTTTGGAAGAGTCTAACATGTGTGAGCATGCGCCAAGTCAACCCAAATAAAGCATCAAGGAGAAAACCAAAATAATGCTTCCATACAATAAAAACAACGCATGATTTTTTCAAAGGCTCATTAAGCAATCTCAGTTATTTGAGACAAGTCATGCTACAGCAAAACCACTAAGCATACTATCAAAAAGACATCAAGCATGACATGAGAAAGCCTAAGCCGCAGTCTACACAAGCTCCTTCTTGTACCACTATTTTGCACAAAGCTTTTTCTCTTTTCCAACACCATTTGAAATTTTTATAAACACCTCTTTTGATGAAAACTAATAAAGTTCAGAGGCAAAAATGCACCTTGATGAAAAGATATGACAAGATCTGAACGCATATCAAGGCGAAAATGAAAACCAAAAGCAGTAGCAAAAAAAGTAGAACGCTCGATTAATAAGAGTGAAAACTAGAGCATTCTTTGCAAATGAAAACGAGTCAACTTCTCCAAAGGAAATTTGTTGGGGTCCAACCATTTATTGCAGCAAACAAACAAACTAAACCAACTAAGAAAACTAAAACAACTGACGCTCCAAGAAAAACACATAGTGCATGAAGCAATAAAAATATAGTGTTTTGAAAGGTGACCTGATTTTTGCCGATGAAGAAGGGGTGCCTCGGGGGCATCCCCAAGCTTTGACGCTTGTACTTCTTGGATATTTCTTGGGGTGATGCATGGGCATCCCCAAGCTTGAGCTTTTGTCCATTCTTCAACTCATCTCATCATTCTCCAATCCCTACACTTGAAAACTTCCTTCATACAAAACTAAACACAATTCTATTAGCAACATTAGTGTAAGCATAAAATATATTCAACCTCTTTTAGCTTCAGGTTTCAACCCAAAACCACCACATATAAAGTATATACTACTGTAGCAACTTCCACAAGAGTTCCATGATCAAAAAGAACTCAAAAGAAAGCGATAAGGTGGCAAAAACAAATATTGGCAGAAATCTGTCAAAACTGGACAGCTGATAATGGACGAATTTTTGAGGGATTTTCTGTTGCTCAAGTCAAAAAGTGTTCAACTAAGAAAAGTTTGGATATAACCTGGGGCATATGCACAAGAAATCGCAGGTCCAAAAGATAAACAGAGAATTTTCACGAATTTTTACGGTGCAGCACCGAAAACAGTTTCAGGACAGCAATAACCCCAAATCTTTACCTCACTCAAATTAGAGGCTTCTCTTGGCACAAAAACGAAATAAACAAGATAAGGAGCGTTCATTACAGTAGTAATGACTTCCAAGACTCAAATAAAAGAAAAAGTACTGAAAAGTAAACATTGGGTTATCTCCCAAGAGTGCTTTTCTTTAACGCCTTTGAGCTAGGCGCAGAAAGGTGCGAAGATGCTCACATAAGAAATATGAATGGAAGCCAAAAAGAGCATCAAGGAGCAAATATAAAACACATTTAAGTCTAACCCACTTCCTATGCATAGGAATCTTGTAAGAAAATAAATCAAAGAAGCACATAGTAGCAAGTATGGGTAGATAAAACAAGAGCAACTTTGGAACTTTCAATATAGAGAGAGGTGTTTTAGTAACATGAGAATTCCAACAACCATATTTTCCTCTCTCATAATAATTTTCAGTAGCATCATGAACAAACTCAATAATATAAATATCACACTCATCCTCCTTTGTTAAGCATGGAGGGCTATCAAATAAGGTATTAGTTAAAGAGTTACTCTTATTGGGAGGTAGACATGGGTTGCTCCATTCTTCCTCCTCTTGATCATCACTCTCCTCCTCTTTTTCATCCAATGAGCTTCCAATTTCTTCTTCCATAGGCCCCTTCAAGGCATTATTCTCTTCCGTTGGAGAGCATCTATTAAGATATTTAAGAATATAGCCATTTCCTTCCTTGTAATTATCAAAGCAAAATGTGAGTATATCATAAACCTCATATTTATAAGGTGCATCATCAATATTTTCAAGCAAATAAGCAAGTTCGAATGCACCCTTCCAAGCAATAAATTCTTCAATTTGTTCCACATCATAAAAGTCATAATTTCCATTAATATAAGAAGATATGGTAACATCATCATTATACTCACATTGAAAAGGGAGGTGTTTATACCTCCTACAGCAACAAGATCTATCAAAGCAATAAGTAACATTATAAGTAGAGCACACGTTTCTAGCAATGATATACAATCTATTGATTTGTTCCCATAAGTGTTTCCCTTTTTGTGACAAGCGGTATTCCTCATAATAATTTTGCTGCTCTTCCGTGAACCCACCTTGCCAAAAAGATTTAGTTTCAAAGAAACCAACCATTGATAGAAAGCATGATAAAGAAAGACAAGTAAAAACAACTACCAAGGATTCTAATTTTTTTGGGTTTTTGATATAAAAGCAATGCAGGTAAAATAAAATAAAGTAAATCAAAACAAATAACAAAGTAAAGAATGTGTGTGCGAAGAACTCCCCTCGCAGAAGTCTTCTCTTCCTTCCCCGGCAACGGCGCCAGAAAAGTAGCTGCTACTCCAAGTTGACGTGGGAGCAGTATGTCCTTGTGCGTGGTGAATGACCAGCCCATTGGGAACCTGATACGTCTCAAACGTATCTATAATTTTTGATGCTCCATGCTTGTTTTTACACCATTTGCATATTGTTTCGTTACACTTAGTGGCACTTTTATGCATTTTCCGGAACTAACCTATTAACGAAGTGCCACAGTGCCAGTTTCCTGTTTTCTGCTGTTTTTGTGTTTCAGAAGTGATACACAGGAAATATTCTCGGAATTGGACGAAACAAAAGCCAGAAGTCCTATTTTTCTCGGGAGCATCCAGACATCCGAAGAGAGGAAGGAGAGGGGCCAGAGGCCACCCTCACAAGGGGCTGGCGCGGCCCAGGCCCTGGCCGCGCCACCCCTATGTGAGGAGCCCCTGGCTGCCCTCTCGCGACGCCCCTTCGCCTATAAGAAGCCTCGGGACGGAAAAACCTAAGGGCCCGATCAGATTTCCAGAAAGAGTTCCGTAGCTCCGCCGCCGCCACCGACAAATTTCGGGGGACAGAAGTCTCTGTTCCGGCACCCTGCCGGGACGGGGAAGTGCCCCCGGAGCCATCTCCATCGGTCTCCATCGCCGTCTCCGCCGTCTCCATCGACCTCACCGCCATCTCTATCAACCTTGCTGTCTCCTATGATGAGGAGGGAGTAGTTCATCCCCGGGGCTAAGGGCTCTACCGGTAGCTATGTGGTTCACCTCTCTCTCCCATGATGTGATCTTTATGTGATCGTGAGCTTTGTATCATGTTGAACAAGTACATGTTATTATTCAGATATTTTGTGTACTCTAGTGATATTATTAAAGTAATCTATTCCTCATGTTATGGTGTAATGGTGACAGTGCGTGCATCATGGTGGTACTTGGTTTAGGCTATGATTGTGATCCCTTGTGGATTATGAGAATAATTATTGCTATGATAGTTTGAGTGATTTATTCCTCCTTTCATGGTGTAAAGGTGAGAGTGTGTGCACCGTGTTAGTACTTGGTTTAAGTTGCAATGATTTCTATCTTGAATTGTGATCTGATTTGGATATCGCTATGAGTGGTGTTTGTCAAGTACTTGATGAACTTTAAGGGGTGCTCCCGTAGCCACTACGCAATGGTTAGTGTTATTCAATAGGAGAGTAATTCAGAGTACCTTAGCAAGAGAAGTTACTTGTTCATTCATGTTATATTGTTGGGAGTGTGTCCACTAGTGAAAGTATGATCCCTAGGCCTTGTTTCCAAGCATTGCACACCGTTTACTTGCTATTTTGTTACTTGTTTGCTCGCAGCGATATTTATTTCACATCACGTTTGCTACTTATAATCATCACTATTACTTGTATTTCACTATCTCTTCGCCGAACTAGTGCACCTATACATCTGACAAGTGTATTGGGTGTGTTGGGGACACAAGAGACTTTCTGTATCGTAATTGCAGGGTTGCTTGAGAGGGATAGCTTTGACCTCTAACCTCCCTGAGTTCGATAAACCTTGGGTGATCCACTTAAGGGAAACTTGCTGCTGTTCTACAAACCTCTGCACTTGGAGGCCCAACAAGTGTCTACAAGAATAGAAGTGCGTAGACATCAAGCTCTTTTCTGGCACCGTTGCCGGGGAGGTAAGGTAAAAGGTACTCGCATCCTCCTGTGTGAGTGCTCGAAGTTATTTCCTTTAGATTCTGCAATTACATCTTTTTGTTTCTTGTTTTTATTTTCACTAGTTTGGCTTAATGGAAAACAAAGAGTTCTGTAGTCTTTTTCCTGAGTTTAGATATGAAGTGTTTGAAGAGAAAACTGAAAAACCTTTGGAGCTTAATTTGCATGCTAATAGTGTTGTTAGTATAAATGCTTTGAACACCGATATTGCTAATGCTATAGAAAAGTCTAAGCTTGGGGAAGCTGGTTTTGTTAAGCATGATACTTTTAGTTCCCCAGCTTTAGTGGAGAAAGTTTCTTATGATGATATGTTTGAAGAATATGCTTTGCGACATAGTAGTTCTCTAGCTTGTGATGATGAGTATAATATTTTCAGTTCACCTACTATTGAGGATAAAATTAGTTATGATTACAATATGCCTCCTATTTATGATGATTATGGTGATGAGAATAATTATTCTATTGAATTTGCTCCTACTACTATTGTTCCTGTGGTGAGTATTAATTCTTTTATGCATGTGGCTCATGATAGAGATGCTTTATGTGATAGTTATGTTGTTAGTTCTATTCATGATGCTACTGAAAGTTATTATGAGAGAGGGAAACATGGTTTGATGGATCTCAACAATATTAAGTTTCCCCTCTTTATGTTGTAAATCTTGCAGTGGCACTTATTTTATCTATCCATGCTTGCTACTATGTGCCTCGTTGATTTATTTTCTTACAAGATTCCTATGCATAGGAAGTGGTTCAGATATAAATGTCTTTCATACTTGCTTTTTGATGCTCTCTATTGCTTTAAGTTCCTATTTGACGCCTTTGCCTCAAGCTCTTATATGGCGCCCACATGAGCATCTTTGCAAATTACTGCGCCTAGCTCAAAGGCGTTAAAGAAAAGCACTCTTGGGAGATAACCCAATGTTTTCTTTTCAGTAATTTTTCTTTTATTTGAGTCTTGGAAGTTATTACTACTGTAATAACCGCTCCTTATCTTGTTTATTTCATTGTTGTGCCAAGAGAAGCCTCTAATTTGAGTGAGGTAAGATTTGGGGATGTTGCTGTCCTGAAACTGTTTTCGGTGCTGCACCGTAAAAATTCGTGAAAATTCTCTGTTTATCTTTTGGACCTGCGATTTCTTCTGCATATGCCCCAGGTTATATCCAAACTTTCGTTAGTTGAACACTTTTTGATTTGAGCAACAGAAAATCCCTAAAAAATTCGACCTTTGTCAGCTGTTCAGTTTTGACAGATTTCTGCCAATATTTGTTTTTGCCACTTTATCGCTTTCTTTTGAGTTCTTTTTGATCATAGAACTCTTGTGGAAGTTGTTACAGTAGTATATACTTTATATGTGGTGGTTTTGGGTTGAAACCTGAAGCTAAAAGAGGTTGAATATATTTTATGCTTACACTAATGTTGCTAATAGAATTGTGTTTAGTTTTGTATGAAGGAAGTTTTCAAGTGTAGGGATTGGAGAATGATGAGATGAGATGAAGAATGGACAAAAGCTCAAGCTTGGGGATGCCCATGCATCACCCCAAGAAATATCCAAGAAGTACAAGCGTCAAAGCTTGGGGATGCCCCCGAGGCACCCCTTCTTCATCGGCAAAAATCAGGTCACCTTTCAAGACACTATATTTTTATTGCTTCATGCACTATGTGTTTTTCTTGGAGCGTCAGTTGTTTTAGTTTTCTTAGGTAGGTTTGTTTGTTTGCTGCAATAAATGGTTAGATCACATCAAATTTCCTTTGGAGGAGATGTACTCGTTTTCATTTGCAAAGAATGCTCTAGTTTTCACTCTTATTAAAAATCGAGCATTCTACTTTTTCTGCTACTGCTTTTGGTTTTCGTTTTCGCCTTGATATGCGTTCAGATCTTGTCATATCTTTTCATCAAGGTGTATTTTTGCCTCTGATCTTTATTGGTTTTCATCAAAAGAGGTGTTTATAAAAATTTCAAATGGTGTTGGAAAAGAGAAAAAGCTTTGTGCAAAATAGTGGTACAAGGAGGAGCTTGTGTAGACTGCGGCTTAGGCTTTTTCATGTCATGCTTGATGTCTTTTTGATAGTATGCTTAGTGGTTTTGCTGTAGAATGACTTGTCTCAAATAACTGAGATTGCTTAATGAGCCTTTGAAAAAATCATGCGTTGTTTTTATTGTATGGAAGCATTATTTTGGTTTTCTCCTTGATGCTTTATTTGGGTTGACTTGGCGCATGCTCACACATGTTAGACTCTTACAAAGTCGCCTATAGCCTCTATGATCATTTAATTTTTGACTTTTCATGCCATCTTATGCTTCTTTTAAATGTCGCTTTGTCGCTTTGCATGATTATGGCCATTACTGCTCTCTTAGTTGGTCGCTCCCAGTCTTTTGCTAGCCCTCACCTTGTACTGAGTATGAGGTCTACTCGTGCATCCAACTCCTAAAAACCAAGTTTGCCATTGTGTCCACTATAAATTCCTATGCATGGTATTTGTAAGCCATTCCAAAGTAAAATTTCCGTGTGCTACCTTTCAAAAACCTTCAAAATACTTCTCATTTTGTGACACTGTTTTCAACTCATGGGGACGTAGTGGTCGGATTTGCTATCTTCCATATTGCTTATTCGAAAAAGAAAAAAAAAAGAAAAAAGAAAAAAAGGCGCTCCTCCAAAGAATGTGAATGTTGGTGGGCACCCGATGGAATCGGTTAGCCATGGTATGTGAAAGGAAAAGGTGGGGAGGAGTGCCAAGTTTTATAAAAAGAGCACAAGAGTGCCAATCTCTCTCTCAAAAACTTGCTTTATTTTTGTATGGAAGATAGTAAGAACCCCATTGCCAGTCGTTGACAAAGACAACCACCTCTCAAAATCAAGTTTTCTCTCTGTTTTACAAATGAAAAGCTCTAGCACATGTTTAAATCACTACTTCCCTCTGCGAAGGGCCTTTCTTTTACTTTTATGTTGAGTCACCACCTTCTTTCTTTATGCACCATTAAGAGAGCATAGTTGTCATTCTTAGTGTGATATGCATTGTCCCAAAGTTCATTGATTGATTCATATTGTTGGTTTCACTTGTTCTTAAATTACTTGTATCTAGTCGCCCTCTTAAACTTTGAGGTGTCCTATGCATTTATGTTTTGCTCTCTTTGAAGGACAAGCTGAAAACCATTTGTATGTTTTTCCTTATGATTTGAACATACGTTTGACTTTCATTGTTTCATTATCATGAAATTTTGTTTGTGTTCATTTGCATGTTTACAACATGGGTGCTAAGTTCTTATTGTCATGATTATATCTTTCATGCCCATGTTTTAAGTTCTATTGATCCCAGCTCATCAATGCTTACTTATATGATCAAGATTGTGTAGGTGCATGTCACCTCAAAAATTATTCTTTTGTTATCACTTACCTACTCGAGGACGAGCAGGAGTTAAGCTTGGGGATGCTTGATACGTCTCAAACGTATCTATAATTTTTGATGCTCCATGCTTGTTTTTACACCATTTGCATATTGTTTCGTTACACTTAGTGGCACTTTTATGCATTTTCCGGAACTAACCTATTAACGAAGTGCCACAGTGCCAGTTTCCTGTTTTCTGCTGTTTTTGTGTTTCAGAAGTGATACACAGGAAATATTCTCGGAATTGGACGAAACAAAAGCCAGAAGTCCTATTTTTCTCGGGAGCATCCAGACATTCGAAGAGAGGAAGGAGAGGGGCCAGAGGCCACCCTCACAAGGGGCTGGCGCGGCCCAGGCCCTGGCCGCGCCACCCCTATGTGAGGAGCCCCTGGCTGCCCTCTCGCGACGCCCCTTCGCCTATAAGAAGCCTCGGGACGGAAAAACCTAAGGGCCCGATCAGATTTCCAGAAAGAGTTCCGTAGCTCCGCCGCCGCCACCGACGAATTTCGGGGGACAAAAGTCTCTGTTCCGGCACCCTGCCGGGACGGGGAAGTGCCCCCGGAGCCATCTCCATCGGTCTCCATCGCCGTCTCCGCCGTCTCCATCGACCTCACCGCCATCTCCATCAACCTTGCTATCTCCTATGATGAGGAGGGAGTAGTTTATCCCCGGGGCTAAGGGCTCTACCGGTAGCTATGTGGTTCACCTCTCTCCCCCATGATGTGATCTTTATGTGATCGTGAGCTTTGTATCATGTTGAACAAGTACATGTTATTATTCAGATATTTTGTGTACTCTAGTGATATTATTAAAGTAATCTATTCCTCATGTTATGGTGTAACGGTGACAGTGCGTGCATCATGGTGGTACTTGGTTTAGGCTATGATTTTGATCCCTTGTGGATTATGAGAATAATTATTGCTATGATAGTTTGAGTGATTTATTCCTCCTTTCATGGTGTAAAGGTGAGAGTGTGTGCACCGTGTTAGTACTTGGTTTAAGTTGCAATGATTTCTATCTTGAATTGTGATCTGATTTGGATATCGCTATGAGTGGTGTTTGTCAAGTACTTGATGAACTTTAAGGGGTGCTCCCGTAGCCACTACGCAATGGTTAGTGTTATTCAATAGGAGAGTAATTCAGAGTACCTTAGCAAGAGAAGTTACTTGTTCATTCATGTTATATTGTTGGGAGTGTGTCCACTAGTGAAAGTATGATCCCTAGGCCTTGTTTCCAAGCATTGCACACCGTTTACTTGCTATTTTGTTACTTGTTTGCTCGCAGCGATATTTATTTCACATCACGTTTGCTACTTATAATCATCACTATTACTCGTATTTCACTATCTCTTCGCCGAACTAGTGCACCTATACATCTGACAAGTGTATTGGGTGTGTTGGGGACACAAGAGACTTTCTGTATCGTAATTGCAGGGTTGCTTGAGAGGGATAGCTTTGACCTCTAACCTCCCTGAGTTCGATAAACCTTGGGTGATCCACTTAAGGGAAACTTGCTGCTGTTCTACAAACCTCTGCACTTGGAGGCCCAACAAGTGTCTACAAGAATAGAAGTGCGTAGACATCAGAACCCCAAGAGGAAGGTATGATGAGTGCAGCAGCAAGTTTTCCCTCAGTTAAGAAACCAAGGTTTATCGAACAGGAGAAGGGAGACGATGACGACTGAAGGTGTTTGTGGAACCTGCACACACACAGACAAATACTTTGTTCCCAACTTGCGATGAGGTTGTCAATCTCACCGGTTTGCTTGAAACAAAGGTTATGAGTGTATCGAGTGGAAAACAGTAGAGTATGCGAGTAAAGTAAACAATGCGGAAAAAGTAAACAGGTGATTGCAATATGATTAAAATAGGACCGGGGTCCACAGTTCACTAGTGGTGTCTCTCCATAGATAAATAACATGCTGGGTAAACAAATTACAGTTGGGCAATTGATAGAATAAAGATAACGTGATATGTCAAGAAGATCACTATGAGATTCACTCTGGGCATTACAACAAAATACATAGACCGCCATCCAACTGCATCTATGACTAATAATCCACCCCCGGGGATATCATCCGAACACCCCAAAAGTATTAAGTTGCGAACAACAGATAATTGCATTAAGCAAAGTGTGTAATGTAAACAAAGCATATGCCCTTGAGCATATGAATGTTGTTTTCTCCCTAGTAGCAATAGCACATCTACCACCTTAGAGGTTTCTGTCACTCCCCCAGGTGAAATAGAGGCATGAACCCACTATCGAGCATAAATACCCCCTCTTGGAGTCACTAGCAACTACTCGGCCAAGATAGCTACTAACAACGGAGAGCATGCAAGATCATAAACAACATAGAGATAACAAAAGATATAATTCAGTACAGCAACTTAATCATAAACACCAATATTCATCGGATCCCAACAAACCAACATCATAGTATTACATAACGGTGATCTCAATCATGTAGGGCAGCTCATGAGATCTAAACATGAAGCACATGGTGGAGAAGACAACCATCTAGCTACTGCTATGGACCCATAGTCCAAGGTAGACTACTCACTCATCGCTCCGGAGGCAAGCATGGCGATGAAGAAGACCTCCGGTGGCGATTCCCCTCTCCAGCAGGGTGCCGGGAAGAGCTTCTGGACCCTCCCGATCTTCGGGTCGACGGCGGCGGCGGATCGCGATGTATTCTGGAAAACTGATCGGGCCCTTAGGTTTTTCTCGCCAGGGGGTATATGTAGGCGAAAGGGGGCTGTCAGAGGTGGAGCCACGCGGCCTCACAAGGGGGTGGCGCGGCCAGGGGCCAGGCCGCGCCGCCCCTGTGTGTGGGGGCCACGTGGCCCCCCTCCGTCAGGTCTTCGGATGTTTGGGAGCTCCCCAGTGAAATATGACTTCAGGAACTTATTTCGTCCAATTCCAAGAATATTTCCTGTGTATCACTTCTGAAACACAAAAATAGCAGAAAACAGGAAACTGGCACTGTGGCACTTCGTTAATAGGTTAGTTCTGGAAAATGTATAAAAAATGCCACTAAGTGTAACGAAACAATAGGCAAATGGTGTAAAACAAAGCATGGAGCATCAAAAATTATAGATACGTTTGAGACGTATCAGTATGTTTATAGTAAACTTATCAGATATCAATTTTATGAGTGCTATTGGACCAAGTGTTAGAGTTTCTCTCATCCAATCTATGATTGCATCTGCCAACCACCTAGTCTTCGCTAGCTTTGATTTCTCCTCTGGCGCTCCCGCTCGAGGTGGACAAGTATGGCCGATCGAGTTCTTCTTTATCTGAAACATAATTATAAGTGATGTTAGTAACAGTTAACAAATTTTACACCGTGATCTAAAATACACAACTGGTTGGCGTAGTACCTGAACCACGGTGCTTCTGAGCATTGTGGATGCATGCAGCCTCCACCTACACCTCTTGTATGGGTACTTAACTGTGAACCTACCTGGCTCACTTTTAATAACCTCATAATCATTCTTGGTGAGAATGCAATATGTAGTAATTGCATTACGGCAGTCCATTATCGTTTGAAATACGGTGCCTTCTGTAAGCTGAGGATCCTCCCTGTTCCACTCAATTGTTGGCAAGTCATCATCTTCGTAAACGGCTAAAACAAGGCTGTCATTGTTCTCATCCTTCTCTTTATCATCAGTGTCATCAAATCTGGCACCTTGTGCAATATCTTCCATGTATTGATCCTCCATTGCCTGCTTACTGCATCGATCTACCAATTCAGGAAACATCAACTCATCCTCATCATCTTGAGGAGACGGATCCTCAATCTCTGCATCGTCCTCCACATCGACCGCAGGAACAATCTGGCTACCACTAGCACTGGGGACAGATGGTGCTGCTGTGGACCTACAAGGAGCGGGGCGGCGCACACGATTAGCAGAGGCAGCAACACTAGAGAGACATGATGCCCGACCACCTGATGATGCCCCAACACCAGATGATGCCTGGACCCTGTCCACATGGATTCGAATTTTACCGACACGGCAAGAATCATTTAAAGCAAAAAGAATTCCCAGATCGTTGTCGGAAATTAGTGGAACAAATCTTCCCTCCGTGCTGTTGAAATATTGGAAATCAACTGAATCGCCAGCGCCCTAGGGGTACAGAGCGCAGATGTTATCTTTTAAATCCCTCAACGAGATGGTAGTTGCAACCACCGCTAGGATGTAAAATCCGGTCACATTGCGTTTAGAATCACGCAAAAAGCTAGTATCCAGCCTAACCACCAGCCAAAAAGCTAGCGCTGGATCAATCCTATTCGAAAAGCAACGTAGTTAGTTGAGCAACAACGATTCGCGCTCAAAAACTGCGTACTCTTAATTCACATAGGCAGACGATGCTTACCCAGATGGAATCCATGCGTTAGATCCCTCCGATTCCCAATCTTCTCCGCTGTTGAGGGGCATAATCAGCACATTAGACGGATGTACAAACTCTACCGCCATAGGGGTAGATCTAGATCTAGTGGAGGCGGAGCCCTCTCCGCCTCCCGGGGGTGGTGGTGGGGGCGGGGCCGGCTCGGTGGCGGACGACGCCATAAGGTAGGAGGGCAGGACGGCGTGGCGGCAGAGGGGCGGTGTGTGAGCTCTTCCAGTCTCGGGCGAAGGGGAAAGCTTTGGGTGAGTGACAGACCGCCAGTCCGACGTGTCTCATTGGGTTAACAGTCAACACAATTCAAAAGCAACGGTCAATCCACAACCACCGCGGCTCCCTAGCCGTCACCGGTAACGGTCTAAGGACTCTGACCAGACCGCAACCCTCCCGTCCCAGCGTCTGCGAGGGGTTTCAAACTAGAGCGAGGGAAAAACTGAGGAAAAACTAAGCGCCTGGGGAAAACTGAGTACAACTAACGACCCGAGGGCACAAAAATAGAAATCCCTAAGTTAAATGTTATTCATTATGCTAGGAAGACTCTTGATGCTGCTCAGGAGAATTATGCTACTACTGAAAAAAAGTTTCTTGCTGTTGTTTTTGCATGTGATAAGTTTAGATCTTACATTGTTGATTCTAAAGTTACTATTCATACTGATCACGCTGCTATTAGATATCTTATGACTAAGAAGGATGCTAAGCCTAGGCTTATTAGATGGGTGTTACTTTTACAAGAGTTTGATTTGCATATTGTAGATAGGAAAGGTGCTGAAAATCCTGTGGCTGACAATTTGTCTAGGTTGGAAAACATTTCTTTTTATCCTATTCATATTAATGATAGTTTTCCAAATGAACAGTTGGCTACAATAAATGTAACTTCATGAGACCTTCCTTGGTATGCTGATTATGCTAACTTTATTGTTTCTAAGTATTTGCCTCCAACCTTTACAGCTCAGCAAAGAAGAAAATTCTTCTATGATTTGAGGCATTATTTTTGGGATGACCCACACTTATATAAAGAAGGAGTTGATGGTATTATGCGAAGATGCGTACCGGAATATGAGCAACAAGAAATATTGAGGAAATGCCATGGCAGCGCTTATGGAGGATATCATGCTGGAGATAGAATCGCACAAAAGGTTCTACAATCAGGTTTTTATTGGCCAACCCTCTTTAAAGATACTAGAAGGTATGTTTTATCTTGTGATGAATGTCAAAGAGTTGGTAATATTTCTAGACGCAATGAAATGCCTATGAATTATACTCTTGTTATTGAACCGTTTGATTGTTGGGGATTTGACTTTATGGGTCCTTTTCCTCCTTCAAAAGGCTATACCCACATACTTGTTGCTATTGATTATGTTACTAAATGGGTAGAAGCCATACCTACAAAGAGTGCCGATGGTGAGACTTCATTAAAAATGCTTAAGGATGTTATTTTTCCTAGGTTTGGTGTGCCTAGATATCTTATGACTGACGGAGGTTCTCATTTTATTCACGGTGGTTTTAGAAAAACTCTTGCTAGATATGATGTTAATCATAGAATTGCTTCTGCTTATCATCCCCAAAATAGTGGGCAGGTAGAGCTTTCAAATAGAGAGATCAAGTCTATCTTGCAGAAGATTGTCAATAGATCTAGGAAAAACTAGGCTAGCAAGTTAAACGATGCTTTATGGGCTTATAGAACTGCTTATAAGAATCCCATGGGCATGTCTCCTTATAAGATGGTTTACGGAAAAGCGTGTCACTTGCCTTTGGAATTAGAACACAAAGCTTTTTGGGCAGTGAGAGAGCTTAATAGGGATTTTAAACTCACTGGTAAGAAAAGGTTGTTAGATTTGAGTTCTCTAGATGAGTGGAGAAATAAAGCGTATGAGAATGCTAGACTTTTCAAAGAAAAAGTCAAGCAATGGCATGATAAGAGAATTCTTAAAAGAGAGTTTCATGTTGGTGAAAAAGTTCTATTGTATAGGTCTTGTCTCAGATTTTTTCAGGAAAACTATTCTCAAAATGGGAAGGATCATATGTTATTGTTGAAGTGTACCACTCAGGTGCTATTAAGATTGCTTCTTTGAAAGATGACACTACACACGTGGTGAACGGGCAAAGACTCAAACATTATATTGCTAGAGATTCTTATAATGAAGATGTTGATGTTATTGAAACAGTCTCTCCGGAAGAATTCATCCAGGACAATTTCCAGAAACCTGTAGAGTTCATTTTCGAATAGGTAACAGTTCTAGTCAGAAAAGGTTCGTGAAAAACTCTTCCTTTATAATTTTTGCTGTTTTTACTAAATATGAAAAATCACGAGACAAAAACGGGCAGGAAAAGGAGTCCGGGTGCTCCTCAAACACAGGAGGCACGGGCCCACCTCTGGCCGCGCCGCCCTGTGGTGAGAGCACGCTGGAGCTCGTTTCTGTCTCGGCTTCCTCCTGTGATTTTGCTTTGATGTATAATTTTCGCCTATATAACCCCCCGGAGTCCCCGAGGTCTGTATACCATTTTCTCGTCGTGTTTTGTTTCGAGCTGTTTCTGTCAGGGGAGTGTTCTCAGCTTTGGAGTTGCGATGCCTTCGTTCGGTCCATCCGAGGAGAACCCTCTTGCGGATATCATTAATCCGTATATGAGGGAACTGAAGATGCATCCGAAGGAGTTGTTGCTCAAAGATGGGGAGTTGCAGATCAAAGATGTCCAAGTCTCCAAGGGGGAAGGAAGTCTCAAAGCCAGGATGGAAGCACTAGAACAAGAAGTTTTTAAATACAAGAAGATGGCAGAGCGCGAGGTGGACATCATCCATAGGATTAATCAAGAGCTTGTTACCAAGTACAAGAAGGAGACTACAGAACTCTGGAAGGATATCTTTTCGCTCTATGAAACCAGTAGCCAATTACAAGCACAACTCTATGACTTGCAGAACCAAAATTGTGAGTATGAAGCTAGATTTCAACAAATGAGTGCTACTGCAAGTTTCAGGATATTGGAGACCAAGACATCCTTCCTTGACGGAGGACCTCTGCCTTGGAAGTATGACAACGATGGAGATTCACCACCGCTGCCGAAGGAGTAATTCGTCATCGATATAAGCATCCCCTTGGCTTATTCCAAGCTTGGGAGAGTGCCGCGATATCATATCATCACCTTTTTACTCATTTAATTTTCAAGTAGAGTCATATCATGAATAGAGAAATTATCCTATAGAATAGTTTGCAGTGTGGAAGTATCCTCCTTAGTGGGTTATCTATGTATCCCTTGGTGTGAGTTGCGGTAATGAAATATTAATGAGAAGTTTTATCGTTTACTCTCCGCATACTTTATTTTAGTTTGCAATGTTTCTTATATGATTAGTCTTGTTGATTAGTACTGGTATCACTTTGGGAGCATGAGTAAATTTAGTTGGTTTTGGCAAACTTAGCTTGGTCAGTAGCAACATTACCTTGAGGTTTGAGTAGAAAAGAAGAAAGAAGTATTTGTAGTTATATCACTTCAGTTTTCCTTATTATTGGCTTATAAGCATTATTATTCTTAAAGTTAAAATCATTGTACCTTCAAGGAAGTTTGCATGATTGTTCTTATTATATGTATGTTTGTTTGTTTCATGCAACTCTTATGCTTGCTACCCAGCCTTACTAGCCAAAGACCTGTACTGAGAGGAAATACTTCTCGTGCATCCAACTCCTAAAAACCAAGTCATTTCCAAAGAGTCCACTATAAATTCCTATGCATGGTATTTCAAGCCATTCCAAGTAAATTTTCATGTGCTACCTTTCAAAAACCTTCAAACACTTCTCATTTTGTGCCACTGCTTTTAGCTCATGAGGACGTAGTGGATGGGTTTGTTATCTTCCATACTAAATTAAGTACCCTTCGACTAGGCAGCTTCATCTGCTCGTCACTAATTTTGCAAGGGAGCTGGTCAGACCACTATAATCTCAAAAAGAAAGAAAAAGAGCACTCCTCCAAGGTATGTGAAAGTTGGTGGGCACCCGATGGAATCGGTTAGCCATGGTTTGAGAAAGAAAAAGGTGGGGAGGAGTGCCAAGCTATAAAAGAGCACCAATGTGCCAATTAATTAAACATCTCGGAACCGCTCTTACTTGTTTAGTATGGAAGATATCAAGAACTCCGTTGCTAGTTGTTGATAAAAGCAACCACCTCTCAAAACAATTTTTACCTCTGTTTTGCAAATGAAAAGCTCTAGCACATGTTTAATCCCTGCTTCCCTCTGTAAAGGGTCTATCTTTTACTTTCATGTTGAGTCAACCTATTCCCTTCTATCTCAAGCAAGCATTTGAGTTGTTATGTTTCACTCATCCATATGTTGATCTGTTTAATCATGTTTACTATCTTCCTTGTTTTGTATAATGCTTTTATCTGAAAGAATATGTCTCTGAAAGCTTTCTATGAATGCAAAAAGTTTGTTTCGTTGAGCATATGGTTTTTGCTATATTAGCTCTGTTTTAAAAAGTGCTCCATTCAAAGGCTAGTACAGTTTGTTCATTTTTCTCTGACCAAGAACTAAGGTTTGCCATCACCAATTATAGTTTACTTTATGCATCTTTATATGTGATTCCTTTTACTTATTGCAAGTCTATATTATATAAAGGGAAGTTGCTGTCTATTATAACTTGTGCCTTGGTGAATGTGATGCTTCTTGTCCGTATTTTGATTATCGACACTTCACTCCATAAACCTGTGGTCATGTTTACCGAGTTTAGTTTTCGCTTGGGGACAAGCGAAGTCTAAGCTTGGGGGGGGGGGGTTGATACATCCATTTTGCATCACTATTTTGTATCATAATTTACTATTATTCATTGATATATTTCATATTTAAAGTTGATACTTATGTTGTTTCCTCTGTTTTTACATGTTTGATGATCGTTGGAGGATTTGCTGCCGGAGTCAGGATTCTGCTGGAAAAGGACCGTCAAGCCACCATATTTCGGAAGATCAAGAAAATTCTAGAAAAATACCAAAAAATTATATTTTACCAAAAGACTCCGGAAGCCAGAAGGAGGAGTCGAGAGGAGCCAGGGAGTGGGCTCACACATAGGGGGCGCGGCCTGGCCCCTGGCCGCGCCGCCCTGGTGTGAGACCACCCTGGCCCACTTCAGGTCTCGCCCCTTCACGTACTTCATCGTCCCCGAAAACCTAAGTCAAGGGGGGGCTCAGAGAGAGACACCGCCACCTCTGCGGGGCAGAAAACACCAGAGAGAGAAAAGCTCTCTGGCAGGGAGAAATCTGCCGGGGAAATTCCTTCCCGGAGAGGGGAGACCGTCGCCATCGTCATCACCATCGCACCGAACTTCATCGGGATCATCATCATCATCATCATCATCATCATCATCTCCATCACCAGCACCTTCATCTCCACCATCACCACGCCATCCCGCTGTAACATCTTGAGTTGAATCTTGTCAAATTCTTAGGGGAAACTTTCCCAGTGTTGATTACTCTTGTGGTTGATGCTATTGAGTGGAACCGTTGAATTAAGGTTTATGTTCAGATTGTTATTTACCATTATTTCACCTCTGATCATAATCCATATGATGTCTTATGAGTAGTTCGTTTAGTACTTAAGGACATGTGAGAAGTCAAGTCGTTAGTAGTGGAATTATGTTGAGTAATATTTAATGGTTTGATATTTATTTATTGTGGTGCTATTTCACTAGTGGTGTGCTATTTCACTAGTGGTGTCATGTGAACGTCGAATACATGATACTTCACCATCTATGGGCCTAGTGAGATGCATTATGTATTTGGCTACCAATTGTGGGGTTGCTGGAGTGACAAAAACCTAAACCTCTATTGGGAAACCATTGCACCAGGGAGCGTAGGATCTTAGAGTTTAAGGCTGTGGTTAGATTTATCTTAATTACTTTCTTGTATTTGCGGATGCTTGCAAGGGGTATAATCACAAGTGTGTATTTATCCTAGTAAGGGTAGTGCGCTAGCACAAGTTCACCCCCATAACACTTATCAAACCAGTAAAGATTATTTAGCGGAATAAAGCGAAAGCACTTGACAGAAACTCACGTGTGTCCTCGAGAACGTTTGGTCATCTTAAGTTACACAACCGGCTTGTCCTTTGCTGAAGAAAGGATTGGGCCACTTGCTGCAATTATTACTACTGTCTTTTGTTTACTCGCACTTTATTTATTTGCATTACCAAATACCCCTGAAAACTCATTTGCTAGTATTTACAGTGAAACCTTGATCAAAACCACTTGTCAACACCTTCTGCTCCTCGTTGGGTTCGACACTCTTATTTATCGAAAGTACTACGATACACCCCCTATACTTGTGGGTCATCACTCGTCCTCGACGGCTTGGACTGCATCGACTTCGGCATCATCATCTTTGACGACTGCCATCGACGCGTCTCCATCATCATCACCATGGCGCCTTCTTCGCGCCCGCGGCTTCAAGTGCGGCTACATCGACACTGGCAACCCCGACCACGACATCGACCATGGCATCCCCTCACACGGCTACCTCGAACAAGGATGCAGCACCCACCGGTCTCGGCTACCTCGACATCGACACAAGGGCTACCACCTCGCCTGAGCACTCGTCAGCTTCCTCTCCAGTCCAAGCATCCGCGCCGCGACATCGACCACGACACTCCCGCTCCGACTGCGGGGGGGGGGGGGGGGGGTCAGCCTTCTGGGTCTACTTCGGTTTATCTCCAGTCTGACCGTCCACGTCGTTCATGTTGTTCACGACGCTCCCGCTACGACTGCACGGGGGGGGGGGGGGTGTTAGAGATATATTGCGGCTATGAATTAGGATAGGTTAGGTAGGATATTACTTGTACCTTACTCCAAGTCTATCCCCTGTACGCCAATATATACTCGCCCCCGAGGCTCAATAATACATCCATCATATTCCGCCATACCTCTCTCTATCGTTCTACACTTCTATATGAAACTCCATCGAATGAGCATTTTGTGTTCTCGGAGATGAAATGATGAACTCTTCTTGGGATACCTAGCTGAAAACTTGAGTGTCATAAGATGATAATTACTATTTGCATGTGTTTACACAACTGGATTCCTTATAGCAATCTAAGTGATCAGCATTCGACCTGATGTTTGGTAGCGGATGGTGTGTTTATGACGAGAGTATTTCATATCCTAGTGCTCCACCTGAAGATGATGTTACTTTTCATAAGAGGGGTCATTGATGCACTAATAGTGTGTTTCCTTAGAATTTTTATACGAGGTTTACTTCAATGCGCCCCCTTGTCTAAACTTAACCAAAACTTAAACACATTAAGGTTGAGATTGCTCCATACCCCTTTATAACTTAATTACAAAGGGATACAGAACCATCTCTCATCCCTTGATGTGTTCGGGTTTGGGTTAAAATTAAAAAAGGAAAACGCACTGAAGCAAAAGCCTTTTTATACCATTCTTTTTTTTGACACGTTTTTATACCATTCCGATGTCTTTGGTCGGGAAGAAAACAGGATACCCTTCCTTCTTTTCCGTGCTGATCCTTTTTCACATGCGTGAAGTCTGGCGAAGTGTTGCGATGATCTTCTCAGCATACCAGAGTACTACTGTAGGAAATAACTGTCAATAATTTAATACAAATTTTGTACTATATTAATATAAAATTATCGACACTTATTTCCGATCGGAGGGAGTAATATTCTTAAGAAACATTTCTTGGTGTTACTCAAATCCGGGTACATAGTGCATACACTTATACACCGCTACGTCTGTGCATTCCACTACATCTTTACTATTGGTTTCGAGTTGGTGAAGACACTTTTGCTATACATCATTTGATTTCCGATTCTACCCCTAACAAAAAAACTGAAACAATAATCACGCCAAGCTTATATACGGTAGCCAGTCAATTCGGTAATTAATGTCTTGCTAAAACAATACTCTCATCAGTACCTTCTTTTTCTCACGCACAATGTCCCATCCAGTAGGAGAAAACTAAGGATCAGATCTCTCCCATCCTCCATTTCCCCCCCTCCAATCCATAGTTCCATACCAATCCATGGCGTCGCCCCCTCCTTCTGCTTCTCCGAGGACAATGAGGCCCCCACCGCTGACCGACAGAACCCTTACCCCAACGCCACGCATCCTCCCGTCGCCGCAGAGCCGCCTCACCCGACACCACCGACGCCGCCTCTGCAAGCTCTCCTCCTCGCTCTCTCCCCGGACGTATCTCTGAGACCATCCACGACATCCTCGACGACCACACCACCAGCGTCCACTCCATCTCCGTCCAGAACCACAGGCCCGGGACGCGTACGACGCCAACTGGTACTACCACGTGGAGGTGGTCCGTACGGAAGTCAAGGTGGAGAAACCGCAAGTCCTAGCGTCACCATTTCCGTGTTCCTTCGCCGCAGATGGTGCCAGCCAGGAGTTTGTTGTTTTCTTGATTGAATATGCATGTACAGATCCTCTGGTAACTCAACGATGCTGAAAAGTTTTTGTGTTCTTATGAGGCTGTATCAGTCCAATTGGCTATTACTGAAATTTTCATTAACCTTTGAATAAGTTGAAGTTCTAGAAATATTGGATGCCCGTTGTCGCAGGTAAGCCGAGCAGGCAGATGACTTCATGTATCAAATTGAAGCAAAGTGAATTTGATTAGCCAATCTTATAGCCTCTTCGTATTGCTATTACACCATGTGTTGTGTCACTAAGTTCTCTGCTAAATTTTGGTCCACATTCTTCTGTTTACTGATTTTTAGCCTTCTCATGCAGTATCATTATATAGTATCCCATGCAGTAACAAATGCATAATGCATAAGTTCGGATCATAGCCTAGCATGCATAATGAGTGACTTGATATCTAATCATAGAGCAAAAGATATACTTCATATTGTATCAGTGATCACATACTCTACTATAGGTTCTGTTAGATGCAGTAAGTCCTATTGTTTTTCCACTACTAGAAGCTTAATTCTGGTTGGAACATCAGCCATACGTCCTTTGTATGCTCA
Source organism: Dactylis glomerata (assembly GCA_007115705.1). Classification (NCBI taxonomy): domain Eukaryota; kingdom Viridiplantae; phylum Streptophyta; class Magnoliopsida; order Poales; family Poaceae; genus Dactylis; species Dactylis glomerata. The sequence goes on along the minus strand of QXEO01000033.1, from coordinate 613,931 downwards.
GATTTTACTGTTGTTGTTTTTGTACATGAAGTCATGCAAGCACATCATATCAGGTAGTCAGATATTAAATTTTGTCAATACAGTTAGCTACACGGAGTACCTTGAGTTGCAAGGTCTTTGAATTACATGTTTCCTATTATGTATAGCAAACTGATTCCTCATTTATGAAAGAAAAAATTCATATGTACTTTTCCTGTAACTGTAACTATGGACCCCATAGTGTTTTTCCTCATTTATGAACTATCTCTGATTTTTTTGTTAACACCACCAGTTCAATCATGGCAGCAAGGTAAGAATTTTTGGTATATCAGCTCGGCAATATCCATCAAATGGGGATAGTTCGTAATAAACAATTAGCTGGTAAGTTTTTTTGGGTTAAAATATGCTCTTTTTCTTTCTGTCCTGTATGGACTGGCAACCTACGACGCCTGTGGTATTTGAAACCAAACTTGCAACTGATGAAATATGTTCCTTTTTCTAAATCAGGTTGATCAGCTAGCAATTGTAGGCAGAAAAATGATTGATGTGGAGGAGATTGAGTTTAAGACATGGTCCTGGAGGAGGCCCAGGAGCTATGGCGGAATCTATCCTGGAGGGGATTTCGGCTATGGATGTCCTAGCAATTTTACTTTGGATCAAAGAAGGGGCTTACAGCAGGATTTATTTGGGAGTTAATTCCCTCGGCAACAAGGTCATATTTGATTGAGTTAAAGACATGGTCCTAGAGGAGGCCCAGGAGCTATGGCGGATTCTATCCTGGAGAGGATTTTGGCTATGGATGTCCTAGCAATTTTACTTTGGATCAAAGAAGGGGCTTACAGCAGGATTTACTTGGGAGTCAATTCCCTCAGCAACAAGGTAATTTTTCCAACATGTGAAAACAAGCTCGAAGAGGCAAAAGATCTTAGCATATAATATTATCATAATATATGGAAGAGTGGAATATATTGTGTGACATTTAGAGAACCTGCAGCATATTCTTATTGTTTAATTAATTAAAATATTCACGTTTGTCCATAGCACCACAAAATTTTCTTTTCTATACACACTTGAAGTCATCATGCATTATATTTTTACATATGCGATAAAAAAAAGTAACATATCGAGGGCCGTGGCAACGCACGGGCATTCAACTAGTACAAGCAAAATACGACTATTATACAAGAGTGCATGATCGAAGCTTATCAATTATCATGCTCCAAACGAACAAACCAAGAGCACATCTTGTGGCAAGCTAGCTGACAACTTCATTCACCGTGTTGCTCAGCCGAAACAGCCGAGGATCTTCTTCTTGGGCGTGGTCCCCGTGGAGCGGTGCTTCGCCGCCGTCTCCTGGCACTTGATCATCTCCTCCTGCCGCCTGGCCTCGACGGAGGCCCTCTCCTCCTCTGATTTCTTGTGGATCATGGCGATCTGGTTCCTCATCTTCTCCACGTACTCCGCCTTCTTCTTCTCCAGCTTCTCCTGCAGGCAAATTGTTAATGGCGACCGACGGACCGACCGATCAGCTTGAAGTGAACCACACACACAAGACTGAAGACTATGATCACCGTTCAAAACAGGCTGAATTTTACAACTGAAGTGCTTGGAAGGCAAGGTTCAGACCTCCCGTGTTCGGAGCTTCGCTTCGACGGCAGCTTTCTTGGTGTTCTCCCGCGACAGGATGGATGACATCTTGTGCTCAGCCCTGCCATTCAGAACCACCACAATATAATTAGCCTGGAATTGCCAATTATGCAGAGAGTTCCCCTGTGTCAAGTTCAGTTCAGTTCAGTTCGGCACCTGTTGTCGACTTTGCACTTCTCGTTCTCCTCCCACGCCTTGACCATGGACAGCTTCCTCTCCAACTCCACCTTCGCGAGCACCGCGTCTGCCAAGTTCATCGATTCCGTTTGATCCGGAGCAGATAGTTAGTACTCGAAACCTGCAATCAAATTACTGAAACTTGAAGCAAGGGAGTGATGATACGTGTACCTCTTTCAGTTGCCGATGCCGGAACCGCATGCTCTTTCTGTGCTGCATGTTCTTCCCGTGGTGGTGGCCGAGGTCCATCTGCAGAGAAACGGGGTTGATCGAGTTAGCGCAGCTCCAAAAACACAAAACATTTAAAGTATAGTGTTGGATTCGGAGGCTCAAAGCCATAATAGCAACATGAAAAACATGAGCATGAAGAGAGTTCCGGACGGTGGAGGGAGCAGAAAGGGAAGAGCAGATCTTACTCTCGACAGCTCCACCACCACCGGCTACTGCCGCCGGCGCCGGCGCCGCCGCGTTCACTGTTGTCGGCTCCATCTGGCCCTCCATCGATGCAATACTCTGCCGCCGCCGCTCGTAGAAGCTCGCAGAAGCTCGGTACCCGGTACTAGTAGCACAGCTCGCGCGCTAAACCCGCTGTGAGATCCTGCTGAATCTTCAGCCGTGATTAAGTAACTCTAAAAGTGGCTTTCTTTTCTCGGCGTCGTTGCCCTGCTGGTGCCGGCCGGTACGGCGCGGGCAATGAGCTGCTGCCCAGTTGAACACGGCGAGCCACGTAGGCAGGTAGGCACGCACCACGTGTCCTCTAGATGGATCGCACGTGCCACGTGTCCCCTCGGCCCCTCCATTTTTTCTCTGGTGTCACCTCTGACGGACGTCATTAGGAGGCGACTAATCACGGGCCGGCTTAGGGAGCATGCGCCTGATGTCACGGCCCAATGGGCCTTGGGCTGGGCTGTTCAATGGCCATGAAAGCCCGTCTCAGATCGGTAGTGAAAGCTCCGTGTCGGAGAAAAGGGAAGAGGAGGAAAATCTCGGCTAGGGTTTGTCTGTCTGCTGCCGGCGGCGAAGGGAGGAAGCGAGCGCTCGATCGAGGAAGGAAGGAAGGGCGATGTCGAAGAAGAACAACCTCGCCACGAGGAGGAGGCAGCACGAGTTCGACCTCCAGAGTAATATTGCGCCCACTACTATCTCTCTCTCTCTCTCTCTCTCTCTCTCTCTCTCCATGGATTTGTGGCTGGTGAGAGGGACGAGCTCTCTGGATTAAGACGAACGCCTGATTTTATTTTGTTTCGTTCATGTGTGATGTGATAACCAGGGGAGAAGAAGGCAAAGGAGGAGCGAGCCAAGAAGCTGCAGGCCAAGAAATCCAAGATGAAGGTATATACCCAATCCGTCCTCCTTCTCTTTGATGCAGTTAGTACTCCACTACATTGCTTTGGTAGACCACTGATTAGTGGAATTAGCTTCATCACTAGTGCTGCGCTGCTACTCGGTGTTACATCAGCATCATGTGGGGTTTTTGATAGAAAGGAGTTTTGAGCAGTAATAGTTTAGCTTGCTATGGGCTGGTAATTGCAGAATTAGCTGCTTGATTTCAGTGCCACATCCCATATCACTAAATCACTGAGAAGAAACATGATAATTGTTACAGGGATTTTTATTCTGAGCAACGGAGATTAGCTGCTGGAATTTGTTAGAATTTACTCTACTGGCTTTGTTAAATTGGAGTAATATTTTGCATTATACACCTGATATTACTTGGCTCTACCTACAAAAGGGTATTTGCATATCGAAAGTGCTAAATTTTGTGGAGTCATTACAAACATAGGGGTACAGCTAACCAGCAATCTTTGCGTACCTCTTGTTCTCTCGAACTCTAAACACGACAGGTGGTGTATGAAATGGTTAGTGTTGATACCTCGAGAACTTGAGGATCTGGGGACGATTTCCACATTATTGTGTTTTCCACAAACCATTTCTTGGATCCCTCACATTTTTCTATACCTTGCTGAATTCACCCCTGGATTTTGTGTGTAGTTTTTTTTTTAAGTACCTGAGCAGTTCAGATATTGTTAATATTGCCTCTTAAATTATGTTGGGCTAGTTATAACATATATAACACGTCACTCTATTTTGTTCTCCCCCACCTGCTTTTTTGAAATTGCACCTTTGTCGCTTGGTGCCGTAATGTGACATTGGTTTTGATCATGTCGACGATGACTTCATTTTCTCTACATGTGTTCAGATAGATGGCAGTGATAAGAAGAAGAAGAAGGGTGCCGGCAGTTTTAAAGTCGGCAAGAAAAAGGTGAAGACAAAGCTTTCAGCCTTAGCAAAAGCCAAAGCCACGCAAGCCATGGAGGTCGACAAGTGATTCCGTCTGCTAAACTGTTCAACTGATGCTGGTTGTTTTGATGTAATCATGGAAGAAAGGAAGTTTCATGCTCATATCCGCGGCATTTGCTCTGGCCAAATCCCATGTAGTCAAGCAACTCCCTTTTTCTTGTATGATGGCTTGTACTCCTGTAATTCTAGAGTTTGGAATTAGCATGTCGAAGAGACACTTGAAATATAATATTTTGTAGCCTGAATTTGCGGCTCCTGATGTGTATGATGTATTACATGTTTTTCCATGGAAATGTTGTTTCAGATGCAACATCAGCATAAGCAGCGAGAGTAATGTTCTTGCCAAGTTGCCTGAACAGTAACTCTTTGTTGACAAGTCTTCTTTTTCCAACAGTTTTCAAGATGTTTCTGAATGTTTTTCAGACTGGACAAAGTTTGGCAAGCACATTGTCTTCGCATTCTGCTGGTTTTGGTACGCTATCTATGCACACTATAATATACTTGTCTTGTTTCTGCATCTATTATAATTGTGTTTCCTCTATCTGTGACAGGACGTCCAAAATGTACTGGTTCTGTGGCACATTATATGTGACTTGAAATATCTTCAGACTGTACTCTGTTGGATCTCATTGGTGGCCTCCTGAGAATCGAGGTATACAAACTCCACCTGAACCACTGACCAAAAGTTGCATGAATTGGGCAAATTCCTCGATGTTGAATAACATATATATTTACTGCCCAGGACACTAACAGAGCATGTCGCTGGTTAAATATCGACCGATTTTCCTACTCTTAACCTTTTAATCCTATATATTACAAACTGTAGTACGCACATTCAAATTGCACACATACGTGAGTAACTGTAGATTGTAAGACGATCAGCTCAGAGCACTGAGTGAACCACAATGTTTACACGTTTATGCGTTTTACCAAATGTTTTCTGGGATTATCGATTCCAACCAGAGCAAATTATAAACTTATTACAGAAGGCCATGCGACATGCGAGAAGTTATGCTGAAGCAAAAGTTGGAGAAGCGAGTGTAATTGTAAAAGATGATGACATAGAGCACTGTAGTATAGTCGAATATATATCTGTTACTTCAGGATTGCAATTAGGCGGGAAATACTCTAACTAACCCAAACTAACAACAGGATATAGTGCAGGCGAACAACCAGAAAAGAAATCCATCACAAAATCTTGATAATGTAAAGCATAACAGAAGACAGAAAACACAGTACTTTCTTCGAGAATAAGGGATGGAGTATGCAACACACATGCACGGAACAGTTCCCTGGCATGATCCATTGTTGGAAAGAGCATTGACAGTAGGAAATCGGTTCATGAAAACTCTTCTTGCCTGCTCATCTAGCCATTGGCTATCCGGAATCCATACTGCCGTCAACCTGTGCATCACCATCCACGCCATCATCTTCTGATATCCATATCTCACTATCATAACCTTCACTTTCCTCTGAAAGGTACATCTCCAGGTTCAGCCTATGTTCTCCCTTTGAAGGACCATTAGTGCTATCATCATCTGACATCTTATCACCAATGCCCCCGCTTGCATTTGCAAGACACATCTCTAGGTTCTGGAGCACTTCTCTCATTGAAGGGCGATCGACGCGATCATTAGCAGCACATTTCTCAGCAATATCAACAAACATGGTCAAGCACCATGGAGCAATCTTTCCTTCAAGACAGGGATCAACTACCAGATCAAGGATGCCCTTCTTCTTGCAATTTAGAGCACATTCTACCAAGTTAACTTGCTTGCTTGGAAGAGTGGGGTCCAAAACAGCCCGAGCACATAGGACCTCAAATAACACGACGCCAAAAGAGTATACATCGGATTTCTCTGTTAGCTGCATCGTGAGGTAAAATTCAGGATCGAAGTAACCACACGTTCTCATACAGCATGCGCTCACATCCTTATAGTCCTGCCGTGGTGAGATTGCATGCGAAACTTTGGCAACCAACCTCTCATCTAGGAGAATGTTCATTGTTGTCATGTCACAGTGGATGATGGAACACTCGTGAAGGTACTGCAGGGCACGAGCTGCACCGATGCAGACGTCCAGACGCTGCCTCCAAGTAAGTGGTGTCTCCTCGGTATTGTTGCCATAAAGTCTCCCACGCAGGGTGCCGTGAGCCATGTAGTTGTAGATCAGTATCATCTCATCATTCTCTTTGCAGTAACCGACCAATGATAAGAGATGATTGTGGCGGAGATTTGCTGTCATCGCTATTTTTGCCTGAAACGTATTCACATCCTGCGCAACTCTGCTACGTTTGATAGCCACCTTGGTTGCCCCTCCATCTATCACTCCATAGTAAACTTTACCATGTCCACTCACTCCAAGAAGGTGTGACTCATCAAAGTTTCTTGTCACCAATTTTATCTCCGTAAGTGAGAAGTGGTGGCACAAGGTGGATGGCAAAGTTTGGGGAAGCTGGAGCTCAAAGGTGACCGAAGATTGCCCGTTGTTTTGAGCTGCTGGCTTATTCTTCCATCCCCAAGGAAAAAAAGTTAGGGCTTGTTTCCCTTGAACTTGAGTTTTCCTAAGTGCCCGAAGACGTTCCGCCACATCTATCATTTCAGGGCGTCTGTCCATTTCCATCCTTAAACATTCTCCTGCTAGCTTTGCAACCCCTTCAAGAACCTTCATGTTGTTCTGGCTTGAAATTTCAACATCAAACAGCTCTCTCACCCTTCTGATCCCTGTTGCAAGAGCTTGGGTGAAACATTCAACAATGCTGATCTCCCCCTTTCTTACTGTTGCCTTTTTCTTTGTAATCAATTCAAGCAGAACAATTCCAAAACTGTAAACATCACTCTTCGAGGTGAGACGCCCGTAGCGAGCAAACAAAGGATCCATGTAACCTATGCTCCCTATTACATGCTCAGTGAAAAGGGTGGCGTCTGTGTTAACAAGTCTTGATATTCCAAAGTCAGATATTTTTGCATTGAAGTTGGCGTCTAATAGTATGTTGGCAGGCTTGATATCACCATGAATGACCTGAGTATACATTTGTGAATGCATGTAGCATAGTGCCTCTGAACACTCCACCGCGATCCGCAGTCGTGTATCCAACATGATGGGAATGCAATCGTGGTGAAGAACATCACTAAGGTTCCCTTTGGATATATATTCAGTGACTATCATTAGGGCATTTTCCTCCGAACAATAGCCTATGAGCCTAACAACATTCTTGTGGTTGATTTCAGAGTGGACTTTCAGCTCTTTCGCAAAGTTTTCTTCTACATTACTCACAAATCTCTTGACTGCAACTATACTTCCATCTTTGAGAACACCTCTGTAAACTTCTCCGAAGCCCCCTTTTCCGATGATAGCTCCGTAGTTGCTGGTAATTCTTACTATCTCGCTCTCTGTGAAGCATTTTAAGTTATGGTTGTTATATGATAACCACTTTGGTCTCTCATCCCTTTGGATCATTTTTGCCACCTTACTTTCTTGAAGGTCCATCTTATGAAAGTAAAGTAGCAAAGACTGACACGCTGTGTATACCAGATAACTTTGACTAATATGCTGGATACATCGACTTGACCTGAAAATTAGTTTATAAACTTCTTAGGCTGAATTCTCATATTAACAGATATTAACATCATAAGGGTACTTTACAAGAATCAATGGTTGGTAAGTGATGTGTGTTGTCTTAAAGATCGTTTGTCATAAAAGATCTCCTGTAGCTGACCGAAGGATTGGAAGTTGACCAAAAAATGGGGTAAGAGTAGATGTCAGTCCAATGTATAGATCAAGATGACAATAGTGCTAGATTTCGCCCATTTAATCATAGAACATATTCTCTAAGTAATAAGAGAGAATTAATCATTATTGTTGAGTTCTGCTGTCTGAAGCTTCATGGTAGGCATTGGGTAATTCTGCATAACTCCTTTCTGACAGCGAAAAAGAATAAGAATGGATAGAAACCTACTTAAGTATAGAACTGAAAAACCTCTAGGAAACTGTCCTTGGAAGAAATAAGAGAAGTTTGATAGGATATAATGATGGTCACAGTTGAACCCAACATACCTCTTTAAGAATCGATGCGGTAGTATAATTAATGAATTATCTTCTCATATTTGTAGCACAAATCTCCATAAGTCGATCTGGAAGAAGGAACAGATGGTTAACTCTCATGTGAAGACCTTATTTGTGAAGGTTGAGGGTCCGGAGTGGGTTAACCCGCCTACCAAATGAAAAATAGAACACACAATGCATAGGCTTTTCATGGTCGTAACTCCATGTATATATGGTCTTATTATTTTAAGAAACTGAATTATTCCAATGTCCATGTTGTTGAACAAGTCTATTTAATCCAAAGTCCATGTTGAACTGGCCAAACAAGGCCTTAAAATTTTTGTCTGTCATAATCTACTGAGCAACGATGGAGTACTTGGTTGCCCTACAAATTTAGAACAGGATCCTGTCATTTTCTACACATATATCTCAGAGTAGAGGAGTGGGTGCGGCCAATGTGATCACTTCTCGGGGGAACTGAAACATATGTACTCTATCGAAGCCAAAAACATAAAAATTATTTCGCTGTCATCTCTTTTTTATAATCTGTTTTCATTGTCATGAGCACAAATCTGTTAGCAGGTTTTGTTGTGCCTTTGTGAAGTAGATTGCATTCTTAGGGAATTCATGGATAGCTCATCTCAAATTCCAAATTATTCCTGATTATCGATAACAGGACTTGTTTGTCCTTGAACAGATGTTAGCAAATTTATCTTTATGGTGATAAGGGAATTCCTGATATAATTTTGGGCTCCGGAACCAACAGCAGTAGCAATTTCCTGTTTCCTATGTGTATACTACAAGTTTGTTTGCGTTGGCATGCTGTTTAAGATGAAGCATGAGCATCTGCAGAAAGAATATGTTCTTGCCTAGTTGCCTGACCAGTAAGTAAGTCAGCAACTCCGTGTTGACAATCTGCTCAACTCTTCATTTTTCACCAGTTTTCTACATTTCTTTGAATGTTTTCAGAGTGTACAAGTTTGCAAAGCACATTCTGCATTTCTGCTGGTGTCGTTGCACTGCTTATGCAGAGTACACGAACAGTCTAATATAGTTGTCTCGTTGCTGCATTTATTGTTATTGTGCTTCCTTGGTATCTGTGACAGGACGCAAAAACTGTGACTGGCGCATCACATGTACTACTTACACCTTCAGGATGTACTCTGTTGGAGCTCATTGGTTTCCTCCTGAGAATTCAGGTACGCAAATTCCACGTGAACACTGGCTAACAGTTTGATGATCTGGGTAAATTTCAGAATGTTAACCTATTGAAGGTTCAAGACACTAAAAATACCGCTCATAGCGGGTTAGTCCCTGTCAAATGCACGTATTAGAATTCCTAAAGTAGAGCAAATTACACACCTATGTGAGTCACCGCAGAGAATATTGGAGCAGCGACTGGGTAACTAAAGGAAGATATAAGGAAGATGACATCGAGAACTGTATAGTCCATAATATTTATTAGATCAGGTTGCAATAGGCAGGCAACTGTATCCACCCCAAGATTGATAACCGGATACAGTGCAGGGGAAGGACCAGAATAGAAAAAAATCCATCACAACACCTTGATAATGAAAAACATAAAGGAAGACAGAAAACTCAATACTTTCTTTAGAGAAGGGACGGAGTATGCGACATTCATGTACTGAACAATCCTGTGGCATGATCCGTTCATGGAAAGAGCATAAGCAGTCCTCGCGTCCGTGTAATCATGTCCCGTGAGACTGCACCCGTATCCTTGGCAGCCGATCTCTCCTCTATGAGAATGTTCGTGGTTGACTGGTTGTCAGATCAGTGGTCATGGTGGATGATGGAACACTCGAAGGTAGTGCAGCTGTGCAGGGCACGAGCTGCACCAATGCAGATGTCCAGACACTGCTTCCAAGTAAGAGGAGGCTCCTCGGTGTTGTAGCCAAGAACGGGTAGAAACCTACTGAAGCATAAAAATGAAAAATTAGCATGTCAAAATGCAAATCTTTAGAGAACTGTATGCGGAAGAAGTTATAGAAATTCAAAAGGATATAAAGATGGTCACAGTTCATCTTCTCACATTTGCCACACATGATGGACTGGACTGATATCAACTGTCACGGGAAGACCTTATTTGTGAAGGTTGAGGAGGCAGTAATGAGTTAGCCACCTGCCAAATGAAACATAAAAGACACAATGCGTATGCTTCTATTCTTTTCATGGGACTCCATCTATGGTGTTATCGTCTCAACAAATTGGTTTATTGTAAAGTCCACGTTGTTCTACACTATTCAAGATAAGTCTTTTTAACCCTTATTATTGGCTTTTGAACACTCGTCACCTGAACTTTATTTTTGGTCTAATTAACCCCCAAAAGTAACAAAACCTGGTCAAATGATCCCCTTATCTCAGGGTTTTAGAAGTGGTATTGTGGACATGGCTTTATTCAGGGTGGTTTAGGCCACCTAAGCAGCTGACATCTGACTATTTAAGGATTCATTCTTTTTTCCCTGTTTCTTCTTTCACTATTTAAGTTTCTGATGTGTATGATCCAATACCTGCTCATTTGCCTTGGCATGCTGTTTCAGATGCAACAAGAAATGTCCTTGCCTAGTTGCCTGACCAAGTGACCAGTAACTCCTTGTTGACCATCTGCATAAGTCTTCCTTTTTCAAACAGTTTTCACGATCTTTCTGAATGTTTTCAGACTGGACAAAGTTTGCTATGCTCATTCTATGCGTATCCTGCTATGCTGGTTACACTGTAGTACATGCACAGTATACATGGTAGACGCGCTGCATTTATTATAACTTTGTTTCATTTGATCGCTGTGAGCCTGTGACAAGACGTCCAAACTGTACTGCCGCATCACAAGTACCATGAGTACATCTTCAGGCTGTACTACGTTGGATTCTATTGGTGGCGTCTTGAGAATCCAAGTGCATGCGAGCACCTGTGCTGATGTGATCGCTTCTTGGGAGAAATGGAACTTTTGGACTCTTTCAAAGCCAAAAGTGAGAAGAAAAATTGTCAACTCTTTTTTAGATTCCTTTGTCATTGTCATGTACATCCTAGAAAATTCATAAATCACTTATCAAATCTGATGTAATAGGTTATGCCTGATTATATGATGTGTTGGTACTTGGACAAGTGTTAACAAATTTATTTATCTTTTGCGTTTTCTCGTATAATTTGGGCTCCGGAACCAACCAATAATTGCCATCTCGGCTTACCCGTCAGCAAAACGAACAGTCCCTTTCTCCGTACTTGGTCAAGCCTAGGCTAGGATCCTCTGCGCTGGGTATTAGCAAAAGCAACATCTTGTCATCTAAATGTGTCTTGATTTATTGTGAAACATTGAAACCCATCCATGCCATTTCAATAAAATGAACGAGTATCAGTGATCTACTTATATGTATGTTTTTTCACAATGATGATGGAAAGTATGTTGTACCATTGAGCTGATTATGGTGTTACATATCATAGAGAACAGAACTTGAAAATTATGTAAATTGTTTACACCATTCCTCAAAACCGTATGACACTTTCAAAACAACCTTGTTTATTTTGCAAATAGAAGTTGGTGTGTAGCTGTTAAGTGGGATCCTGCCTAAGTCCCGTTTCTAGTTCATTTTATTATTTTTAGTTCAAAATTTAGGGTCAATTGTAACTACATATCGCAACTGTAACTGTAATGTGGGATTTTGGTGGAATCTCGCTTGTATCATGTAAAACACTCATGGAACATGCATGTTCCACTCAATCCAGTTTCCTCGAGTATCAATTGCCACAAAGAAGGCAACAAATTTCCCTCCGCTTATACCCAAGATGAATCATCGAGGACCATCAAACTTTGGCAGTGAGAAAATCAGCCCATCTCGTGCCACCAAGCCAATCTTTGATCATGTTTGAGATAAGCAGAAAAAGTTGATTAAAAGATATTTGCCATACTTTCTGGCCCCATCTTGCAAACTTGTCATAGGCGACATTTTTTAGCTCCATTTATGTTGTAGTCAGTCAGTTGTCCACAGTCTATTTTTTATGACACGCCACATAAATGATTTACACCTCGGCGCTGCCCGACTGCTCCAAATTGTTTGCCTCTACTCAAAGTGTATCATCAATGTATCTCAAACTTCTAAAAAATGCATGATAATCTCAAACTTGTAGAAAATGAATTCGGTGTATAATAAACACACCTACTCACACACCCCCCATGACACCAAGTATGAGTACTATGTGCATTTGTGTCTGCACTGCGCAAACAATCCTGGCCGCACACCCATGCTTCTCTCTCCTCCAACACACACACCACACAATCACACATGCTTCGCTCTCCCTCCCCTCCTCTTCAGTTCTTCTCCCCACTCCCCTCCCTCCCCTGGCTGCGATCTCCCCCACTCCCTCTCCCCCATCCCTAGGGTTTTAGCGCCCCCATTCCGCTCCCCCCGCCCGCCATTCCGATCGGGATCGCTCACCTCCCCTCCCCCCACCACCGCCGCCGCCCCGCAGATCCCGCCGCGAGGCGCACCGCTCCACAAATCCCGCCTCGCTCGCCCATTCCCCCCGGAAAGATCGGAGTTTTCCGTCCCTCTCTCTCGCACGGTCGCACCTCACCCGTCCCTCTTTGCCCCCGGCGGCGCCACCTTGTTTCGAGAAGATCTCGGGCAGCTCTCGATCCGATCTCGCCTCGGTCCGCGAGAACAACAGCTGCTCCGTCTGTGTGAGGGAGTTTGGTGGGGCGAGATCTCCGAGGCTGCGATCCCCGCGCCCATTCGCGTGCTCCGGCAGCGGAGGGCCCTTGCTGCCTCTGGCCTTGCACCGGAGGTGTATCGGTGGGTGGGTAGTGGCGCTGCCCATTCCATGAATGGATGGGAGGGAGTCCACTGCGACTTCGGGGCCCAACTACTCGCCGTTCTACGTGCAGCACCGCGGCATGAGCTCGCCGGGGGTGGCCGGGCACCCGGGCGGCTTCCACGGCCCGCCGCCCGGAGGGTACCAGCACCAGCTTGAATCCGTCTCCGCGGGGTACGCGTTCCAGCACCAGCCGTTCGGCGCCCCCGCCCACATTGGGCAGCAAGGGTTCCACCAGAACCATGTCGACGCCTCGCCCCAGATGGTGCAGCACAGCGCCGGTGGCATGGGCGCGGCCGCGGGCGCTGACGCCAAAGGGGATCAGGGGAGCGAGGGGGGCGGGCAGGACGAGCAGGTCAAGAAGAAGCGCGGGAGGCCGAGGAAGTACAAGCCTGATGGGTCCGTGACGGCGCTGGGGCTCTCCTCGCCGTCTCCATCGACGCCTCACTCGTCGAGCTCAGGAATGGGGACTATGGTTGCCACACCAGGTTCAGGGTTTGGGCCAGGGGCGATGGTTACCACCCCGGGTTCAGGGGTTGAGCCAGGGACAGGGTCAGGGGGGTCTGGCTCTGGTGCACTGACGGAGAAACGTGGCAGAGGGCGGCCACCTGGGTCTGGGAAGATGCAGCAGCTGGCTTCGCTTGGTGAGCGTTTGCATCCCTGTGTATTTTGTGATCATGCCGTGCACTTTATGGCGATTGAGTTGTCTGAGTGTCGTAGTATTTCCATCAATGCTATGTAGGCAATTGTTTTATGGCACTGAGAGAAATGCACATTGGAGTTTATTTTGGCATGTCGGTAGCCGGTCGAATATTCACAATTATGTGATGCCACCAATGCTAGCTTTTTTCATGGTAGATTTGCTTTATAGATATGGAAATAGTCTGGCTTATATCCAGTACGTAGATAAAATCTGAAAACCATGTTTGTATTGTTTCTCTACTTTAAGTGTTTCCTGT
>QXEO01000032.1:73315-192925 GCA_007115705.1 Dactylis glomerata | reverse complement strand
TCTACCCCGGAGTCTCCGCCCCCAAAGACCGGAGTCTCCGGCCCTTCTCATAATAATTTTGCAGGAAAATATAACCCTCATTATGTTCTTCTTAGAGACTATTATGGTGATGTCTATGCTAAATATGTTGGTCCCTATAATGGTTTCATTGAATATGCTATTTGGGTACCTAAGATTCTTGTGACTAACAAAAGAGGACCCATTCAAAGATGGGGACCTAAAACCAAGAATTAATCTCTTGTAGGACATTGCTTCCGGAGGAGTAAAATGGATTATTGATAGTGGTGCCACAAGCCACATGACCGGAAGCAAAAATATTGTGGAAGATCTAAAGCCCAATACTTCAAATGTCACGGTCTCATATGGTGATAATTCATCCTCTCAGGTACTTGGTTTCGGTAAGGTGGTGATCACTCCGGACGTGTCCTTAGTGAATGTCATGCTTGTCGAAACCATTGGCTATAATCTACTTTCCGTTCATCAACTTGCTACTATGGGCTATGCCACATATTTTGATGTTGATATTGTGGTCGTCATGTGGAGTAAGTCTCTCAAGGTTGCCTTTGTTGGGTATGTCGAAAATGGCTTGTATGTGGTGGACTTTTTGGAGAAACCCACTACGGCCGCGATATGCCTAATTGCTAAGGCCGACGTGGGATGGCTTTGGCATCGCCGGCTAGCCCACGTCAATATGAGAGCTTTGCAAAATCTCTACACCGGCGGCCACATACTCGGACTAAAGGATGTTTCTTTTGCCAAAGATCGTGTTTGTAGGGCATGTATTGAAGGAAAGATGCATGAAACAAGTCATCCAAGCAAGACTATTATCTCTTCCAAGAGGTGCTTGGAGCTCCTTCATATGGATCTCTTTGGACCTCCCACTTATGCAAGTCTTGGTGGCAAGAAATATTGCTTGGTAATTGTCGATGACTATTCAAGATACACTTGGGTTTATTTCTTTGAGTTCAAGAGTGAGACCCAACAAACCGTCAAAGACTTTGCCACCGAAGTTGAGCGTCAATTCAATACCACCATATTGACTATAAGAAGTGACAATGGCACCGAGTTCAAGAACTACTCCCTAAATGAGTTTCTTAGTGATGCGGGTATCAAACATCAATATTCCGCTGCATATACCCCGCAACAAAATGGAGTTGCCGAGAGGAAGAACCGGACTCTTATGGATGCGGCAAGAACGATGTTGGCGGAGTTCAAGTCTCCATACAACTTTTGGGCCGAAGCTATCAATACCGCATGCCATGCCACCAACCGGCTTTATCTCCGCAAGAACTTGAACAAGACTCCATATGAAATTCTTACCGGGCAAAAGCCCAACATCAAGTACTTCCGGGTATTTGGTTGTAAGTGTTTCTATCTCAAGAAAGGTGTTCGTTTGTCAAAATTTGATTCTAAAGCTTTAGAGGGTATCTTTGTTGGTTACTCCACGGACTCACATTCCTATAGGATCTATAGCAAGTCCACCGGGCATGTTATAGAGACTTGTAATGTGAGGTTCGATGAGGATAATGGTTCTTTTGTAGGACAAAGTTGTGTTCGTGATGTAGGTGACGAAATTCCTCCCCAAGCCATAAGAAGAATGGGTGTCGGATTCTTCCGGCCCATTGAGGGACACCTTTTGGCCGAAGGAGAAGGACAATGCTCTACACATGTGGAGCCTTCACCTGCTGAACACACACAGGACATTGACCAAAGACAAGCTGCACACCCTCAACCTCAAGATCATCCCACCGAGCAATCTTGCCCGGAGTCTCCGGCCCCTGTGGTCCGGACTCTCCGGCCTATACCGGAGTCTCCGGGTATGGATATCGGAGTCTCCGGGGGTGATCAAGCCTTTGATGAAGATCCTTCGGAATTCCGTGGCTATGGGCCACTTGATGATCAAGGCAATCCACTTGATGGTCATGGCGAGGACCAGAACAGTGATCATGAGGATGATCAAGTAGTCTCTCAAGAATCTCCTCTTGAGGCTCACTCTCGCCGTGAGAAGAAGCTTGAGTCCATTCTTCGACGAAGAAGCATATCCTTGGAAAATGTGGTTGGGAGTGTTCGTAAAGGTGTCTCCACTAGGAGGCAACTTTCTAACTTTTGCTCTCATCATGCTTTTGTCTCTTGTGTAGAACCCAAGAAAGTTTATGAGGCGCTTGAGGATCCGGATTGGCTTGATGCCATGCATGAGGAACTCAACAACTTCAAGCGCAATAATGTTTGGACTCTAGTAGAAAGGCCTAAAGATTGCCGTAATGTCATTGGGACCAAGTGGATATTCAAAAACAAGCAAGATGCAAATGGCATTGTCATTCGTAACAAGGCAAGATTGGTGGCTCAAGGTTTCTCCCAAGTTGAGGGTATTGATTTTGGTGAAACTTTCGCTCCCGTTGCCCGTCTTGAATCCATTCGCATCTTACTTGCATATGCATCTCATCATAACTTTAAACTTCAACAAATGGATGTTAAAAGTGCATTTCTTAATGGTCCCTTAAATGAATTGGTCTTTGTGAAGCAACCCTCGGGCTTCGAAAACCCTAAGTTTCCTAACCACGTTTACAAACTTGATAAGGCGCTCTATGGCCTCAAACAAGCCCCACGTGCGTGGTACGAGCACCTTAAAGAATTATTGGTTGATCGTGGTTTTGAAATTGGGGTGATTGATCCCACTCTTTTTACTAATAAGGTCAATGGGGAGCTTTTCATTTGCCAATTATATGTTGATGATATTATATTTGGTTCTACTAACAAAGCTTTCAATAATGAGTTTGCCAAGCTCATGACCGATAAGTTTGAGATGTCTATGATGGGGGAGCTAGAATTCTTCCTTGGATTTGAAGTCAAACAATTGAAGGGAGGGACTTTTGTGAACCAAGCCAAATATACTCAAGACATGCTCAAGAGGTTCGAGATGATTGGAGTCAAAGGTGCAAAGACTCCCATGCCAACAAAGGTTAATCTTGATCTCGATCCTAATGGTAAAGAAGTGGATCAAAAACTTTATAGATCTATGATTGGTTCCTTGCTTTACCTTTGTGCATCTAGACCGGACATTATGTTAAGTATGGGAGTTTGTGCACGTTTTCAAGCCGCACCAAAAGAAAGCCACTTAGTGGCGGTCAAACGAATCTTTCGATATTTAGTGAATACCCCTAACTTTGGTCTTTGGTATCCAAAAGGAGCAAGTTTTGATCTTGTAGGTTACTCGGATTCGGATTGGGCGGGAGACAAAGTGGAACGGAAATCAACCTCCGGAGCTTGCCAATTTCTTGGTAGGTCTTTGGTGTGTTGGTCATCTAAGAAACAAAATTGTGTGTCTCTCTCTACCACCGAAGCCGAATATGTAGCCGCGGCTAGTTGTTGTGCACAACTCTTATGGATGAGGCAAACTTTGAAGGATTATGGTGTCATTTTTGACAAAGTGCCTCTTTTATGTGATAATGAAAGTGCAATCAAGATCGCTCACAACCCGGTGCAACACAACAAGACGAAGCATATTGAGATTCGTCATCATTTCATTCGGGATCATGTCAACCGTGGAGATATTGATTTATCTTATGTTGGCACTAATGAGCAACTTGCCGATATATTCACAAAGCCTCTTGAGGAAGCAAGATTCCGGGAATTGAGGCATGAACTAAATATCATTGATTCAAGCAATGTGGCTTGAGCTAGGTGTATTTTCTCCCATACTCTAACTTGTGTGTTGTTCTAGATGTGGGCATGGAAATAGGGGGAGTGCGTTCCTAACTAATTGGACTATCCCTCCCCCCCATTATGCCGATAGTAAGCATATGGTTCTATCTTGTCATTTGTGACAACTTTGAGCTTAATTGATGAGTTTTGGTTTTGGGCCCAAGATATATCTTCGCGGTGCCATACCTGTATACTCAAACATGGTGGCTTCGGCCACCAACCTCCTAAGTGGAGGTTTGTTCCCATTTGCGCCTTATTTGCATTTTATGTGCCTTTCAATGGGAATGTGTTCATGTTTGGCCTTAATTGAGTTTTATTTGCATTTTTGCAAACTTGAACACTAAGTACCACTCAGTGATCTCTTTCTGACCCAAGCCTATCTCTTTCATCTGAAACCACTTCATCTTTCGAAGAAACATGCTCAAATTCATAGCTGTGTGATCTGGTCGAGGCAGGCCGGAGACTCCGGGTTTTGCACCTCGGAGACTCCGGTGTCTGGTGGCCGGAGACTCCGGCCCAAGCGGTTTCTCCCTGGATCAAAGAGGGTCGGGGTGAGGGAAACCCCAACGGTTCCCTCATTCACCCCCTTCCCTCAAACTTCTCAGGGGCGCCGCCGCCTCCACCAAGTCGCCGCCGGGCGCCTCCCCGGCCCCAGATCCGCCGCTTGCCGCCGGCCATTCTCCTCCTCAAGCTCCCGGAGACCTTCTTCTCCGGATAGCTTGTCATTCCATGGAGCCCTCTGGTAAATCTCCTCCTCTTCCCATCTAGCTTTCCTAGATTTAAGGGATTGGAAGTTTTTGCTAGATTCTGCTCATGGGATGCTTGTAGTTCGGCAATTTGGGTCTCTAGCAACCTGTGGAACCAATCTAGTGCAATATCTTGAGCTACACCATGCCTCCTCTGCCTGCCCTCGAGTTGCCCGGAGTCTCCGGGGTCCAAAACCCGGATACTTTGGAGTCTCCGCCCTTTAGTGGCCGGAGACTCCGGGGTCAGGCACCGGAGACTCCGGTGTAGATCCTTTGTTTTCGTTTTGGCTCCACAAGTTGCTAGTTCCTTCATTCTGAGCATGTTTTTGACTTTTCCCTTGCTACTTCGTGCCATTTCCCTCGCAGGTAGTAGTGCAGGTGGTCGTCGCAAGCGTATCCCGAGGAAGCACACCTTTGACTATGACCCGGCAAAGGATTGCTATGTGGAAAGACAGAGTGCTGCAGAAGTTGCTAGGGATGCTCTGAGAGAAAAAACTCGTCTAGCTCAGCTGGTTATGGAAGAAAGGGCCAAAAAGGCCAAGTTTGATAACTTGCCAACTCTCAAGGGCATGTCACTTCCAGAGTTTGCAGATATGAGGAAGAGGAAGATGTATGACTTGCCGAGGAACACCAATGATCATTGTTTTCACAGAAGGGAGCAAGAACTGATTTGCACCGAGCTCTATGCCAACCTCACCCACAAGGTTTGCCCTCAGAAGGTGGTTGATTTTGAGCATCTTCACAAGAGTGACTACTTCAAGGAAGCCCTGTGGATCACCGAAAAGCTTGGTCTCCACCCGCTCATGCAAATCAAGCAAGACTACAACGTTCTCCTTGTGCACCAATTCTTTGCAACACTAGTGTTTGGAGATGGAGAAGAGCTTCCCATGACATGGATGACCGGTGATCTTGTGGTCCAATCCAACTTCATTGAGTTTGCCGAAGAACTTGGATACCCATTCAGGGGGAACCATGCGCCAAGTGGTGCAAGGATGCATCTCTCCGGAGTTGCCTACAACAAGAAGGCGCTTGCTCCTCTCTATGGTAAGCTCACAAAAGATGCCGCTGATCAAGGCAAGAAGATTGTCGTTGGGGAGGCCTATGGTTTGAGGACTAGATACAACATTCTTCTCCGCTTGTTCCGTGAGAACATTGCCCCAAGTGCGGGTAATTTGGATGCTCTTCGTGGTGGCTTGGTCAACCTACTTGCCTACTCTCATGAGGTTTTCTGCAAAGGAGAAGAAGCTCAAGTCCAACCCATTGACGTCATGGACTTCATTCACCGGGAAATGTATGAGTGTATTCTTTCCAAGAAAGCCCCGGTCTATGCTCCGTATGTTATGAAGCTTATCAAGAGGAAGTCTCCCAACTACACTCTTTGTGTTGACGTCTCCAAGTTGGTTGAGCATAAAACTGTGAAGCCTCAAAAGAAACCGGCACCGGGTGTGACCAATGAACCCTTTGCCTCCGCTAGTGAAGATGAAGAAGACGAAGACATGGAAGGTGCTGAGGATGATGTGGATGAGGAAGGGGAAGAGGGTGAGGAAGAGATTGAAGTGACTCGGACTGCTCCTCCTTCTCCTCCAAAGAGGAGGAGCAAGAATGCTAGCAACCAGCCTTTTCCCTCTCGCAACAAAGAAGAAGTCAACAAGGAGATCAAGAAGCTGTCTTGGTTCAAGAGGACCATGCTTTGCATGGGAGTGGATATTCGCAAAGAGCAGCACAACATCTACATTCAGAACAAGCATATCACTCACAACCAAGGTTTGATGGTTGAACACCTTCGTGCTATCCGCAAGCTTCCTCCTCCAGAGCATCCCCCTTCAGACTCAGAGGATACTCTCAGCTATGGTGCTTGGAACAAAGAGATGGGCAGCTCACTCCAATGGGGAGATTTCGATGAAGTGTCCAAGCCCAACTATCCGTCTTCCTCCAGTCGTGGCAAGGGTCCTATGGGTGATGATGAAGATCCTTCCTATGAAGGCAACGACGAGGACGACGACGAGTGACTTGTTGGGACGTGTAGCATCGCTCGTTTCCCCTTTTTGGTGTCTCGATGCCAAAGGGGGAGAAGAGTTCTATTAGCATGATTATCGGGGATTTGCAAGGGTCGGGCACAAGCATTTCTTTTGTTGAGCTTTCGTTTGCCTATGCTTGTGCTCTCTTCTAGTACTTAGTTCTTTAAAATTTGAACTTCGTTGTGGTACCTATCTTAATATTGTGTGAGACTTGTGGTGTGCTTTAATGTAATTGTCATGCTCTATTACTTCATATTGTTATCTATGTAGCATGCACATGTTTGTGGTTCATTATTGCAGGGGGAGCTTTGTGTCTAGTATGTGTGCATTTGAATCAAGCCTTTGCTGCAGGTTGCACACATCTAGGGGGAGCTCACCCTATATTATATTGATCTTTTTTCTTGAACCTTTGTATTGTCATCAAACACCAAAAAGGGGGAGATTGAAAGAGCATCTTCGGTGCAAAATGTATTTTTGGGTGTTTGTTGTCAATACTCAGGTATCTAACTGTTTGTCTCAGTCTAATCCTGTTTATAGGTGGAAATCTGAAGATTAGAAGTTGCTGGCGTTTCTGCGCCGGAGACTCCGGGTCTCCTGCCCGGAGACTCCGGTGTGCTCACGCCGGAGGCTTTGGTCAGGGACCGGAGACTCCGGCCCAAGCCTCCGGGGTCATTTTTCGACGGGTGTCGCTCGCCCCAGATATGGGGGCGGAGACTGTACCCGGATTCTTCGGCTGGTGCTCGCCACTGGCCCGGAGACTCCGGCCCTGTCGACTTACCCCGGAGACTCTGGGCTCTGGACCCCGGAGTCTCCGGCCTAAAAGGACAGCAACGGCTAGTCCTTGTCTTGGACTATAAATAGTCTTCTTCCACCTCAAGACATGGCTGCGGCTCTCACTCTCTCACCTCCATTATTTCAAAGCTTCAAAGCTCAAGATCTCTCTCCCTAGCCAATAGAACTCAAAGCCCTTTTGGGATTTGAGGGAGAAGACCTAGATCTACACCTCCACCAAGCCGATTTGATTTCCCCCCTCTCTTTGTTGAGGGGCTTGTAACTTGAGTGTTCATCGGATTCCTAGCCGGAAGAAGCCGTCCTCCAAGCTTGACTTTGTGTGTAAGAGCTTGGTGGGCCTATTGGGAGCCTCCAATTGAGTTGTGGAGCTTGCCCCAATACTTTGTGTAAAGGTGTCGTGCCGCCTTCAAGGGCATCGCTTAGTGGAGCGTGGACTCGCCTTTGTGGCTTGTTCACCGGAGAATAGGGTGAGCCTTTGTGGCGTTGGTGGCCTTTGTGGCGTTGGTGGCCTTTGTGGCACCACACCTCTCCAACGTAGACGTACTTCCCGTAACAAGGAAGGAACTACGGGAATACATCCTCGTGTCTTCGTGTCTCCATTGCGGTGACCTCTATCCTTTACTCGTACCTTTACTTATATTGTTATTGCTAGCTTGCTTGTCACTCTAGGTAAATTCACTTAGTATCACATCTAGAGAATTTACCTTCTTGTTTAGCCTTAACTTGAAAAGTATTAAAAATTTGGGTAGCTCCTATTCACCCCCCCTCTAGTCGCTCATACGATCCTTTCAACATCCTTATCATGAGCCATATGCATAAAAGAATTAATACTCCCCACATGAACATAGTCATTCTTAGCAATCGTAGTAGGAGCAAATTCAACAAAATAATTATTCTCATCACCATAATCATAAAAAATAGGAGGCATATTGTAATCATACCTTGTTTTCTCCTCAATAGTAGGTGGACTGAAAATATCATACTCATCATTGTAATCATCATAAGCAATAGAATAGCTATCTTCGAAAGTGTGTTCATATGTAAACATATCATCATTGGAAGGAACATGGATAGCACTAATGGTACAACAATTATAAATATCATCATTTTTTAGAATTGGTACCAAAAAGATTTTCAATATCAAAAGTAGTGTGCTTTTCCCAATCATGATCACTACTATAGGTAACAGGCATAGGAACATCATCGAGTTCAGACTCATCAAAAACTATAATAGGAGCAACATGCTTAGGGGAAGATACCGTTTCCTCTCTCCTTTTACTCCTCTTCTTCTTCTTCCTTTCTTTAGGAGGGAGAGGCTTGAAAGGAAGCTTCTCCACATAACCTGGTTTGTTTATAGAAACGATAGAAGCAACTTTGGAGGATTCCTCCTTCTTATTAATAAGAACAAAACACATATTAATCCTGTCATAGTTTGGCAAAGCCTCATCCTTTACAACATTTTGTATGTAAGTATTTGCGAGGCAATCTTTAACACAATAAAGATGACAACCATGCAGGATGCTATTAATATCAAAAGCACTCATATCTACCAAAGAAGTTTTTCTAGATAACTCTTCACACCCCAAAAATAAAGTAAGCTCATTATGCTGATTGGGGGTGATCTTGTCATCATAATACAAACTTGCAGTACTCATTGGATTAGAAAGGCTACTATCATGGCCTGAGCATTGAAAATTAAAATGACCCACTTTATAGCAAAGTTCACAAATAAAAGGATAGAGGGCACAAACCTTTTCAACAAGCTCATTTAGAGCTCTGTCCCACATTCTAGTTTCTTCATTCCTATGGTGGATACAATATTCTTCTTTGGCGTGACTCTTTTCACAAGGTCTACGTGCTCCACAAAAATTAACATGCTTATAAGAAATATTACTTTCAGAAATTTGAGCATGCTTATTGCTATCATCAATAACAATATCACTTTCCATGCAAGTGTCTTTAAAAGGTTCATGATACACGTCCCAATTTCCTTTAGGAACATTAATATGAGAAGCAAAGGCTCTAAATCAATCAACCATGATTTGAGGATCAAGACCATATTTAGCACTAAGCTTTTGAAAATCAGTAGTTTCAGCGAAATACTTATTGCAATCATATTCATAGTTTATACCTGATCATTTACCTTTGTTGCAATCCCAATCTTCGATATTGCTTTGAATTGTTTCAAGCAGATCCCACCTGGCTTCAACATCCTTGCTTGTGAAAGACCCCTCAAAATAGGCATCTAGATAGTCCTTGTAATGTCCTGAAAGCCTTGCATAAAAATTATTAATAACAATATTATGGGGAAGCTCATGAATGGGACATTTGAGCATTAGTGACTTCAATCTTCCCCACGCTTGGGCAATGCTTTCTCCATCATGAGGATGAAAATTATAAATATAATTCCTATCTTTATGAACCTCACTAGAAGGATAGAATTTAGAATAAAAGAGAGGTACAATTTCCTCCCAGCCAATAGATCGGCCATCCTTCAACGTCTTATACCATTCCTCAGCTCTGCCCTTTAGTGATTGACGAGGGGTTAACTTGACAAATGTCCTAGATGAAGTACTTAGGATCGGGGAGATAGGGCGTCGGATGAACTCGAAGGTAAAATCAGTCAAACAAGGTGGCTATCGAAAGTAAATGTGGGTGTAAACCTGGCTTGCTTTCAATCTGGCCCTTACCGTCCCCTCCTGGCCCCTATATATAGGTGGCCAGGTCTCAGGGATCGGGAGGGATCCGACACAGATTGCAGTATCGACATACGACATGAACTCGTATTTCGAGTGGTATTACGATTGGGCCTAGCTAAACGGGCCTCAGGGGTAGTTAACTAACGGGCTCTATTATCTATACCCTTGTCAGTAGCCCCCGAGATTCTACCTGAATTGCAGATTCGGGTTGAATCTCAGATCTCCAAATCTTTGACTTGATCAACTTTTTTGACTTCTGCTTATCTTTCAAATCTTCGACTTGGTCTTTCGACTTATCTTTTTGCCATGATATTTTGCAAGGGGTTCTGATGAACAAGCCTGACAACTCTGATGGATCAAGAGGCTAGTAAACTGCCGGAACATATATTTGTCACCTACTTCAAATTCAATCCCCTTGGACTTGAATTTGAGAAACCGGTCAAACTCATTCTTTTGCCGTATTTAGGACTTACAAAAAATGAATCCTAGTGGTTCTCAGGGTACCCAGTGCGTCCACCAGGATTTTCTTCACATCGTAGACACGGATAAGTACCAGCAGAGCGCATCCATGTGCGTATACCGGGCCACACAGGACGGATCCCGGGGTCTTACCTTCATGATATATTTCAACCACGACATTCGAGTTCTGCCGCGATGACGCAACTCGAGAATCATATGTCGCAGCCTTGTTTGACTGTTCTAATGTGTCAAATATTCGGGTTATTCCACCTTAATTGATAAAACTCCCTCCCGATGGGAGTAGTGATATTTTCAAAGTCTCCTTTGCGTCCGTTCCTCCATTGTTCATTATAAAACATCGTCGGGTGCGCGCCCAGCGCTCCCGATGGGAGTAGCCCCCGAGGCTATAGTCGAAAAAACTTATTTCGAGTATAGGTTCAAAGACAGTGTGCCTTCTTTCATGTCATGAGATCATAACGTGACTCAATAATATCGTCGGGTGCGCGCTCAGCGCTCCCGATGGTAGTAGCCCCCGAGGCTATAGCCGAATATTTTTAGGTATAGACTCAAAAAATGATTTCTCCTCTACCGGACTCAATTTTTCGTTGGCTTCCTTGATCTTCTCTTATACAGATACATCATATCGAACCACCTTCTGAATGTTCACCTTACTAGTGTCCACTACTGTCATAGTCCTCACTTCTCGCTACTTGCACATTTGTGACATCATTAATACAATTAATCTGTTTGTAATTATCTCTGGATGTTGACCGTTACCCATGGGCAGTGTGGTAATTTCGCAATATCCCTGCCCGTTAGTGGGCTGCCATTTCCGCTCTTTCCGCTACGTATCAGCCCATGTTCCTTCTGTAGGAAGCTATATAAGGGGGATAGTGGGGAATTTTACTGTTTACCAGTTCCTTGCTTCCACCGCCGCCACCATTGTTGCATGCCCTGCGCACCTTTGAGCTCCTGCACAGCCCCCGTGCACAAGTTTTAGATGCGTGTGAAGCATCTTGCGCAGAAGAACAAGATGGGCAAGAACGTCGCCGCAAACTCCGCAACTAGCTGGGTACCATCTGTCTTCAAGCAAAGGGATCTGGAGAAAGCCCAAGCCAATGGCCTCATCTCTGCCGATGATCAGGTCATTTTCCCTAGCACTGAGCGCATCCCCAAGCCCCCGAGTGGCTTTCGGGTGATGTTTTTTTGACTTTCTCTTATGCGGTTTATCTCTTCCTGCCCACGAGTTCTTTCGTGGGCTTCTTTTCGCCTACGGTGTGCAGCTTCATCAGCTCACACCAAACTCTGTTCTCCACATCGCCTGCTTTATCACACTCTGTGAATCGTTTCTGGGGATCGAACCCCACTTTCTCCTCTGGAAATTCCTCTTTCGGCTCCGTCCCAGCGTTGATTTATCAAAGAAACCTGAACTGGGCGGAGCCGTTGTATCTATTTGTGCAGAATCGCAATATTTAGAGTTTTCCATGGCGGCCTCCGTACAAGGTTGGAGGAAAAAATGGTTTTATATCAAAGACCGAAAAATTTCTTCCTTTGATCAGTACGACATTGCCCCTTTCGATGCCTCCAAGGAAGTGAAGAAACTTACCTCGTGGGATTTGCCTCCCACGGAAGCTGAGATGGAGGAAATCAAGCCACTTCTAGCCCGCATCCAGGAGCTGAAGGGCGGTAGAGGAGGTGCACTGTCGGGTACCCAACTCATGGCGTTCTTTCTGCAACGTCGAGTTCAACCTCTGCAGCATCGCCTTTCCAAACCGTGGACATTTTCCGGCTTGGGAGATTCTTCTCGAGTTTCTGAAGATCTCATGGAGAAGAAGGATCTTGACAAGTGAGTGAGAGCTCTTACCACTCTCACAAAGGATCATGAAGTTGCAGAGCTAGCTGCTAGTTACTTCGACTCCGAGCATCCCTTGCCTAAGGTATATTTTGCTGTCTTTATTCGCCTTAGTTTTCTCTTATCGTTGTTCGTCTTGTAACTATCGGCTTGTTTTCCTTTCAGGATCATCGACTTGTTTCTCGCCCTCCTCTCCCAGAGGGAGGAGATATTCAAAATGTTCCTATTTCGGCTGCCTCTGAAGCCCCCGAGGTTGAGGACAGCCAAGATGGAGATGAAGGTGAAGACTCACTGGAAGGTACCAGCTCGACGATGTCGCCTCCCCCTGCGCTTTCGGAAGATTGTGGCATTGACAAGAAGAGGAAGCGTGTGGCAGAGCTTCTTTCTTCGAGTACTTCGGCGCACACGACTGTGATTGGGGAGACCTCCGCGCCTGAGGACGACATAGAGCTTTTCGACCTCATGGACTCGTGAGTGTTCTGCTGCTTGTTTTCATATGCTATCTTTTTCCTGTTGACTTTAGACAAATGGCTTTACCTTTTGCTTCCCTTTCAGTGACAAGGAGAACCCCAAGAGATTTGTTGCTGCCGCCCCCGCCACTGATACTCCTGCTATCGACGAGCCACCGTCACAAGAGGTCGATCCAGTAGCAAAATCTCCAAAAGCTCTGAGGGTTCCTGTTAAGAAGGTAGTCACTGTTCGTAGTTCTAAGCGCGTGAAGAAATCGTCAGACGCTGGTTCTTCTCTTGAGGCCCATCGGTCCACGAGCTCCTCCGACGATGTGCATGAATATGCTGGTATATTTACTTCTACTTTTGCGTGTTGATACTCACGTACTATTTCTGAACAGAACTTGATGAAGAAGTTTATCGCCTTGGGCAATGAATGTGTCAAGTACCTGAAGGCTGCTAAGGCCTCCGAGGGTATTTTTCTTTCCTATATTTGCTTGTCTTGTATGCCTTTTTTTGCTTCTTTGCTTGACTTTTCTTTCCTCTCTGGTGAACTACAGATGCTCTAGCGATAGCCAATGCTCGCATTTCATTGCTGGAAGCTGAACTCGAAGCTTCCAGGAAAGCTTTTGATGCAGCCACTGCTACCAAGGTCAATGCTGAGAAGTCTACTAAATCAGCACTGGCTAAGGCAAAGAAAGCAGAAAAGGCCTTTTCTGATGCTAACAAGGAGCACCTCCAGTGGGAACAGGTCGTGGCTGAGCGGCTGAATAAGATGTCTGCTGTTGCTGGAGGTATATACTATACCTTTCGTTTCTTTTATTGAGTTGCTCACTCTCTTATGCTTGCTGATGTATTCCTTTTCTGCTGTTTTTGTTTCCTTGGTTTTGCAGAACATACTGGGGTGTCTGTGTCAACTTTGCAACCAAACAATGATCCTCTCATGGCCGCAGTTAGCTTGCTGGAAGCGGACTGGATATCTGTCCAGGAGATCTTCGAGTTGGTTAACCGCGTGCTTACACGGATTTATGTCGGGTTGTGGCCCAAGCAAAAGGCGGAGGTGCCAGATTTGAAGAAACTTGCCAAGGCCTTCGACACCCCTGACGACCCCATCCTTCTTATGAAGGGCTGCTCCTTGAAGCGAGGTGCCGAGTGGGTGATACGTCTCCAACGTATCTATAATTTTTGATGCTCCATGCTTGTTTTTACACCATTTGCCTAATGTTTTGTTACACTTCGTGGCACTATTATGCATTTTCCGGAACTAACCTATTAACAAGTCGCCATAGTGCCAGTTCCTTGTTTTCTGCTGTTTTTGTGTTTCAGAAAAGTTACACAGGAAATATTCTCGGAATTGGACAAAATAAAAGCCAAACATCCAGAAATCCACCGAAGCTTCCAGAGAACCGAAGAGGAGATGGAGTGGGGCCACGAGGGGCCCTCACACCAGGGCGGCGCGGCCCAGCCCCTGGCCGCGCCCCCTATGTGGGAGACCACCCCGGTCCACATCTGACGATGCCCCTTCGCCTATAAAGACCCCCCGATGGGAAAAACCTAAGTACCCGATCAATTTTCCAGAAACACATCGTGATCCGCCACCGTCGTCGACCCGAGATCGGGAGGGCCCAGAAGCTCTTCCCGGCACCCTGCCGGAGAGGGGAATCGCCACCGGAGGTCTTCTTCATCGCCATGCTTGCCTCCGGAGCGATGAGTGAGTAGTCTACCTTGGACTATGGGTCCATGGCAGTAGCTAGATGGTTGTCTCCTCCACCATGTGCTTCATGTTTAGATCTCATGAGCTGCCCTACATGATTGAGATCACCGTTATGTAATTCTACATGTTTGGTTTGTTGGGATCCGATGAATATTGGTGTTATGATTGAGTTGCTATACTGAAATATATCTTATGTTATCTCTATGTTGTTTATGATCTTGCATGCTCTCCGTTGTTAGTAGCTATCTTGGCCGAGTAGTTGCTAGTGACTCCAAGAGGGGGTATTTATGCTCGATAGTGGGTTCATGCCTCTATTTAATCTGGGGGAGTGACAGAAACCTCTAAGGTTGTAGATGTGCTGTTGCTACTAGGGAGAAAACAACATTCATATGCTCGAGGGCATATGCTTTGTTTACATTACACACTTTGCTTAATGCAATTATCTATTGTTCGCAACTTAATACTCATGGGGTGTTCGGATGATATCCCTAGGAGTGGATTGTTAGTCATAGATGCAGTTGGATGACGGTCTATGTATTTTGTTGTAATTTCCAGAATAAATCGCATAGTGATCTTCTTGACATATCACGTTATCTTTATTCTATCAATTGACCAACTGTAATTTGTTTACCCAACATGTGCTATTTATCTTATGGAGAGACACCGCTAGTGAACTATGGACCCCGATCCTATTTCCATCATATTGCTATCACCTGTTTACTTTACTCGCATACTTCTACTGTTTTCCACTCGATACGCTCATACCCTTTGTTTCAAGCAAACCGGTGAGATTGACAACCTCATCGCAAGTTGGGAACAAAGTACTTGGTTGTGTGTGTGCAGGTTCCACGTTGCTGCTCGCAAAGCAAAGCTTGGACGAGGTGCCCTATAAATTGTCCGGAGCTGTCGCGAAGCTTGCAAGCCTCACCTTCAGTCGTACTGTCTGCTCTTCTCCTTATCGACAAACCTTGGTTTCTTACTGAGGGAAAAGACTTGCTGCTGTGCTCATCATACTTTCCGCTTGGAGTTTCCCAACTGCCTGGCCACAATAATCATTAACTACACGCCAGACATCAAGCCCTTTTCTGGCGCCGTTGCCGAGGAAGAAGTGGAAGACCTCTGCAAGGGGAGTTTTTCGCACGCACATCCTTTACTTTGTTATTTGCTTTGGTTTACTTTACTTTATTTTTACTTGCATTGTTTTATCAAAAACACAAAAAAATTAGAATCCTTGATAGTTGTTTTTACTTGTCTACTTTTAGTTTTGGTGAAATGGCTAATCCTGAAAACACCAAGTTGTGCGACTTTACTAGCATGAACAATAGTGATTTTATCTACACTCCTATTGCGCCACCTGCTCCTGCCGCAAACTTTTATGAGATTAAGCCTGCTTTATTGAACCTTGTTATGAAAGAACAATTTTCTGGTGCTAGTACTGAAGATGCTGCAGCTCATCTCAACAATTTTGTTGAGCTATGTGAGATGCAGAAATATAAGGATGTTGAAAGTGATATTATTAAGCTCAAGTTGTTTCCTTTTTCTTTGAGAGGAAAAGCTAAAGATTGGTTGCTGTCTTTGACTAAGAATAGTATTGATTCATGGGCTAAGTGCAATGATGCTTTTATTGGTAGATATTATCCTCCTGCTAAGATTATATCTCTGCGTAGCAATATTATGAAATTTAGTCAGCTTGATAATGAACATGTTGCTCAAGCTTGGGAAAGAATGAAATCTATGATAAAGAATTGCCCCACTCATGGACTGACTACTTGGATGATTGTCCAAACTTTTTATGCAGGACTGAATTTTTCTTTGAGGAACCTACTTGATTCAGCTGCTGGAGGCACTTTTATGTCCCTTATCTTGGGCGCCGCAACAAAGCTACTTGACAACACGATGGTAAATTATTCCGAATGGCACACCGAGAGAGCTCCACAAGGTAAGAAGGTAAATTCTGTTGAGGAAACCTCTTCCTTGAGCGATAAGATTGATACCATTATGGCTATGCTTGCTAATGATAGGACTCATGTTGATCCTAATAATGTTTCTTTAGCCTCTTTGGTTGCTCAAGAAGAGCATGTTGATGTGAACTTCATTAGAAACAATAATTTTAACAACAATGCTTATATGAACAATTTTTCTAGTAACAATTATAGGCCGTATCCTTCTAGTAATGGTTATGGTAACTCTTATGATAACTCCTCCAACAACACTAGGGCCGCGCCCTCCGAGCTTGAGGTAATGCTCAAGGACTTCATCGGTAAGCAAAATGCTTTTAACAAGTCTGTTGAGGAAAAGTTAGGCAAAATTGATATTCTTGCTTCTAAAGTTGATAGCCTTGCTCATGATGTTGAACTTCTGAAATTAAAAGTGTTGCCTAATCATGTGAAAGAGAACAATGTTTTTGCTACTGCTAATGATATTCAAGTTGGAATAGATGAAAATATTAGATTGTTAGCAGAATTGCATGCTAGATGGGAAAGAGAGGATGAGATTGCTAGGAATATGAATGTTTGTACTATTACTACCTCTAATGATGTTGTTCCTAATGCTAGCAATCCTCTTACTTTGATTGGTGTAGAGAAAACTCCCACTCCTTGTGTTAAAAAGCCTAAAACTGCCAAAACTTTTTTCAAAAGAGTGCTGAAATTTTTTGGAGTGTAGGAGATGATAGCTCTACTTCTTTTAATGATTTTGATGTTGATGGCTGCAATATATCTGAAGTAATTTTATTCTTGCAAAAGCTTGCTTTGACTCCCAATGCTAGTTCTTTAAATATTGCTTTTACTAAGCATATTACCAATGTTCTCATGAAAATTAGGGATGAAAAGTTGCAACAAAAAGCTTCTGTTCCCAAGTAGTTAGAAGATGGTTGGGAACCCATCATTGATATGCATGTTAATGGTTTTGATTGCCATGCTTTATGTGATCTAGGTGCTAATATTTCTATTATGCCTAGAAAAATTTATGACATGCTTGATTTACCACCGCTTGAAAAATGTTATTATGATGTTCCTATTGCTGATGTTGCTAAGAAGAACCCTTTGGGAAGGATTAATGATGTTCTTATTATGGTTAACAATAACCTTGTTCCCGTTGATTTTCTCATTATGGACGTTGAATGTCATGCTTCATGTCCTATTATTTTGGGAAGACCCTTTCTTCGAACTATAGGTGCCATTATTGATATGAGGGAAGGCACCATCAAATATCAATTCCCACTCAAGAAAGGTAT
This sequence comes from Dactylis glomerata, assembly GCA_007115705.1. Classification (NCBI taxonomy): domain Eukaryota; kingdom Viridiplantae; phylum Streptophyta; class Magnoliopsida; order Poales; family Poaceae; genus Dactylis; species Dactylis glomerata. The sequence continues at coordinate 175,259 of QXEO01000032.1, read as the reverse complement.
GGAACAATTCCCTAGGAAAAGAAAGAAATTACTTTTTTACTCTATTATTAGAGCAAATTATGAGCTTGATGCTTCATCTCTTGATGTTACTTGATTCGCAATTTTCTGCGCCTAGCTCAACGGCGTTAAAGAAAAGCACTCTTGGGAGATAACCCAATGTTTTATTTTCAGTACTTTTTCTTTTATTTGAGTCTTGGAAGTCATTACTACTGTAATGACCTCTCCTTATCCTTTTTATTTCGTTGTTGTGCCAAGAGAAGCCTCTAATTTGAGTGAGGTAAAGATTTGGGGATGTTGCTGTCCTGAAACTGTTTTCGGTGCTGCACCGTAAAAATTCGTAAACATTCTCTGTATATCTTTTGGACCTGCGATTTCTTGTGCATATGAGCCAGGTTATATCCAAACTTTCATTAGTTGAAAACTTTTTTATTTGAGCAACAGAAAACGCCTTAAAAATTCGGCCTTTGTCAGCTGTTCTGTTTTGACAGATTTCTGCCAATATTTGTGTTTGCCGCTTTATCGCTTTCTTTTGAGTTCTTTTGATCACAGAACTTTTGGGGAAGTTGCTACAGTAGTATATAATTTATATGTGGTGGTTTTGGGTTGAAACCTGAAGCAAAAAGAGGTTGATTATATGTTATGCTACACTAATGTTGCTAATAGATTTGTGTTTAGTTTTGTATGAAGGAAGTTTTCAAGTGTAGGGATTGGAGAATGATGAGATGAGTTGAAGAATGGACAAACGCTCAAGCTTGGGAATGCCCATGCATCACCCCAAGAAATATCCAAGAAGTACAAGCGTCAAAGCTTGGGGATGGCCCCGAGGCACCCCTTCTTCATCGGCAAAAATCAGGTCACCTTTCAAGACACTATATTTTTATTGCTTCATGCACTATGTGTTTTTCTTGGAGCGTCAGTTGTTTTAGTTTTTGTTATTAGTTTTGTTTTATTTTCTGCAATAAATGGTTGGACCCCAACAAATTTCTTTTGGAGAAGTTGCCTTGCTTTTCATTTGCCAAGAATGCTCTAGTTTTCATTCTTATCAAAAACCGAGTGTTCTTCTTTTTCTGCTACTGCTTTTGGTTTTCATTTTCACCTTGATTTTCGTTCATATCTTCTTATATTTATTTATCAAGGTGTATTTTTGCCTCTGGATCATGTTGGTTTTCCTCAAAAGAGTTGATTAAAAAAAGTTCAAATGGTGTTGGAAAAGAGAAAAAGCTTTATGCAAAAAAGTGGTACAAGAAGGAGCTTGTGTAGACTGCGGCTTAGGCTTTTTCATGTCATGCTTGATGTCTTTTTGATAGTATGCTTAGTGGTTTTGCTGTAGCATGACTTGTCTCAAATAACTGAGATTGCTTAATGAGCCTTTGAAAAAATCATGCGTTTTTTTACCGTTTGGAAGCATTATTTTGGTTTTCTCCTTGATGCTTTATTTGTGTTGACTTGGCGCATGCTCACACATGTTCGACTCTTACAAAGTCGCCAATAGTCTCTATGATCATTTAGTTTTTGACTTTTGATGCCATCTTATGCTTCTTTTAATGTCGCTTTGTCACTTTGCATGATTATGGCCATTATTGCTCTCTTAGTTGGTCGCTCCTAGTCTTTTGCTAGCCCTCGCCTTGTACTGAGTATGAGCTCTACTCGTGCATCCAACTCCTAAAAACCAAGTTTGCCAAAGTGTCCACCATACATACCTACTAGCAATTTTCTATTCCAAGTAAATTTGACTTGCTTTTATTTTCTCTTCAAATTAAACTCTTACCAGTGTTATGCGAAAATTGGTCAGTAAAGCTCTCACGAACCGGAAGGCACACTTTACTTTTTCCTGTTCTTAAAAATTTGACATTGTGGTCTCTTATGTTGAGTTGTTATGCTTGCAAGTTGTAAGTTGGATACTAGCCCAACCATGTCGTCATGGGGCAAGCTTTCAACATTGCACTTCTTATTTGAGTTGATATCGTGATCTTTTGTTTATGGATGCCCGCGGTGTGAAATGAATTGGGAATCTTGTGGGGATCATGGAGTTTGTATATGTGTTAGGGAAACGCCAGGGCCGCCAATCTAAGCCATGCATAATTCATGGTGGAAATTTGCAGCATGCCCATAGTGGACATTCGACGACGCATCTCAAAATAAAAAGCTAAACAAATGGTAAATAAAAGAGATGTCGAGGTGTTCATTGTCTGCTTGTCCTGTCATTTTGATATGGGCTTGTTCCATGTCATCGGGCACGGAGGTACCCCGTTGGCGGTTCTCGATGATACGCATATACTTACAATGACAAGAGCCTTGCTTGGGACTCTAAGTGGAGTAGCATGAGGTTTGGGTACTCGTATTCACATGACACGCGGATTTCAACTTATGATTTGTCAAGCATATGCATCATAATTGTTCTCGCATTAACTTTAACCATTCAAGATGCTTATGATGGGGGCAATGAGAGATCAAAACCGGTAAGTACCATAATTTTTGAAGGTTATAAAACTTACAATCAATGCTTCCCTCCGCGAAGGGCCTTTCTTTTACTTTTATGTTGAGTCACCACCTTCTATCTTTATGCACCATTAAGAGAGCATAGTTGTCATTCTTAGTATAATGTGCATTGTCCCAAAGTTTTCATTGATTGATTCATATTGTTGGTTTCACTTGTTCTTAAATTATTTGTATCTAGTCACCCTCTTAAACTTGAAGGTGTCCTATGCATTTATGTTTTGCTCTCCATGAAGGACAAGCTGAAAACCATTTGTATGTTTTTCCTTATGATTTGAACACACGTTTGACTTTCATTGTTTCATTTTCATGATCTTTTGTTTGTGTTTATTTTCATGTTATAACATGGTTGCTAAGTTTTTATTGTCAAGATTATATCTTTCATGCCCATGTTTTAAGTTCTTTTGATCCCAGCTCACAAATGCTTACATATATGATCAAGATTGTGTAGGTGCATGTCACCTCAAAAATTATTTCTTTTGTTATCACTTACCTACTCGAGGATGAGCAGGAGTTAAGCTTGGGGATGCTGATACGTCTCCAACGTATCTATAATTTTTGATGCTGCATGCTTGTTTTTACACCATTTGCCTAATGTTTTGTTACACTTCGTGGCACTATTATGCATTTTCCGGAACTAACCTATTAACAAGTCGCCACACTGCCAGTTCCCTGTTTTCTGCTATTTTTGTGTTTCAGAAAAGTTACACAGGAAATATTCTCGGAATTGGACGAAACAAAAGCCAAACATCCAGAAATCCACCGAAGCTTGCAGAGAACCGAAGAGGAGACGGAGTGGGGCCACGAGGGGCCCTCACACCAGGGCGGCGCGGCCCAGCCCCTGGCCACGCCCCCTATATGGGAGACCACCTCGGTCCACTTCTGATGATGCCCCTTTGCCTATAAAGACCCCCGGACGGGAAAAACCTAAGTACTCGATCAATTTTCCAGAAACACATCGCGATCCGCCGCCGTCGTCGACCCGAGATCGGGAGGGTCCAGAAGCTCTTCCCGGCACCCTGCCAGAGAGGGGAATTGCCACCGGAGGTCTTCTTCATCGCCATGCTTGCCTCCGGAGCGATGAGTGAGTAGTCTACCTTGGACTATGGGTCCATAGCAGTAGCTAGATGGTTGTCTCCTCCACCATGTGCTTCATGTTTAGATCTCATGAGCTGCCCTACATGATTGAGATCACCGTTATGTAATTCTACATGTTTGGTTTGTTGGGATCCGATGAATATTGGTGTTATGATTGAGTTGCTATACTGAAATATATCTTATGTTATCTCTATGTTGTTTATGATCTTGCATGCTATCCGTTGTTAGTAGCTATCTTGGCCGAGTAGTTACTAGTGACTCCAAGAGGGGGTATTTATGCTCGATAGTGGGTTCATGCCTCTATTTAATCTGGGGGAGTGACAGAAACCTCTAAGGTTGTAGATGTGTTGTTGCTACTAGGGAGAAAACAACATTCATATGCTCGAGGGCATATGCTTTGTTTACATTACACACTTTGCTTAATGCAATTATCTGTTGTTCGCAACTTAATACTCATGGGGTGTTCGGATGATATCCCCGGGAGTGGATTATTAGTCATAGATGCAGTTGGATGACGGTCTAAGTATTTTGTTGTAATGCCCAGAATAAATCTCATAGTGATCTTCTTGACATATCACGTTATCTTTATTCTATCAATTTCCCAACTGTAATTTGTTTACCCAGCATGTGCTATTTATCTTATGGAGAGACACCGCTAGTGAACTGTGGACCCTGGTCCTATTTCCATCATATTGCTATCACCTGTTTACTTTACTCGCACTGTTTACTTTACTCGCATACTTCTACTATTTTCCACTCGATACGCTCATACCCTTTGTTTCAAGCAAACCGGTGAGATTGACAACCTCATCGCAAGTTGGGAACAAAGTACTTGGTTGTGTGTGTGCAGGTTCCACGTTGCTGCTCGCAAAGCAAAGCTTGGACGAGGCGCCCTATAAATTGTCCGGAGCTGTCGCAAAGCTTGCAAGCATCACCTTCAGTCGTACTGTCTGCTCTTCTCCTGATCGACAAACCTTGGTTTCTTACTGAGGGAAAAGACTTGCTGCTGTGCTCATCATACTTTCCGCTTGGTGTTTCCCAACTGCCTGGCCACAATAATCATTAACTACACGCCAGACATCAAGCCCTTTTCTGGTGCCGTTGCCGGGGAAGAAGTGGAAGACCTCTGCAAGGGGAGTTTTTCGCACGCACATCCTTTACTTTGTTATTTGCTTTGCTTTAATTTATTTTTACTTGCATTGTTTTATCAAAAACCCAAAAAAATTAGAATCCTTGATAGTTGTTTTTACTTGTCTACTTTTAGTTTTGGTGAAATGGCTAATCCTGAAAACACCAAGTTGTGCGACTTTACTAGCACGAACAATAGTGATTTTATCTGCACTCCTATTGCGCCACCTGCTCCTGCCGCAAACTTTTATGAGATTAAGCCTGCTTTATTGAACCTTGTTATGAAAGAGCAATTTTTTGGTGCTAGTACTGAAGATGCTGCAGCTCATCTCAACAATTTTGTTGAGCTATGTGAGATGCAGAAATATAAGGATGTTGAAAGTGATATTATTAAGCTCAAGTTGTTTCCTTTTTCTTTGAGAGGAAAAGCTAAAGATTGGTTGTTGTCTTTGACTAAGAATAGTATTGATTCATGGGCTAAGTGCAATGATGCTTTTATTGGTAGATATCATCCTCCTGCTAAGATTATATCTCTGCGTAGCAATATTATGAAATTTAGTCAGTTTGATAATAAACATGTTGCTCAAGCTTGGGAAAGAATGAAATCTATGATAAAGAATTGCCCCACTCATGGACTGACTACTTGGATGATTGTCCAAACTTTTTATGCAGGACTGAATTTTTCTTCGAGGAACCTACTTGATTCAGCTACTGGAGGCACTTTTATGTCCCTTACCTTGGGCGTCGCAACAAAGCTACTTGACAACATGATGGTAAATTATTCCGAATGGCACACCGAGAGAGCTCCACAAGGTAAGAAGGTAAATTCTGTTGAGGAAACCTCTTCCTTGAGTGATAAGATTGATACCATTATGGCTATGCTTGCTAATGATAGGACTCATGTTGATCCTAATAATGTTCCTTTAGCCTCTTTGGTTGCTCAAGAAGAGCATGTTGATGTGAACTTCATTAGAAACAATAATTTTAACAACAATGCTTATAGGAACAATTTTGCTAGTAACAATTATAGGCCATATCCTTCTAGTAATGGTTATGGTAACTCTTATGGTAACTCCTCCAACAACACTAGGGCCGCGCCCTCCGAGCTTGAGGTAATGCTCAAGGACTTCATCGGTAAGCAAAATGCTTTTAACAAGTCTGTTGAGGAAAAGTTAGGCAAAATTGATATTCTTGCTTCTAAAGTTGATAGCCTTGCTCATGATGTTGAACTTCTGAAATTAAAAGTGTTGCCTAATGATGTGAAAGAGAACAATGTTTTTGCTACTGCTAATGCTATTCAAGTTGGAATAGATGAAAATATTAGATTGTTAGCAGAATTGCATGCTAGATGGGAAAGAGAGGATGAGATTGCTAGGAATATGAAAGTTTGTACTATTACTACCTCTAATGATGTTGTTCCTAATGCTAGCAATCCTCTTACTTTGATTGGTGTAGAGAAAACTCCCACTCCTTGTGTTAAAAAGCCTAAAACTGCCAAAACTTTTTCTCAAAAGAGTGCTGAAATTTTTCGGAGTGTAGGAGATGATAGCTCTACTTCTTTTAATGATTTTGATGTTGATGGCTGCAATATATCTGAAGTAATTTTATTCTTGCAAAAGCTTGCTTTGACTCCCAATGCTAGTTCTTTAAATATTGCTTTTACTAAGCATATTACCAATGCTCTCATGAAAATTAGGGATGAAAAGTTGCAACAAAAAGCTTTTGTTCCCAAGAAGTTAGAAGATGGTTGGGAACCCATCATTGATATGCATGTTAATGGTTTTGATTGCCATGCTTTATGTGATCTAGGTGCTAATATTTCTATTATGCCTAGAAAAATTTATGACATGCTTGATTTACCACCGCTTGAAAAATGTTATTATGATGTTCCTATTGCTGATGTTGCTAAGAAGAAACCTTTGGGAAGGATTAATGATGTTCTTATTATGGTTAACAATAACCTTGTTCCCATTGATTTTCTCATTATGGACGTTGAATGCCATGCTTCATGTCCTATTATTTTGGGAAGACCCTTTCTTCGAACTATAGGTGCCATTATTGATATGAGGGAAGGCACCATCAAATATCAATTCCCACTCAAGAAAGGTATGGAACACTTCCCTAGGAAAAGAAAGAAATTACTTTTTACTCTATTCTTAGAGCAAATTATGAGCTTGATGCTTCATCTCTTGATGTTACTTGATTCGCAATTTTCTGCGCCTAGCTCAAAGGCGTTAAAGAAAAGCACTCTTGGGAGATAACCCAAAGGAGACTCACAACAGCACCTATTTTAGCAGTACCAGAAACTAGAAAGGATTACACAGTTTACTGTGATGCATCCAAGAATGGTTTGGGTTGTGTTCTGATGCAAGACCGAAAGGTAATTGCTTATGGATCAAGACAACTCAAGCCACATGAAGTCAATTACCCAACACATGACCTAGAATTGGCAGCAGTTGTGTTTGCTCTCAAGCAATGGAGGCAATTTCTCTATGGAGCCAAATGTGTGCTTTACACCGATCACAAGAGCCTTAAATACTTCTTTACTCAGAAGGAGTTGAACATGAGGCAGAAAAGATGGCTAGAGTTGATCAAGGATTATGATCTTACTATTAACTATACTCCTGGAAAGGCTAATGTGGTAGCCGATGCGTTAAGCCGGAAGAGTACAGAAACACAGCTATTGGACAAAGAACTTCCGAAGGAATTGCTTAAGGATCTTGAAAGACTAGAAATACAATGTCTAGAAGTCATATCTTTGGGAAGTAGTTACACTATGAGGGTGATGGAGGAAAGACAAAGTGACTTGAAATACACTATATTTAGAAGACAAGATGAAGATCCTTTCATCGCTAAAGAAATCCGTAGGATTGAAGAGGGTAGACCATCTGAATTCCGTCTAGGTGATTTTGATTCACTCTGGTTTCAAAATAGAATTTGTGTGCCAGATATACCGGAGATCAAAGGACTGATTCTCAAGGAGGCTCATGAGACACCATACTCCATACATCCGGGAAGTACGAAGATGTACATGGATCTCAAGGAGTTGTTCTGGTGGAATAACATGAAGTAGGACATAGCCAAGTATGTAGCGGAATGCCACACTTGTTAGAGAGTCAAGGCAGAACATCAAAGTCCAGCTGGGTTACTTCAACCTTTGGACATTCCAGAGTGGAAATGGGAGGAAATCAGGATGGATTTTATTACCGGTTTACCTTTAACCAAGAGGCACAAGGATATGATCTGGGTGATAGTTGATCGACTCACCAAAAGTGCACATTTTCTGGCTGTGAATCAGAAAGATAGTGCAGAGAAGCTAGTAGAAATCTATGTAAGAGAGATCGTCAGCAAGCATGGAGTGCCCAAGAAGATCGTCTCTGATAGAGGGTCTGTTTTTACATCAACATTCTGGAGAGATCTTCATACAGCACTGGGATCACAGTTGGATTTCAGTACTGCTTATCATCCTCAAACTGGGGGGCAAACAGAGAGAACAAATCAAATCTTAGAAGATATGCTACGAGCATGTGCCCTAGATTTTGGAGGTTCATGGGATGAGCACTTACCGTTAGCAGAGTTTTCCTATAACAACAGCTATCAAAGCAGCTTGAAAGCAGCACCATTTGAAGTACTATACGGACGCAAGTGCAGATCTCCAATATGTTGGTTTGAGCCTGGAGGTAACCATGAATTTGAAACTGATTTCATTCAAGAGAAGCAAGGAATCATTGATACCATCCGTGACCATTTAAAGATAGCTCAGAGTAGACAAAAGAGTTATGCAGATCAAAAGAGGCGGACATGGGAACCCAAAGTAGGGGATTTGGTCTATTTGAAGGTTAGCCCTATGAAAGGAATCAAGAGGTTTGGTATTAAAGGGAAGTTAAGCCCAAGATATATTGGACCATTCAAGATTCTGAGTCAAAACCGTTGTGTTGCTTTTGAACTAGAGCTTCCAGCAAAATTGAAGCAAGTTCACAATGTTTTCCATGTTTCTCAACTTCGGAAGTGTCTGAAAGCACCTGAAGACTCTATTACACATGATGATCTAGACCTTCAAGCAGATCTGACTTATGAGGAGAAGCCAATAAAGATCTTAGAGGAGAACTGGAAGAGACTTCGGAACCGTGCAATTAAGTTCTGTAAAGTGCAATGGAAACATCACTCTGAACGGGAAGCAACTTGGGAAAAAGAAGAGGATTTGAGACAAGCATATCTAGAACTCTTCAGGTACACAAAGTTTTAACTTCGGGACGAAGTTCTGATAAGGGGGGAAGACTGTAATGTCCCAGCATTTAGGACCTAACGAAGGGTAGATATAGGATTATTGTGCATTCATGCATACAAAAACGTGAGTAAATTTTTCGCAAATTCAAAAACCTGAGAGAGCAAAACTCCTTTCTAATCACCTTTAGAGTTAGGGGTTATTAGAATGCTAAGGGTTTTGTTATGATCTCTTGATGTTGATTAAAAAGTTAATTAAGTAGTACAATTTGATTGTTGAATAATCTCAAGTTTGAATTTTTAATCATTAATAATGACATAACTCAATTATGAAATAAATTGGAAAAAAGAATTAAAATTAGAAGATTAAACAAACAGAAATGTTATTTTATTGATATTCCACAATTATACAATGTCTTTACATTTTTGAAAACTGAAAAGAAGATTACAGCAGATAATTAAATGAATAGAAACCTAAATCTAAACTATCTATGCTAATCTTCATGAAATCCATCTTCAAATTCTTCTTAGTCTGCAACCTGCAAAGAACAAAGTCAATAAACAAAAGGAGATGGATTAGGGTTAGTAAAGTTTTACTCTCAGACTTTGGCAATTGGATTGCCATTGCATCATTGAGTTTAATGACCAAGTGAAGCATCTGTTCTTTTAAATCACTGGGGGTACAAAGCACTAGGGTGCATAGCAATTGCACAGCACGGCCAGGGGTGGATGAGACCAAGCTGAGTGAGGATACAGGCACACAACTCACAAGGAGCTTAGTCACTGAACTGGAAGCTAGAGCTGGCAGCACCATGGCTGCTAGCAAAGCCAGCAGTTGACCTGATGAGCATCACCCAGAGGAAGCACCACTCAGACGCCCGGCACTTAACCATCACAAGAACACCATAGTTCTTGCACACAACACCAAGAACAACACCAGTTCTTGCACAGCATCACACAAAAACCTCCAGCAAAACCATGATGATGGATTGAAGCTCAAGACCAAGCCCAGGAGGAGAAGGACAAGTGATCAGCAGCAAGTCCAGGAGGAGAAGGACAAGCCAGGAGTTGAACCAGGAGGAGAAGGCAAGCAAGAAGCAAGCCATCACCACCAGCAAGCAACAGCAGCAGATAACAATACTTTTGCTGCACAACTACAAGCACCAGGTAGAATTGACAACCTTACAGCACCACATGGTTGAGCATGGGTATCATAAAGAAAAACCCCCAGTTTGGCAAAGTGTTGCTTTGCCAAGCTCATCATAGGGAATCATGTTAAAAGCCAAATAAACATACATCAGAGTATCAGCCTCAGTATACACTTCATTGGCACATCTTAGAAATCATAACTTCACAGAGCAGTTTGTGATGGGCACATGTTCTGTTGGACATGCACCTCAAACACACAAGACTTGCTATCAGCATCACACAAGCAAGCAGTGGGCACACAAGCATGCAAGGCACCTCACTACCTATCACTAGCCTCAGACCAACATCATAGGCTTAATTCAAATGGGCAAGTTTCACCATTAATTGACCACCGAATATAGTTGCTGGGCACAGGATCAGAAGATCTTGCACCTCAACACAACTAGCATTATAACTGACAGCTAGGTCAGTAGACAACAACAAAATCATTTCCCTAGTTATATAAAACAAGGAATCATATTTTTCTCAAGCTAATTATCATAGAAGCTTGCAACACAGCAAGACATACTATCACTTGTTTACCATGGGTAAACAAGTGACAGAAGCAAGCACAGCAACACATTCATCACAGGACCAGAGTTAGCAGTTAACTGAATCTTGGAATTCAGTTTGTTACCCACAACACTGTGATATCATAAATCACAGGACAATAATCTAGCATCCCATGATTTAGAGCTAACTGAAAGATAGCAGCATAGCAGGTTTCAGAGAAACACCTCTGTCAAACACATACACTGACAGAGGGGTGAGCAAAGCAAGATCACCATAGATTGAGCATTATACCACTAGAGTGCATTCACTGAATCAAGCTGGCATTAGGCAAACAGCAGCACATACCAAGGTCTGTGAGCTTAGCTCACTGATCTTGACCAATTGGTCAGAGACCGTGGCCAGAAAGAGGAGTAGAGGATTGGAGAGGAGAAGGAGTGCTCACCAATCGCCCAGGTGCTCGTCTGGATGGCATGACAGGGCCTGCGCGGCCAGCCAGAGGCTGCCTGGGGAAGTCTTCACCAAGCCACACCGGGAGCATCACTCCTTGACGCTTCCACTGGCGAGCACTTGCGAGGCTCAAGCACCAGAGCAAGCTCAGCAAGCTCAGCATGCCCCAGCACGTCGAGGCACCGCATCGGGGGAGCTCGGAGACGGCAGATCCCGAGGGGAGAGACCACCCAGATCTCCTCGGAGAGGAGGCGGCCGACGAATCCCTTTGGTGGAGATGGAATAGGGCGCGGAGGAGAGTATCTCGCCCAAGGTGGCGATGGCGGAGACCACCGGAGTTGGCCGGAGAGGCCAGGCGGCGGCAGCGGCGATGCAGTGTCGCCAGTGAGCTCGAGGGGAGAGAGAGGAGCGTGAAGGGGCTGGGCTGGGTCGGTTGACCGACCCAGACCCGAGCCGGGTCGGCTTAACCATGTCAGGTGGGCCGGTTGGGCCAGTTGGGCCAGTTGGGTCAAATGGGCCAAGGCCATCTATTTAAACAAATTCCAAATTAAAATTTGAATGTTATTTCCTCTTTGAACTAAATCAAACTCAAAACTCAAATAACATTGATAAAACAAGTTCTTATTCTTTAAATAAAATAAATATCTGAATAATATCATGTTTATTATTTATTCCTTAAATCAAAATTTTAAAAGCTTTTTAACTTCTATTTTCCAAAAATCTTAATTACTATTTAATATAACAAAGGTTGAATTTCTTCTTAACCAATTAAACCTTTTCTTTTCAAATAACTCCAACAAAGGTTTTAAAACTTGAAATTTGATTTCAAACCTTAATTAATTGTTTAAAAACACAATTAGGGTAAAACACACAAATAATACCTTGTGTTTTATTAAAACACTTAAACCCTAACAAGTCTTGGGTAAAACACACAAATAAGAAAAACAAAGGTAGAGAATCATTATGCATTGCATATCATTGCATATCATTGCACATAGCATCCTTTTGCTTCTTGAAACATTGTCCTTACTGGACAATGATTGGATTTTTGTAGAACAAGGAGATCAGGAGTATCGCCAAGTATCCGACTCCATTACCTTTCAGTCACAAGGCAAGTTTATCTTGCTCATATCACTTGGTTGCACTGGTTTTGAAACTACTTGCAAAGTGTTGACTTCAAACTCTAACATTTCAAAAGGGATGGAAAACCTATTTTCATAAGTAATATGACTAGTGGTTATCGACCTGTGGTGATAACCTAGGAGGGCTGGCAGGTGGAACCACGGTAAGATTGTGGTGGTGGAGGTTCCACTTGCACGGGAAAGTTAACCTAGGATTAATTACCAATGCCACAGTTATTCTAGCGCCGTAAAAACTGTGTCATCCAAGAGACTTGGAATGGGACGGGAAAGTCAGCTGTATCTTGTCTCGTTCGCATGTCAACGGGCAGCCAGTTGCCGGTCGTGGTAGATCTTGCAGGACTACTTGCACATGGGTGGGACACCTCAGTTCTCATGGCACTGTTGTCTATGATGGTCCGCAAGGGACGACTAGGTACTTCATCGTTGGGGGTGAATATTAGGGGCACAACCTGCTTGCGTGAATTGGGTGGGCATGCATTGTGCGGAGAAGGCAGTGATTGGCTTGGATCAATGACTGGGCCCCACACCATGGAAGTGTGGACGGGAATGTACGCCTGGTTGTGCAGCAAGGCTTTGATCTCTTTTGGAAGGACACACCTCTGCAGAGTGTAAAAAGTTGTGACATGTTACTCCTTGTTCCGGGAAGGAGCTGCGAACGCCGCAGGAAAGGTGCTCTCAAGGCACTACCACCTGTGTTGGCTGTTGGGCATAGTTTTCTAAAGTAAAAGCAATCTTTCAAGAAACCCTTGATAAAACCTTGCATAGGCCTACGACTCTTTTGGGTCTGTGGCTGTAGATAGTGCATATCACACAACTTCTTTCTAAAGAAACTTGCTGGATAACGCTCGTTACTCACCCCAATCTCTTAAACCCTTGCTAGACTGTGAAGGGCTCGATGAGGCAACTCTGAACACCATCGAAGGCTAGCAGGACATCTTCTACGAGGAGCCAGATCTCTCTCGCGGAGTCGAAGGCGTGGATTACTTCATACGCTACGGAGCGTCTTCTGACGAGGACTCAGAATGAAGAAGGACTAACTAGTAGTATCGTATCGTAGTCGAAGAACTGAGCAACTGTAGAATAAAAATAAGTTGTTGAGTTCTTCACTTGTTTAATTATTTGAAGCTTTCCAGTTGCTGTAAACACTAAGCACTTGAGGTGTTCTCTTTGCGGGAGCATTTCATTATAATCACGCTTTGGTTTGTAATAATATGATGTTCAGTTTGTATTTGGGCCTGCAATGTTTCTGCTGTACCATTCCGAGGGATGTAATATTTGTGGAGGCTTGTTCCGCAAGTGTTATATCAACGACTTGCATACTACATCATGCAGTGGTATGCTGGGTCACCGCAAGAAAGTCCCTACTCCTTGTGCGAAATTGCCTAAAACTGCTAAAACTTTTTCTAATAAAAGTGCTGAAATTTTGCGGAGTATGGGATACAATAATTCTACTACCTTTAATGATTTTGATGTTGATGGTTGCAATATCTTTGAAGTAATTTTGTTCTTGCAAAAGCTTGCTAGAAGTCCTAGTGCTAGTTCTATGAATGTGGCTTTTACAAAACATATTACGAATGCTCTCATGCAAATTAGAGAGGATAAGTTGAAACAAAAAGTTTCTATTCCTAAAAAGTTAGAAGATGGTTGGGAGCCCATCATTGAGATGAATGTGAATGCTTTTGATTGTAATGCTTTATGTGATCTTGGTGCAAGTATTTCTATTATGCCTAGGAAAATTTATGATATGCTTGCTTTACCACCGTTAGAATATTATTATTTTGATGTTCCTCTTGCTGATGTTTCTAAGAAGAAACCTTTGGAGAGGATTAATGATGTTCTTATTATGGTTAACAATAACCTTGTTCCCATTGATTTCCTTGTTTTGGATATTGAATACAATGCTTCTTGTCCTATTATTTTGGGAAGACCTTTTCTTAGAACTGTTGGTGCTATTATTGACATGAAAGAAGGCACCATTAGATATCAATTCCCACTCAAGAAAGGTATGGAACACTTTCCTAGAAATAGAAAGAAGCTACTTTTTGGTTCTATCCTTAGAGCAAATTATGAACTTGATGCTTCTTCATTTGAAAATACTTGATTCTTACTTTTTGCGCCTAGATCAAAGGCGTTAAAGAAAAGCACTCTTGGGAGATAACCCAATGTTTTTTTCAGTAATTTTTCTTTTTGTTGAGTCTTGGAAGTTGTTACTACTGTAATGACCTCTTCTTATCATTTTTATTTCGTTTTTGTGCCAAGAGTAACCTCTAATTGGAGGAAGGTAAGATTTGGGGAAGTTGCTGTCCTGAAACAAATTTCTGCGCTGCACCGTAAAAATTTGTGAAAATTCTTAGAACGTCATTTTGATCTGACAATTCTTTTGCACATTACCCAGGTTATTATCTAACTTTCATTAGTTTTGCACTTTTCGATTTGAGCAACAGAAGATTTTCGAAAAAATTGATCTTTACCAGCTGTTCTGTTTTGACAGCACTATTTGCATTTGCCTTTTGATCTCTTTCTTTTTGAGTTCTTTTGATCATGAAACTTTTGAGTAAGTTGCTATAGTAGCTTATGTTTTAATGGGTGTTTTACTTGAGTTGAAACTGAACCAAAGAGTGGATCTACTATCTTGCATACACTAATGTTGCTAATAAGAATTGTGTGAAGTTTTGTATGAAGGAAGTTTTCAAGTGTAGGGAAAGGAGAATGATGAGATGAGATGAAGTATGGACAAAATCTCAAGCTTGGGGATGCCCATGTCACCCCAAGAAATATCCAAGAGGTACAAGCGTCAAAGCTTGGGGATGCCCAAGGCACCCCTTCTTCATCAACAAAAATATCAGGTCATCTTTCAAGACACTATATTTTTATTGCTTCATATGCTATGTGTTTTTCTTGGAGCGTCTTTATTTTTGCTTTCAGTTTTATTTTGTTTTGTTTGCTGCAATAAATGGTTGGACCCCAACATGTTTCTTTTGGAGAAGACACACTCCGTTTTTATCGCCTAGAACACTCTAGTTTTCACTTTTATCATTCAACGAGTGTTCTCTTTTTCTAGTACCGCGTTTAGGTTTTATTTTTCGCTTTCGTTTTTGTTCAATACTTGTTAGTTCTTTGTAGCTAGGTGTATTTAGACCTCTGGTCTTTGTTGCTTTTCATCTTTGAGAGTTGTTTCAAAAAGGTTGATTGGTGTTGGAAAAGAGTAAAAAGTTTCATGCTTATAGTGGTACAGATGGGAGCTTGTTTAGACTGTGGCTTAGACTTTTGCATGTCACGCTTGATGTTATTTTGATTATATGCTTAGTAGTTATTGCTGTAGCATGACTTGTCTTAAATGACTGAGAGTGCTTAATGTGCCTTTGAAAGAATCATGCGTTGTTTTTATCTTATAGAAGCATATTATTGTGGTATTCTCCTTTGATGCTTTATTTGGGTTGACTTGGCGCATGCTTACACCATGTTTGACTACAAACCAGTCGTATCAAGCCTCTATGATCATTTGGTTTTTGACTTGTGATATCACTTTATGCTTTGGTTAATAATGTTTTGTTGCTATGCATGATTATGGCCATTATTGCTCTCTTAGTTGGTCGCTCCCAGTCTTTTGCTAGCCTTCACCTGTACTGTGAGGGAATACTTCTCGTGCATCCAACTACCAAAAACCAAAGTTTTTCCAAAGAGTCCACTACAAATTCCTATGCATGGTATTTCAAGCCATTCCAAGTAAATTTTCATGTGCTACCTTTCAAAACCTTCAAATACTTCTCATTTTCTGACACTGTTTTCAGCTCATGAGTACGTAGTGGTCGGGTTTGCTATCTTCCATATTTAATTAAGTACCCCTTGACTTGCATGCCTGATGGTTTGGTGTTGATGATGTAAATGACCGACCAGTTGGGAACCCCAAGAGAAAGTTTGATGAGCACAGCAGCAAGTTTTCCCTCAGTTATGAAACCAAGGTAATCAATCCAGTAGGAGAGAGCCAAACTTAAGAAGGTGATGCTTGCTAGCTTCGTGACACTCCGGACAATGGCGCTAGACAACTTGTTGGTGTGTCTTCACCTAGCAGCAACGTGAAACCTGCACACAACACAAACAAATACTTTGCTCCCAACTTACGATGAGGTTGTCAATCTCACCGGTTTGCTGTAAACAAAGGAATGAGCGTATCGAGTGGTAAAAGGATAATAGTAATGCAAGTAAAGTAAACAGTGCAAGTAAAGTAAACGGTAGAGCAATGTAAAGGAAATTGGACCAGGGTCCACAGTTCACTAGTGGTGTCTCTCCATAAGATAAATAAAAGCATGCTGGGTAAACAAATTACAGTTGGGCAATTGATAGAGTAAAGATAACGTACATACATCACGAGGATCACTATGAGGCTTACTCTGGGCATTATGAAAAACTACATAGACCGTAATCCAACTGCATCTATGACTAAAAATCCACTCGCGGGGAATCGTCCAAGGACCCCTTGAGTATTAAGTTGCGAACAACAGATAATTGCATTAAGCAAAGTGCATAATGTAAACAAAGCAAATGTCCTTGGACAAAAGAATGTTGTTTTCTCCCTAGTGGCAACAACACATCTACAACCTTGGAGGTATCTGTCACTCCCCCAGATTAAATAGAGGCATGAACCCAACTATCGAGCATAAATACTCCCTCTTGGAGTTATTAGCATCTACTCGGCCAAGATAGCTACTAGCAACGGAAAGCATGCAAGATCATAAACAACATAGAGATAACATAAGATATAATTCAGCACATCAATTTGACATAGTACCAATACTCATCGAATCCCAACAAACACAACATGTATGATTACATAAAGATGATCTTGATCATGTAGGGCAGCTCACAAGATCTAAATATGAAGCACATGGTGGAGAAGACAACCATCTAGCTACTGCTATGGACCCGTAGTCCAAGGTAGACTACTCACACATCACTCTAGGGCGACCATGGTGGTGTAGAAGGCCTCCGACAGGGATTCCCCTCTCTGGCAGGGTGCCGGGAAGAGCTCCTGGATCTTCCCGATCCCGATTCGATGACGGCGGCGGCTTGCAGTATGTTTCTAGGAAAAGCGATCCGTCCCTTAGGTTTTTCCTGTTGAGGGGACTTTATAGGCGAAGGGGCGTCGTCAGGAGGTGGGCCAGGCGGCCTCACCATGGGTGGGCGTGGCCAGGGGCTAGGCCACACCCCCCTATGGTCTGGCTGGCCTCTGGCCCCCCCGTCTCATCTTTGGTCTTCGTGAAGCTTTGGTAAAAATAGGAGGTTCAGCTTTTGCTTCGTCCAATTCCGAGAATATTTCCTGTCTAACTTTTCTGAAACACAAAAACAGCAGAAAATAGGGAACTGGCACTGTGGCACCTTGTTAGTAGGTTAGTTCTGGAAAATGCATAAAAACACCACAAAGTGTAACAAAACTCAAAGCAATTGGTGTAAGAACAAGCATGGAGCATCAAAAATTATAGATATGTTTGAGACGTATCAAGCATCCCCAAGCTTAACTCCTGCTCGTCCTCGAGTAGGTAAGTGATAACAAAAGAATAATTTTTCAGGTGACATGCACCATCACAATCTTGATCATCAAAGTAAGCATTGAGTGCTGGGATCAAAGAACTTAAAACATGGGATAAAAGATATAATCTTGACAATAGAAACTTAGCAACCATGTTATAACATGAAAAGAAACATAAACGAAAGATCATGAATAATGAAATAATGAAAGTCAAACGTGTGTTCAAATCATATGGAAAAATATATCAAATGGTTTTTAGCTTGTCCTTCATAGAATAGCAAAACATAAATGCATAGGACACCTTCAAGTTTAAGAGGGCGACTAGATACAAATAATTTAAGAACAAGTGAAACCAAAATCATGAATCAATCAATGATAAACTTTGGGACTATGCACATTAAACTCAGAATGGCAAGTATGCTCTCTTAGACGGTGCATAAGGGTTGAAGGTGGTGACTCAACATAAAAGTAAAAGAAAGGCCCTTCGCAGAGGGAAGCAGTGATTAAACATGTGCTAGAGCTTTTTATTTGTAAAACAGAGAGATAAAAATTGGGTTTTGAGAGGTGGTTGTCTTTGTCAACGACTAGCAATGGGGTTCTTACTATCTTCCATGCAAAAATGAGAAAGTTTTTGAGAGAGAGATTGGCACTTTGGTGCTCTTTTATAAGGCTTGACACTCCTCTCCACCTTTTTCCTTTCACAAACCATGGCTAACCGATTCCATCAGGTTCCCACCATCATTCACGTACCATGGAGGAGTGCCCTTTTTCCTTTTTCTTTTTTTTTTCTTTTTGGAATAAAACAATATGGAAGATAGCAAATCCGACCACTACGTCCCCATGAGTTGAAAACAGTGTCACAAAATGAGAAGTATTTTGAAGGTTTTTGAAAGGTAGCACATGAAAATTTACTTGGAATGGCTTGCAAATACCATACATAGGAATTTATAGTGGACACATTGGAATAACTTGGTTTTTGGGAGTTGGATGCACGAGTAGAGCTCATACTCAGTACAAAATGAGGGCTAGCAAAAGACTTGGAGCGACCAACTAAGAGAGCAATAACGGCCATAATCATGCATAGTGACAAAACATCATTAAGAGAAGCATAAAATGGCATCAAAAGTCAAAAACTAAATGATCATAAAGGCTTATGGTGACTTTGTATGAGTCTAACATGTTGTAAGCATGCACCAAGTCAACCCAAATAAAGCATCAAGGAGAAAACCAAATAAATGCTTCCATAAAATAAAAACAACGCATGATTTTTTCAAAGGCTCATTAAGCAATCTCAGTCATTTGAGACTAGTCATGCTACAGCAAAAATCACTAAGCATACTATCAAAACGACATCAAGCATGGCATGAAAAAGTCTAAGCCGCAGTCTAAACAAGCTCCTTTTTGTACCACTTTTTTGCATGAAACTTTTTCTCTTTTCCAACACCATTCAAACCTTTTTGAAACAACTCTTTTGATGAATACCAACATAGACCAGAGGTCCAAATACACCTTGATGCAAAGATAAAACAAGATCTGAATAAAAATCAAGGCGAAAAACGAAAGCTAAACACAGTTCTAGAAAAAGAGAACACTCGTTGAACGATAAGAGTGAAAACTAGAGTGTTCTTGGCAAATGAAAAGCAAGTAAATCTCCTCCAAAAGAAATTTTTTGGGGTCCAATGATACGTCTCCAACGTATCTATAATTTTTGATGCTCCATGCTTGTTTTTACACCATTTGCCTACTGTTTTGTTACACTTCATGGCACTTTTATACATTTTCCGGAACTAACCTATTAACAAGTCGCCACAGTGCCAGTTCCCTGTTTTCTGCTGTTTTTGTGTTTCAGAAGTGATACACAGGAAATATTCTCGGAATTGGACGAAACAAGTTCCTGAAGTCTTATTTTTCCCGGAAGCTTCCAGAGATCCGAAGAGGAGACGGAGTGGGGCCACGAGGTGGCCACACACCAGGGCGGCACGGCCCAGGCCCTGGCCGCGCGCCCTACGTGTGAGACCGCCTCGGTCCACTTCTGACGATGCCCCTTCACCTATAAAGACCCCCCGATGGAAAAAACCTAAGTACCCGATCAATTTTCCAGAACACATCGCGATCCACCACCGCCGTCGACCCGAAGATCGGGAGGGTCCAGAAGCTCTTCCCGGCACCCTGCCGGAGAGGGGAATCGCCACCGAAGGTCTTCTTCATCGCCATGCTTGCCTCCGGAGCAATGAGTGAGTAGTCTACCTTGGACTATGGGTCCATAGCAGTAGCTAGATGGTTGTCTCCTCCACCATGTGCTTCATGTTTAGATCTCATGAGCTGCCCTACATGATTGAGATCACCGTTATGTAATTCTACATGTTTGGTTTGTTGGGATCCGATGAATATTGGTGTTATGATTGAGTTGCTATACTGAAATATATCTTTTGTTATCTCTATGTTGTTTATGATCTTGCATGCTCTCTGTTGTTAGTAGCTATCTTGGCCAAGTAGTTGCTAGTAACTCCAAGAGGGGGTATTTATGCTCGATAGTGGGTTCATGCCTCTATTTAACCTGGGGGAGTGACAGAAACCTCTAAGGTTGTAGATGTGCTATTGCTACTAGGGAGAAAACAACATTCATATGCTCAAGGGCATATGCTTTGTTTACATTACACACTTTGCTTAATGCAATTATCTATTGTTCGCAACTTAATACTTGTGGAGTTCTCAGATTGATTCACCACAAGTGGATTATTAGTCATAGATACAGTTGGATGGCGGTCTATGTATTTTGTTGTAATGCCCAGAGTAAATCGCATAGTGATCTTCTTGACATATCACGTTTATCTTTATTCCGCGTTGCAGCTAGCAAGCAAAGCTTGGATGAGGCGCCATAGATAAATTGTCCGAAGCTGTCGCAAACTAGCAAGCATCACCTTCGGTCATATTGTCTGCTCTTCTCCTGATCGATAAACCTTGGTTTCTTAACTGAGGGAAAATCTGCTGCTATATTCATCACACCTTTCTCTTGGGGTTCCCAACGGGCTGGTCATTCACCACGCAACAAGCATCCAACCATTTATTACAGCAAACAAAACAAAAGAAAACTAAAAGCAAAAGTAAAGAGCTCCAAGAAAAACACATAGTGCATGAAGCAATAAAAATATAGTGTTCTGAAAGGTGACATGATTTTTGCCGATGAAGAAGGGGTGCCTCGGGGGCATCCTCCAGCTTTGACGCTTGTACCTCTTGGATATTTCTTGGGGTGACATGGGCATCCCCAAGCTTGAGCTTTTGTCCATTCTTCAACTCATCTCATCATTCTCCAATCCCTACACTTGAAAACTTCCTTCATACAAAACTTCACACAATTCTATTATCAACGTTAGCATAAACATAATAATGAATCAACCCTTTTTGGTTCAGGTTTCAACTCAAAAACACCACATATAAAGCATATAGGGCTTTCTATTTTCGTGCCCTCGGGTCCTTAGTTGTGCTCAGTTTTCCCCAGCCACTTAGTTTTTCCTCAGTTTTGCCCAAGCCCTTGTCTGAAACCCTCACAAGGAGCTCGGACGGGAGGAATCCCATTTAGTTGACCGTTGGTTGGTGCTGGCAAGTGGGGCCGCTGTTGGTGCCCCGCAGTGGACATGTCTCCACTTATCTAGATCATCGTGGGACCCACAACTTGTCCACGTTAGCGCGCCGGACCCACAGCTTACCCAGGTGACCATTGCAAAATGGGAGCCCGAGCCAGCCCCGCGCCCGTGCCCGTGCCATTGCTTCCCCTTTCTTTCCCCGCGCCCCATTGTTCTTCTTCTCCGCCAGCGGCAGCCCTTCTTCGGCAGGCGGGTGATGTCTAGTTTCTCTTTGACCTCCCGTTCTTCATGGTCGCAGTATGGACCCGTGCCTTTGACAAGATGCCCTGACTGCCCATGCCAGGAGCCTCTGAAGCAGTCGATCTGTAAGACGGACGACAATGGCAACCGTGGACGTGAGTTCCTTGCATACAAGAGCTTGCCATATAGAGAGGGGGATAAGGTTAGATCTCGCTCCAATTGCTCTATTTTCTCTCGATTTTCTTGTTATTCCCTCAAATTTGGGATTTAGGGTTCATGTTGTTGTTTTCAGATCCTGAAGAAATGCAGGTATTTCGAGTGGATCAATGTGTACGTTCAGAGGCTTAAATTGCAGGAATCAATTGGCGCTATTGAGGAGCGCAATTTGGGAGGGGGGGGACTTGCTGTAGAGAATGCGGCGGAGAAAGGAGCCGTTCCGATTATGCCTAATGCTCCCAATGCAGAACTCGTGGAAGTGAAGGGAGAACTGAAGAAAATGAACAAGCAATTAAGGCAGCTGATCGAGTTGAAGAAGCAAGCTAATCTGATGGCTGGTTGTTTTTTGTTGTTGTATAATTGCGATCGGATTCTTATCATTGCTCATCAGGTGCTAGAAGTTGTTACAAGGGATCCCTTGTTACAAATCCATTATTCAGTTACATGTACTTGTAGTTGTTTTCAAAGTTAGTGTGTGCATTCACCGAAATTACCAAAAAAAAGTGTTAGGGAATATAGGAATGCTAAAGATAGTTGATAATTGTTAGAGGGGTGACAAATAATGCATTCACCGAAATCCCACAAATATGTACGTCTCATGTTTATACCAAAATTATACCACTTTTGGGATGTTTCAAATAACCAAAACTATATCCCAAACTATATTCCCTAAATGAAAAGGAATGCTAAAGAAAGTTGATAATTGTTAGAGGGGTGATAAATAACCCATTCACCGAAATCCCCCAAATATGCCAAATATGTATGTCTCATGTTTCTACCAAAATTATACCACTTTTGGGCCGTTTCAAATTACCAAAACTATATTCCCTAAAAGAAAAGGAATGCTAAAGAAAGTTGATAATTGTTAGAGGGGTGATAAATAATCCATTCACCGAAATCCTCCAAATATGACAAATATGTATGTCTCATGTTTCTACCAAAATTATACCACTTTTGGGCCATTTCAAATTACCAAAACTATATTCCCTAAAAGAAAAGGAATGCTAAAGATAGTTGATAATTGTTAGAGGGGTGATAAATAATCCATTCACCAAAATCCCTCAAATATGTACGCCTCATGTTTATACCAAAATTATACCACAAACTATATTCCAAACTATATTCCCTAAAAGAAAAGGAATGCTAAAGAGAGTTGATAATTGTTAGAGGGGTGACAAATAATGCATTCAACGAAATCCGCAAATATGTATGTCTCTTGTTTACACCAAAATCATACCACTTTTTTGTTTAACATTTTTAGATTGTGGAAAATAATGCATAAATAGAGGGAATATAGTTACGTGGCAAACTCGTTATTGCACATAAATAGAGGGGTGGCACTATCCACCGACAGAGAGAGAGAGGGGTGGCCACGAAGAGAGAGAGAGAGGGGTGGCCATGAAGAGACGGAGAGGGGTATACTGCCTGTTAGATCAGTGGATCAACGGTTGGTGGAGTCGATCCGTGTGACAATGGCTCAACCAATCAGGATAAGTTTGGGCTTCTGTGAGCATTTGTGATAGTACTTGAGGGAAAAACTAAGTAGTACTAAGAAACCAAGGGCATGTAAATAGTAAATAGACTAAGGGATTCAAACAAAAGAATTACAAAATGAAAAATGCGTGTTTTGTACAATATAATTCATATTGGGCTACATCAAATTATTTGCAATTCAAATATACATGAGTGTGACAATTATGGCCTCATTTAGACAAACTATGTTTTGCGGAAGATGTTTTGCAAAGGGGTTTGAGTGGAAAACCATGCATCTTCATAGCTACTAGTGATTCTGAGAAGTGGCAATTTGTGGTAAAACTTGATTTATCTATGTTTGTTAAGGTTTCCTAGGTGGCAGGTTGCGTAGGAAGACTCCATGAGTAGGTGCCACTATGTTTTTATTTTATTTTTGGATTTTTTTTGCGCATGAAATGACTCAATTAGCTATGTTAATCTCATTTGTTGACTCTCTGTTGACCAGCTACTTGAGGGTAGAACTGAGTATATTGCACTTGCCAGTCTAAGTACTCGAGGGGAAAACTGAGTACAGATAAAATTTCTGTATAAGGCCCGAGGTTATAACTAAGTACACCAAACTTCCCAGGGTTAGCCTCGTGTCGCGGTGCACGCTGCAGCCATGCATAGCGGACGCGTGTTGCGGTACACGCCACCTTTGTCTTTATAGAGCCCCTCTTTCTCTCCCTCGACGCTCGCCCACTCTCTCATTCTCACTGCAACTGCCTCTCATGTCCCATCATCTTCTCCATAACCAAAGAAAAAACCCTGAAGAAAACTGCCGGTGATGGAGAAGAATGAGATGCCCATTGTCGGCGCTTCCGACGTAGCCACCGGCGCATCGGCCGCTGCCCCCGTCTAGGCCCCCGTCACTGCTTCCAACATAGCTGCCGATGCATCAGCCGCCGGTGCATCGGCCGCCGCCCCCGTCCAGGCCCTCGTCGCTGCTTCCGACGTAGTCGCCGGCGCATCAGCCGCCGGCGCATCAGCCGCCGCCCCCGTCCAGGCCCCCATCGCTTGGGACCCATATGAACCAGTGCCGTACGTCGCGCCGGAGAACCCCTACGACACCAGCATCGTCGACGACGAGCCGGAGGTAACCCTTTGTTCCCTTGTTCTTATCCCATTTCAATCCTTTTGTGTTAGATCTTGCGTTATTAGGGTTCATCTGTTCCTAGTTCAATCCTTTTGTGTTAGATCTTGCGTTATTAGGGTTTGTCTGTTCCTAGTTCTAGATCTTGCGTTATTAGTGTTTGTGATTTGCTTTTGTTTAAGATTCGGTTAACTTATGTGAGTAATCAATCCCATCCGGTTAATTTGTGCCGATGATGATGAATATTTGGGCACAAATTGATTCAGGGTTTGGTCATTGAACAATTGGTGTGTACAAATTTGTTGTGCATGATCTTTGGTTCAGTAACTCAAATCCTGGATATAAGTGTGTCCAATGTAACTGAGGCTACCTCTTTTTTTCATGCCCATATTATCATGCATGATCTTTTGTTCACTCTCTGTTCCATCATCGTTGCAATTGACTCCGTGTTTTTTGCACGATCTTTGGTGCTACGTGACAGGTGCAGAGCAGCGACGTCGACAGCGACGACGAGTCCTTCCACACCAAGACTCATCACGTCCTCAGAAGGCTACAGTCCGGCCATTACGATGGCCACTTTGCTCGAGCCGTTTACAGGTGCCCCTTCTGCAACAAGAGGCTCCGCGCCACCGACTTCAACTGCCTGGTGAACCATGCTGAATCCATTGGCAGATCCATTGGCGGCGCTAGAGTTGGAACGACCGTGAATGTGCATGTGTTCATGGCCGAACACAAAGCACTTGGGATTCACCTGCGCAGCCTCCAAGCTTAAATTCATGTAAAATGTAGCTTATGTTGGATCTATCGGTAGTACTGTTGGATCTATCATGAATATATCTATGCTATGTTGGCTGATGTATGCAGCTTATCCTATATTTTCTCTGGATTTGTGCCCTAGATTTCCTACCTGATTGGGTAAAAACGAAGGCATAAAGAAATGAATGGCGTGAAAAAACAGAAGGAGAAGCCGCTCTAGATTTGCTACCAATTTGGGCAATCAAGAATGAATGAGATCGAGTGAGAGAGAGGAAAAAGGTGCATTGAAAACTGCTAATCTGGGCGAAAGATACAGAAACCACTCGTGCCCACGTCCCGTACACACACGGCTCCACACGCTATGGCCCCACACGCCACGGCCCCCGCTCCGCTCGTATGACCAAACACGGTCTCGTCCTGTCCCACGCGGTCCCTTTCTACCAGCCCCACACGATGCGGCCCCACATGATGTGGCCCCACACGATGCGGCCCCACACGATGCGCCCCCACACGATGCGGCCCCACTTGTCAGCACGGAATGGTCAACTGAACGGGATTCCTCCCGTCCGAGCTCCTTGTGAGGGTTTCAGACAAGGGCTTGGGGAAAACTGAGGAAAAACTAAGGAGCTGGGGAAAACTGAGTACAACTAAGGACCCGAGGGCACGAAAATAGAAATCCCAAGCATATACTACTGTAGCAACTTCCCCGAAAGTTCCGTGATCAAAAGAACTCAAAAAGAAAGCGATCGAGAGGCAAACACAAATAGTGGCAGAAATCTGTCAAAACAGAACAGCTGACAAAGGTCGATTTTTTCGAGGACCTTCTGTTGCACAAATCAAAAAGTTCTAAACTAATGAAAGTTTGGATATAACCTGAGGCATATGCACAAGAAATCGCAGGTCAAAAAGATATCCTGAGAATTTTCACGAATTTTTACGGTGCAGCACCGAAATCTGTTTTAGGATAGCAACTTCCCCAAATCTTACCTCCCTCAAATTAGAGGTTCTTCTTGGCACAACAACGAAATAAAAAGGATAAGGAGTGGTTATTACAGTAGTAATACTTTCAAGACTCAAATAAAAGAAAAATAACTGAAAAGAAAATAATGGGTTATCTCCCAAGAGTGCTTTTCTTTAACGCCTTTGAGCTAGGCGCAGAAAGTGGCAAATCAAGTAATATCAAATAAGGCATTAAGATCAATTGCAGAAGTCTTTTCAACAATAAATTGAATTGTGTCCAAATGAGTTTTTGAAGATCCCTTGTGATCACGCTTCGGTACACTACTTTCATCAAAAGGGTTTTCAGGACAAATCCAATCGAAATTCTTTTCCAAAGTTTCATGCAATCCTACAAGTTTGCAAGGAATTGGTACTTTGATATCTTCATTGTTTGTACCACCAACATTAACAGGCGAGCCAAGCATATTAAAATGCTCGAAAACTTTCCTAGCTTCAATAGCAACATCTCTAAATTCTCTACGCAAAGTCTCCAAGATAAAATCTTTCTTTTCGGAGTCTTCGATATCATGAAGCTTAAGAAACATTTGTTGCATAAAAGGATTAAGGTTAACAAACCTAGCCTCCAACATATGAACTAGATAAGCAGCAGCAACTTCAAAACTAGGAGCAAGCTCAGCCAAAGATCTATCCTCAACATCTTTATGCATACTAATATGATTAAAGAACTCCTCAATGTTACCTTTCCCAATAATAGAACCACTACCTACTGAGAGGTCCTCCAAAACATACTTAGGGAACAACATAATGAACTAAGAGTAATAAAGTAACAACTATAAAGGAAACTATTTTTTTTGTATTTTTGATAAAAAGATGCAAGCAAAAATAAAGTAAAGCAAAACTATAAACAAAGCAAAAGATTGTCCATGCGAGACTCCCCTTGCAGAAGTCTTCTTTCTCCCCGGCAACGGCGCCAGAAAACTTGTTTATGGTGCGGTGTTGATGATGTAAATGACCGACTAGTTGGGAACCCCAAGAGAAGGTGTGATGAGCACAGCAGCAAGTTTTCCCTCATTTATGAAACCAAGGTAATCAATCCAGTAGGAGAGAGCCAAACTTAAGAAGGTGATGCTTGCTAGCTTCGCGACACTCCGGACAATGGCGCTAGACAACTTGTTGGTGTGTCTTCACCTAGCAGCAACGTGAAACCTGCACACAACACAAACAAATACTTTACTCCCAACTTACGATGAGGTTGCCAATCTCACCGGTTTGCTGTAAACAAAGGAATGAACATATCGAGTGGTAAAAGGATAATAGTAATGCAAGTAAAGTAAACAGTGCGAGTAAAGTAAATGGTAGAGCAATGCAAAGAAAATTGGACCGAGGTCCACAGTTCACTAGTGGTGTCTCTCCATAAGATAAATAAAAGCATGCTGGGTAAACAAATTACAGTTGGGCAATTGATAGAGTAAAGATAACATACATACATCACGAGGATCACTATGAGGCTTACTCTGGGCATTACGACAAAATACATAGACCATAATCCAACTGCATCTATGACTAAAAATCCACTCACGGGGAATCGTCCGAGGACCCCTTGAGTATTAAGTTGCAAACAACAGATAATTGCATTAAGCAAAGTGCGTAATGTAAACAAAGCAAATGTCCTTGGACACAAGAATGTTGTTTTCTCCCTAGTGGCAACAACACATCTACAACCTTAGAGGTATCTGTCACTCCCCCAGATTAAATAGAGGCATGAACCCAACTATCGAGCATAAATACTCCCTCTTGGAGTTACTAGCATCTACTCGGCCAAGATAGCTACTAGCAACGAAAAGCTTGCAAGATCATAAACAACATAGAGATAACATAAGATATAATTCAGCACATCAACTTGACATAGTACCAATACTCATCGGATCCCAACAAACACAACATGTATGATTACATAAAGATGATCTTGATCATGTAGGGCAGCTCACAAGATCTAAACATGAAGCACATGGTGGAGAAGACAACCATCTAGCTACTACTATGGACCCGTAGTCCAAGGTAGACTACTCACACATCACTCCGGAGGCGAACATGGTGGTGTAGAAGGCCTCCGGCAGGGATTCCCCTCTCCGGCAGGGTGCTGGGAAGAGCTCCTGGATCCTCCCGATCTCGATTCGATGATGGTGGTGGCTTGCAGTATGTTTCTAGGAAAAGCAATCCGTCCCTTAGGTTTTTCCCGTCGAGGGGACTTTATAGGCGAAGGGGCATCATCGGGAGGTGGGCCAGGCGGCCTCACCATTGGTGGGCGCAGCCAGGGGCTGGGCCGCGCCCCCCTGTGGTGTCGCTGGCCTCTGGCCCCCCTCCGTCTCATCTTCAGTCTTCGCGAAGCTTCAGTAAAAATAGGAGGTTCGGCTTTTGTTTCGTCCAATTCCGAGAATATTTCGTGTGTAAGTTTTCTGAAGCACAAAAACAGTAGAAAACAGGGAACTGGTACTGTGGCATCTTGTTAATAGGTTAGTTCCAGAAAATGCATAAAAACACCACAAAGTGTAACAAAACTCAAAGCAAATGGTGTAAGAAGAAGCATGGAGCATCAAAAATTATAGATACATTTGAGACGTATCAATGCCTCATCTGCTCGCCACTAATTTTGCAAGGGAGCTGGTCAGACCATTGTAACCTCTAAAAAAAGGCACTCCTCCATGGTATGTGAAAGTTGGTGGGCACCTAAAGGATTCGGTGAGCCATGGTTTGTGAAAAGAAAAGTGGGGAGGAGTGCCAAATTTTATAAAAGAGCATGTGTATGCCATTAGAAGTTCTTATATCTTCCATATTTCGCATTACAATGTTGTATTTGAGAAAAAAGTCATTTACCACTTTTAGGAGCTCATCCCAACCAACTTGCCTTATCTCTTGAATTTTCTCCAATGTGGTTTTAATCAATCCCATGGCACGCACAATGTTTGGATTTTTCTTTTGGTATGATAGATCGTTAGTCTATCCCAATAATCTAATCATAAGATGCAATATGAGAACTGATACGTCTCAAACGTATCTATAATTTTTGATGCTCCATGCTTGTTTTATACCAATTGCTTTGTGTTTTGATTACACTTCGTGGCATTTTTATGTATTTTCCGGAACTAACCTATTAACGAGATGCCATAGTGCCAGTTCCTGTTTTTTTGCTGTTTTTGTGTTTCAGAAAAGTTACACAGAAAATATTCTCGGAATTAGACGAAACAAAAGCCAAAGTTCCTATTTACCTGACATGAAGATGGAGTCTAGAGGAGAGACGGAGATGGACCAAGGGGCAGCCGCACCATAGGGTGGCGCATGCCACCCCCTGGCCATGCCACCGGGTGGTGTGACCACCTGGTCCACCCCCTGACATCGCCCTTCTGCCTATAAATTCCTCTCGATGGGAAAACCCTAAGGAGACAAACACTTTTCCAAATAACATACTGCAAGCCGCTACCGTCGTTGTCCCGAGATCAGGAGGGTCCAGAAGCTCTTCCCGGCACCCTGCCAGAGAGGGGAATCATCACCTCACCCTGCCGGAGAGGGGAATCATCACCGGAGGCCTTCTTCATCACCATGCCAGCCTCCGGAGTGATGCATGAGTAGTCTACCTTGGACTATGGGTCGATAGCAGTAGCTAGATGGTTGTCTTCTCCTCCATGTGCTTCATGTTTAGATCTTGTGAGCTGCCTATCATGATCAAGATCATCGTTATGTAATTCTACATGTTGTGTTTGTTGGGATCCGATGAATATTGAGTACTATGTCAAGTTGATTTGTTGATTTATCATGTCTATGTTATTTATGATCTTGCATGCTCTCTGTTGCTAGTAGATATCTTGGCCGAGTAGATGCTAGTGACTCCAAGAGGGAGTATTTATGCTCGATAGTGGGTTAATGCCTCTAGTAATCTGGGAGAGTGACAATAACTTCTAAGGTTGTATATGTGCTGTTGCTACTAGGGAGAAAACAACAATCTTGTGTTCAAGGACATTTGTATTGTTTGCATTACACACTTTGCTTAAGGCGATAATCTGTTGCTTGCAACTTAATACCCAACGGTTGTTCGGATGATATCCGGCGGGTGGATTATTAGTCATAGATGCAGTTGGATTATGGTCTATGTATTATGTTGCAATGCCCAAGTGAATCTCATAGTGATCTTCATGACATGTACATGCATTGTTTTGCATTCTTTATTCTGTCAATTACCCAACTGTAATTTGTTACCCAGCATGTTATTTATCTTTATGGAGAGACACCTCTAGTGAACTGTGGACCCTGGTTCATTCTTTTACATATATATTACTATTAACTTTCTACAAGCATTATTACTTTATTGCAAACAAATACCTTTTTCCACATGATACGTTTAATCCTTTGTTTTTAGCAAACCAATGAGATTGACAACCTCACTGCAAGTTGGGGCAAAGTATCTTGGTTGTGTTGTGTGCAGGTTCCACGTTGCTGCTGGCGCCGGTAGTGCGCCCTGCCAAAAGTCAGCTAGAATCAACCTTCGGAAGTTGTTTCTTTCTCCTACTGGTCGATTAAACTTGGTTTCATAACTGAGGGAAAACTTATCACTGCGCTCATCATACCTTGCTCTTGGGGTTCCCAACTGGCCCACATTTACTAGGCGCCACCATCAATAACAAATTCAAATATCTCCATCTGCTTTATCAACCCCCTAGTTGTAGTCTTTGTGTAACATTATCCGCATCACTGAATAGATTTTCTAATACCTTCAGAAATGGTTTCCACATCAAAACCGTTTGCATAAGGTTCTATGATGTGATCCCCATCGCGTATCACCAAGTCTTGCAAGATTAGTTAATTGGTTGTCCTCCTTTCCACCAGAAAGTCCCCCCCCCCCCCGCGCCTCCAATTGGTGCACAATTTCATCATGCTACTCTTGGGCCAATTGATCATGTCTTTTACGTGAAGCATTAACAATGTTGACAACCATGCAGCATTTTTAGCAACCCTATAATCCAACCAGCCACAATGATTATTGTACTAGTAATCATGAAAGCTTTTATAGCCATTTCCTACCTAGGTCCGTTCATATGTATGATAAGTTGGTTGGTATGGACCCCTGCTAATGTACTCCCTATAGCAATATCTCTAATTGCTAGATCCAAATTTTCAATTGGTTTTCTCAAACCAGGATCTGATTCAATATCATCATGCCTAAGTTGAGTTGTAACATGGGGGATATTATTACTTGTTTGAGTTGAAGGGCCTGATTCAGTGGATCGGGTGGTTTGTACTGGGAAAAAATAATCAATTCTATTTTGTTTGTTCATCTTGTGTTCCTATAAAATGTAAACTGTAGAAACATTTACTAAAACAGCAGAGAGCAAGCAGCTAAAGGGGAAATCTAAACAAAATCAACATTTACTAAGACATATGAAGATTTAGAAGATGGCATAGCAGCAAAAAGGTAGAGGATTTGGGCAGATTACATGTTGCCTAGATGTGTGTCCAGTGTCCTGGACTGGGTATGGGCGAGGA
The DNA here is from genome assembly GCA_007115705.1 of Dactylis glomerata. Taxonomy (NCBI): domain Eukaryota; kingdom Viridiplantae; phylum Streptophyta; class Magnoliopsida; order Poales; family Poaceae; genus Dactylis; species Dactylis glomerata. The sequence continues at coordinate 143,600 of QXEO01000032.1, read as the reverse complement.
CGCTGGATTGCTGCCGGGAGGTGGGGACACGATGCCCCGGGAGGGCCGGAGGCGAGCGGGGGCTGGAGGAAAGCGGATGTGGAAGGATGATACGTCTCAAACGTATCTATAATTTTTGATGCTCCATGCTTGTTTATGCACCATTTGCTTTATGTTTTGTTACACGTCGTGATGTTTTTATGCATTTTTTGGAACTAACCTATTAACGAGATGCCACAGTGCCAGTTCCCTATTTTCTGCTGTTTTTGTGTTTCAGAAAAGTTACACATAAAATATTCACGGAATTGGACAAAACAAAAGCTGAAGTTCCTATTTTTCCTGACACGAGACGGAGTCCAAAGCAGAGATGGAGGGGGATCAGAGATAGACTCCGCCGCCTCCGTGGGGCGGAAAACACACAGAGAGAAAGCTCTCCGGTAGGGAGAAATCTGTCGGGGAAATTCCTTCCTAGAGGGGGAAATCATCGCCATCGTCATCATCATTGAGCTGGGCTTCATCGGGATCATCATCATCACCACCTTCATCATCTTTATCACCATGCCATCTCGGTGTAACATCTTGGGGTGAATCTTGTCTAGTTCATAGGGGAAACTTTCCTGGTGTTGATTACTCTTGTAGTTGATGCTATTGAGTGAAACCGTTGGATTAAGGTTTACGTTCAGATTGTTATTTATCATTATTTCATCTCTGATCATGATCCATATGATGTCTTGAGAGTAGTTCATTTAGTTCTTGAGGACATGGGAGAAGTCAAGATGTTAGTAGTGGAACTATGTTGAGTAATATTTAATGGTTTGATATATTTATGTTGTGGTGCTATTTTACTAGTGGTGTCATGTGAAAGTCGACTACATGATACTTCACCTTTATGGGCCTAGTAGAATGCATTGTGTATTTGGTTACTAATTGTGGGGTTGCCAGAGCGACAAAAACCTAAACCCCCGTTAGGAAACCAGTGCACCAGGGAGCGTAGGATCTCAGAGTTTAAGGCTATGGTTAGATTTATCTTAATTACTCTCTTGTAGTTGCAGATGCTTGCAAGGGGTATAATCACAAGTGTGTATTAGTCCAAGTTGGGGTAGTGCATTAGCATAGGTTCACCCCCATGACACTTATCAAACCAATGAAGATTATTCAGCTATACGAAGCGAAAGCGCTTGACAGAAACTCCCGTGTGTCCTCAGGAACGTTTGGTAATCATAAGTAACACAACTAGCTTGTCCTTTGCTCTAAAAAGAATTGGGACGCTCGCAGCAATTATTATTATTGTCTTTTATTTACTCATACTTTATTTACTTGCATTATCAAATACCCCTGAAAACTCGTTTGCTAGTATTTACAGTGAATCCTTGATCAAAACTGCTTGTCAACACCTTCTGCTCCTCGTTGGGTTCAACACTCTTATTAATCGAAAGTACTACAATACGCCCCCTATACTTGTGGGTCATCAAGACTATTTTCTGGCACCTTTGCTGGGGAGTGAAGCGCTATTGAAGAGTGGAATTGGTAAAGGAAATTTTCGCTGTGAGTATTGCTTTTATTTATGTCTTTTATTTTATTTTATTATGGTGAAGTCTCCATTTGGTTCCCTATTTGGGAATACTACTGCCACTATTACAGTAATTAATGAACCACCGCATGCTGATGCGGACGGTGTTGATATAGATCACCGACCAGTTGGGAACCCCAAGAGGAAGGTATGATGAGCATAGAAGCAAGTTTTCCCTCAGTAAGAAACCAAGGCTTATCGATCCAGTAGGAGAAAGCCAAACTTAAGAAGGTGATGCTTTCTAGCTTCGTGACACTCCAGCAAGGGTGCCGTTTATGATTCTTGTTGGTGCATATTCAACTAGTAGCAACACGGAACCTGCACACAACACAACCAAGAACTTTGCTCCCAACTTACGATGAGGTTGTCAATCTCACCGGTTTGCTGTAAACAAAGGTATGAGCATATCGAGTGGAAAACAATAGTAGTATGCAAGAAAGTAAACAGTGTGAGTAATAGTAAAACGGTGTAACAATGTAAAGGAAATTGGACCGGGGTCCACAGTTCACTAGTGGTGTCTCTCCATAAGATAAATAACAACAACATGCTGGGTAAACAAATTACAGTTGGGCAATTGATAGAATAAAGATAACATGCATATGTCACGAGGATCACTATGAGATTTACTCTGGGCATTACAACAAAATACATAGACCGCCATCCAACTGCATCTATGACTAATAATCCACCCACGGGGATATCATCCGAACACCCCACAAGTATTAAGTTGCGAACAATAGATAACTGCATTAAGCAAAGTGTGTAATGTAAACAAAATGAATGTCCTTGGACACAAGAATGTTGTTTTCTCCCTAGTGGCAACAGCACATCTACAACCTTAGAGGTTTCTGTCACTCCCCCAGATTAAATAGAGGCATGAACCCAACTATCGAGCATAAATACCCCCTCTTGGAGTCACTAGTATCTACTTGGCCAAGATAGCTACTAACAACGGAGAGCATGCAAGATCATAAACAACATAGAGATAACATAAGATATATGATTCAACACATCAACAAAACATAACACCAATATTCATCGGATCCCAACAAACACAACATGTAGAATTACACAAAGATGATCTCGATCATGTAAGGCAGCTCATTAGATCTAAACATGAAGCACATGGTGGAGAAGACAACCATATAGCTACTGCTATGGACCCATAGTCCAATGTAGACTACTCACTCATCGCGGCGGAGGCAAGCATGGCGATGAAGAAGACCTCCGGTGGCGATTCCCCTCTCCGGCAGGGTGCCAGGAAGAGCTTCTGGACCCTCCTGATCTCGGGTCGACAACGGCGGTGGATCGCAATGTGTTTCTGGAAAATTGATCGGGTGTTTAGGTTTTTCCCGTCGGGGGGTCTTTATAGGCGAAGGGGCGGCGCCAGAGGTGGGCCAGGGTGCCCTCACCATAGGGCGGCGTGGCCAGGGGCTGGGCTGCGCCCCCTAGTGGAGGCCTCACAGTGGCCCCCCCTCCGTCTCCTCTTCGGACTTCTGGAAGCTTCGGTAAATATCTGGATGTTCGGCTTTTGTTTCATCCAATTCTGAGAATATTTCCTATGTAACTTTTCTGAAACACAAAAATAGCAGAAAACAGGGAACTGGCACTATGGCATCTTGTTAATAGGTTAGTTCTGGAAAATGCATAAAAACGCCATGAAGTGTAACAAAACACTAAGCAAATGGTGTAAGAACAAGCATGGAGCATCAAAAATTATAGGTACGTTTGAGACATATCAGCATCCCCAAGCTTAACTCCTGCTCGTCCTCGAGTAGGTAAGTGATAACAAAAGAAATAATTTTTGAGGTGACATGCACCAACACAATCTTGATCATCTATGTAAAGCATTGAGTGATGGGATCAAAAGAACTTAAAACATGGGCATGAAAGACATAATCTTGATATAAGAAACTTAGAAACCATGTTATAACATGAAAAAGAACACAAACGAAAGATCATGAAAATGAAACAATAAAAGTCAAACGTGTGTTCAAATCATATGGAAAAACATAGCAAATGGTTTTCAGCTTGTCCTTCATGGAATAGCAAAACATAAATGCATAGGACACCTTCAAGTTTAAGAGGGCGACTAGATACAAGTAATTTAAGAACAAGTGAAACCAAAATCATGAATCAATCAATGATAACCTTTGGGACTATGCACATTAAACTCAGAATGACAACTATGCTCTCTTAGATGGTGCATAAAGATATAAGGTGGTGACTCAACATAAAAGTAAAAGAAAGGCCCTTCGCAGAGGGAAGCAGTGATTGCAAGTTTTATAAACCTTCAAAAATTATGGTACTTACTCGCTTTGAGCTCTCATTGCCCCCATCATAGGCATCTTTAATGGTTAAAGTTAATGCGAGTACAATTATGAAGCATATGCTTGACAAATCATAAGTTGAAAACCTCGTGTCCCATGAAGTACAAATACCCAAACCTCATGCTACTCGACTTAGAGTCCCAAGCAAGCTCTTGTCATTGTAAGTATACACATATCATCGAGAACCGCCAACGGGGTACCTCCGTGCCCGATGACATGGAACAAGCCCACATCAAAATGATAGGACAAACAGACAATGAACACCTCAGCATCTCTTTTATTTACCATTGGTATAGCTTTTTATTTTGAGATGCGTCGTCGAATGTTCACTATGGGCATGCTGTAAATTTCCACCATGAATTATGCATGGGTTAGATTAGCGGCCTAGGCGTTTCTCTAACACGTATACAAACTCCATGATCCCGCAAGATTCCCAACTTATTTCACATCACAAGTATCCATAAACAAAAGATCACGATATCAACTCAAATAAGAAGTGCAATGTTGAAAGCTTGCCCCATGATGGCATGGCTGGGCTAATTTCCAACTTACAACTTGCAAGCATAACAACTCAACATAAGAGAGTCACAATGTCAAATTTTTAAGAACGAGAAAAGTAAAGTGTGCCATCAGGTTCGTGAGAGCTTTACTGACCAATTTTCGCATAACACCAAAAAGAGTTTAATTTGAAGGATAGATAAAAGCAAGTCAAATGTACTTTGGAATAGCAAATTGCTAATAGGTATGTATGGTGGACACATTGGAACAACTTGGTTTTTGGGAGTTGGATGCACGAGTAGAGCTCATACTCAGTACAAAATGAGGGCTAGCAAAAGACTGGGAGCGACCAACTAAGAGAGCAATAACGGCCATAATCATGCATAGCGACAAAACATCATTAAAAGAAGCATAAGATGGCATCAAAAATCAAAAAATAAATGATCATAGAGGCTTATGGCGACTTTGTATGAGTCAAACATGTGTAAGCATGCGCCAAGTCAACCCAAATAAAGCATCAAGGAGAAAACCAAATAAATGCTTCCAAATAATAAAAACAACGCATGAATTTTTTAAAGGCTCATTAAGCAATCTCAGTCATTTAAGACAAGTCATGCTATAGCAAAACCACTAAGCATACTATCAAAAAAACATCAAGCATGGCATGAAAAAGTCTAAGCCGTAGTCTAAACAAGCTCCTTTTTGTACCACTTTTTTGCATAATTTTTTTCTCTTTTCCAACACCATTCGAACCTTTTTGAAACAACTCTTTTGATGAAAACCAACATGGACCAGAGGTCAAAATACACCTTGATGCAAAGATATAACAAGATCTGAATAAAAATCAAGGCAAAAAATGAAAGCTAAACACAGTTCTAGAAAAAGTGAACACTCGTTGAACGATAAGAGTGAAAAATGGACTGTTCTTGGCAAATGAAAAGCAAGGCAACTTCTCCAAAAGAAATTTTTTGGGGTCCAACCATTTATTGCAGCAAACAAAACTGAAAACTAAAGACAAGACGCTCCAAGAAAAATGCATAGTGCATGAAGCAATAAAAATATAGTGTGTTGAAAGGTGACCTGATTTTTGCCGATGAAGAAGGGGTGCCTCGGGGGCATCCCCAAGATTTGACGCTTGTACCTCTTGGATATTTCTTGGGGTGACATGGGCATCCCCAAGCTTGAGATTTTGTCCATTCTTCAACTCATCTCATCATTCTAGAATCCCTACACTTGAAAACTTCCTTCATACAAAACTCAACACAATTCTATTAGCAACATTAGTGTAAGCATAATAATGAATCAACCCCTTTTTGCTTCAGATTTTAACTCAAAACCACCACATATAAAGCATATACTACTATATCAACTTCCCCAAAAGTTCTGTGATCAAAATAACTCAAAAAGAAAGCAATCGAGAGGCAAACACAAATAGTGGCAGAAATCTGTCAAAATAGAACAGCTGACAAATGTCAATTTTTTCGAGGGTTTTCTGTTGCTCAAATCAAAAAGTGTATAACTAATGAAAGTTTGGATATAACCTGGGTCATATGCACAAGAAATCACAGGTCACAAAGATATTCTGAGAATTTTCAAGAATTTTTACGGTGCAGCACCGAAATCTGTTTCAGGACAGCAACATCCCCAAATCTTACCTCACTAAAATTAGAGGTTTCTCTAGGCACAACAACGAAATAAAAAGGATAAGGAGCGGTTATTACAGTGGTAATAACTTCAAAGAGTCAAATAAAATAAAAAGAACTGAAAGTAAAACAATGGGTTATCTCCCAAGAGTGCTTTTCTTTAACGCCTTTGAGCTAGGCGCAGAAAGGTGCAAATCAAGTAATATCAAGCGATGAAGCATCAAGTTCATAATTTGCTCTAAGAATAGAGTCAAAAATTAATTTCTTTCTCTTGCTAGGGAAGTTTTCCATACCTTTCTTGAGTGGGAATTGATATTTGATGGTGCCTTCCCTCATATCAATGATGGCACCTACAGTTCAAAGAAAGGGTCTTCCCAAAATGATAGGACATGAAGCATTGCATTCAACATCCATAACAAGAAAATCAACGGGAACAAGGTTATTGTTAGCCATAATAAGAACATAATTAATCCTTCCCAAATGTTTCTTCTTAGCAACATCAGCAATAGGAACATCATAATAACACTTTTGAAGCGGTGGTAAATCAAGCATGTCATAAATATTTCTAGGCATAATCGAAATACTAGCACCTAGATCACATAAAGCATGGCAATCAAAAGCATTAACATGCATATCAATGATGGGTTCCCAACCATCTTCTAACTTCTTGGGAATAGAAGCTTTTTGCTTTAACTTTTCATCCCTAATTTTCATAAGAGCATTGGTAATATGCTTAGTAAAAGCAACATTTATAGGACTAGCATTAGGAGTCAAAGCAAGCTTTTGCAAGAACAAAATAACTTCAGATATATTTCAGCCATCAACATCAAAATAATTGAAAGAAATAGAGCTATCATCTCCTACACTCCGAAAAATTTCAGCACTCTTTTGAGAAAAAGTTTTTGCAGTTTTAGGCTTTTTAACACAGGGTGTGGGAGTTTTCTCTATACCAATCAAAGTAAGAGGATTGCTAGCATTTGGAACAACATCATTAGAGGTAGTAATGGTACATACCTTCATTTTCTAGCCATCTCATCTTCTCTTTCCCACCTAGCATGCAAGTCTGCTAACATCCTACCATTTTCATCAATTCTAACTTGGATAGCATTAGCAGTGGCAAAAGTATTATTCTCCTTCACCTCATTAGGCAACACTTTTAGTTTCAGAAGTTCAACATCAAGAGCAAGGCTATCAACTTTAGAAGCAAGAATATCAATTTTGCCTAACTTTTCCTCAACAGACTTATTAAAAGCAGTTTGCTTACCGATGAAGTCCTTGAGCATGACTTCAAGCTCAGAGGGCGCGGCCCTAGTGTTGTTGGAGGAATTACCATAAGAGTTACCATAACCATTACCATTGGTAGAACGATACAGCCTATAATTGTTAATAGCAAAATTGTTCCTATAAGCATTGTTGTTAAAATTATTATTTCTAATGAAGTTTACATCAACATGCTCTTCTTGAGCAACCAAAGAGGCCAATGGAACATTATTAGGATCAACATGAGCTCTATCATTAGAAATCATAAGCAAAATAGTATCAATCCTATCACTCAAGGTAGAGGTTTCCTCAACAGAATTTACCTTCTTACCTTGTGGAGCTCTCTCGGTGTGCCATTCAGAATAATTTACCATCATGTTGTCAAGAAGCTTAGTTGCGGCGCCCAAGGTAAGGGACATAAAAGTGCCTCCAGCAGCTGAATCCAATAGGTTTCTTGAAGAAAAATTCAGTCCTGCATAAAAAGTTTGGACAATCATCCAAGTAGTCAGTCCATGAGTAGGGCAATTCTTTATCATAGATTTCATTCTTTCCCAAGCTTGAGCAACATGTTCATTATCGAACTGACTAAATTTCATGATATCACTATGCAAAGCTATAATCTTAGCAGGAGGATAGTATTTTCCAATAAAAGCATCCTTACACTTAGCCCAAGAATCAATACTATTTCTAGGCAAAGACAGCAACCAATCCTTAGCTTTTCCTCTCAAAGAAAAGGAAACAACTTAAGCTTAATAATATCACCTTCTACGTCCTTATATTTCTGCATCTCACATAGCTCAACAAAATTGTTGAGATGAGCTATAGCATCATCAGTACTAGCACCAGAAAATTGCTCTTTCATAACAAGGTTCAATAAAGCAGGTTTTATCTCATAAAAATTTGCAGCAGGAGCAGGTGGTGCAATAGGAGTGCAAATAAAATCACTATTATTAGTGCTAGTAAAATCACACAACTTGGTGTTCTCATGAGTACCCATTCTAACAAGACTAAAAGCAGACAAGTAAAAACAACTATAAAGGAAACTAATTTTTTTGTATTTTTGATAAAATGATGCAAGCAAAAATAAAGTAAAGCAAAACAATAAACAAAGTAAAGGATGTGCGTGCGAAACTCCCCTTGCAAAAATCTTCTTCCTCCCCAGCAACGGTGCTAGAAAACAGCTTGATGCGGACGGTGTTGATATAGATCACCGACCAGTTGGGAACCCCAAGAAGAAGGTATGATGAGCACAGAAGCAAGTTTTCCCTCAGTAAGAAACCAAGGTTTATCGATCCAGTAGGAGAAAGTCAAACTTAAGAAGGTGATGATTGCTAGCTTTGTGACACTCCAGCAAGGGCGCCGTTTATGATTCTTGTTGGTGCGTCTTCAACTAGTAGCAACGCGGAACCTGCACACAACACAACCAAGAACTTTGCTCCCAACTTACGATGAGGTTGTCAATCTCACCGGTTTGCTGTAAACAAAGGTATGAGCGTATCGAGTGGAAAATAGTAGTAGTATGCGAGAAAGTAAACAGTGCGAGTAATAGTAAAACGGTGTAACAATTTAAAGGAAATTGGACCGGGGTCCACAGTTCACTAGTGGTGTCTCTCGATAAGATAAATAACAACAACATGCTGGGTAAACAAACTACAGTTGGGCAATTGATAGAATAAAGATAATGTGCTTATGTCACGAGGATCACTATGAGATTTACTCTGGGCGTTACAACAAAATACATAGACGGCCATCCAACTGCATCTATGACTAATAATCCACCCACGGGGATATCGTCCGAACACCCCACGAGTATTAAGTTGCAAACAACAGATAACTGCATTAAGCAAAGTGTGTAATATAAACAAAACGAATGTCCTTGGACACAAGAATGTTGTTTTCTCCCTAGTGGCAACAACACATCTACAGCCTTAGAGGCTTCTGTCACTCCCCTAGATTAAATAGAGGCATGAACCCAACTATCTAGCATAAATACCCCCTCTTGGAGTCACTAGTATCTATTTGGCCAAGATAGCTACTAACAACGGAGAGCATGCAAGATCATAAACAACATAGAGATAACATAAGATATATGATTCAGCACATCAACTCAACATAACACCAATATTCATCAGATCCCAACAAACACAACATGTAGAATTACACAAAGATGATCTCGATCATGTGAGGCAGCTCACAAGATCTAAACATGAAGCACATGGTGGAGAAGACAACCATCTAGCTACTGCTATGGACCCATAGTCCAAGGTAGACTACTCACTCATCGTGCCGGAGCCAAGCATGGCGATGAAGAAGACCTCCGGTGGCGATTCCCCTCTCCGGCAGGGTGCCGAGAAGAGCTTCTGGACCCTCCCGATCTTGGGTCGACGACGGCGGCGGATCGCGATGTGTTTCTGGAAAATTGATCGGGTGTTTAGGTTTTTCCCGTTGGGGGGTCTTTATAGGCGAAGGGGTGGCGCCAGAGGTGGGCCAGGGTGCCCTCACCATAGGGCGGCGCAGCCAGGGGCTAGGCCGCGCCCCCTAGTGGTGAGGCCGCCCAGTGGCCCCCCTCTGTCTCCTCTTCAGACTTCTAGAAGCTTTGGTAAATATCTGGATGTTTGGCTTTTGTTTCGTCCAATTCCGAGAATATTTCCTGTGTAACTTTTTTGAAACACAAAAACAGCAGAAAACATGGAACTGGCACTGTGGCAGCTTGTTAATAGGTTAGTTCCGGAAAATGCATAAAAACGCCATAAAGTGTAACAAAACACTAAGCAAATGGTGTAAGAACAAGCATGGAGCATCAAAAATTATAGATACGTTTGAGACATATCACCTGCTCAATTGGATCCTTTTAAAATACCTATGAAAATTGTTGAACGTGTTATGAATAACTGCTATTCACGAGATGGAACTGTCCATCCGGGTGATCATTTGCTCTTTATACATGAATTATGCGAGTTCTTCAAGTGTGCAGGTATTTGAACAAGTGAAGTTAAGAGGCAGCTATTCTCTATCACTGAAGGACGGAGCTGCGGAATGGTATAGGCTACTGAAGGATGGCCGATCTATTGGCTAGGAGGAAATTGTACCTGTCTTTTATTCCAAATTCTATCCTCCAAGTGAGATTCATAAAGATCGAAACCGAATATATAATTTTTGGCCTCATGATGGAGAGAGTATTGCCCAAGCGTGGGGGAGATTGAAATCACTAATGCTCAAATGTCCGATTCATCAGCTCCCCAGTAATATTGTTATTAATAACTTCTATGCAAGGCTTTCTCTTCATGACAAATATTTATTGGATCCTTCTTGCTCTGGATCATTTACACGTATGAAAGAAGAAGCTAAATTGGATCTTCTTACCATATTCAAGAAAATACTGAAGGATGGGAGAACGACAAAGGTAGAAAGTCAGGTATAAATTATGATTATGAATGCATTAAATCTTTTATGGGAACTGATGACTTTCATAATGTTAGTGTTGTTTATGGTCTTGATTCTCAAATACTTTCCAACTGTTTTAAGGCCTTTGCCTCTTATCTTGATGTTCCAAAAAAGGATTGGAACAAGTACCATGCGCCTTATAAAGATACTATTAGTTGTGTTCCTGCTAGAAATGTTGAAGTTTGTACTGTTGATTGCATTTTGCCTGAGCCTTATTTTGAGAAAATGCCTTTCCCTGCTAAGGTAAAGGAGCATTCTATGTTAACTAGTGTGCTTAATAAAAGTGCAAAGAAAGCTTTAGAACCTGATGAGCAAATAACTGTTAAACCTGCAGTAGCAATAGTAAAGGACCTTGTTACTAAGAATGTAGAAGATGGACATATTATCTTTTGTGAAGATGCTTCTAATATTGTTTCACATCCTAGTAGATCTAGGAAAACAAGTGTTCCTGTGCTTTCTGTCAGGATTGGTGATCATTGCTATTATGGTTTATGCGACATTGGTGCAAGTTCAAGTGCTATTCCTTATGAGCTTTATAGAGAAATCATGCATGAAATTGGTTCTTGTGAACTGGAAGATATTGATGTGGTTATTCAGCTCGCTAACAGAGAAACTATCTCTCCAATTGGTAATGTTAGAGATGTGGAAGTTTTATGCGGTAAGACTAAATATCCTGCTGATTTTCTAGTACTCGGTTCTGCTGCTAGTAAAACTTTGATACGTCTCAAACGTATCTATAATTTTTGATGCTCCATGCTTGTTTATACACCATTTGCTTTGAGTTTTGTTACACTTCGTGGCGTTTTTATACATTTTCTGGAACTAACCTATTAACAAGATGCCACAGTGCCAGTTCTCTGTTTTCTGCTATTTTTGTGTTTCAAAAAAGTTACACAGGAAATATTCTCAGAATTGGACGAAACAAAAGCTGAACCTCCTATTTTTACCGAAGCTTCGCGAAGACCGAAGATGAGACAGAGGGGGGCTAGGGGCTAGCCTCAACACGAGGGGGCGCGGCCCAGCCCCTGGCCACGCCCACTTGTGGTGAGACCACCTGGTCCCACTTCTGACACTGCCCCTTCGCCTATAAAGTCCCCTCGATGGGAAAAACCTAAGGGACAGATCGCTTTTCCTCGAAACATACTACAAGCCACCGCCATCGTCGAAACGAGATCGGGAGGATCCAGGAGCTCTTCCTGGCACCCTGCCACAGGCCTTCTCCACCACCATGGTCGCCTCCGGAGTGACGTGTGAGTAGTCTACCTTGGACTACGGGTCCATAGAAGTAGCTAGATGGTTTTCTTCTCCACCATGTGCTTCATGTTTAGCTCTTGTGAGCTGCCCTACATGATCAAGATCATCTTTATGTAATCATACATGTTGTGTTTGTTGGGATCCGATGAGTATTGGTACTATGTCAAGTTGATGTGCTGAATTATATATTTTATGTTATCTCTATGTTGTTTATGATCTTGCATGCTTTCTGTTGCTAGTAGCTATCTTGGCCGAGTAGATGCTAGTGACTCCAAGAGGGAGTATTTATGCTCGATAGTCGGGTTCATGCCTCTATTTAATCTGGGGGAGTGACAGAAACCTCTAAGGTTGTAGATGTGCTGTTGCCACTAGGGAGAAAACAACATTCTTGTGTCCAAGGACATTTGCTTTGTTTACATTACGCACTTTGCTTAATGCAATTATCTGTTGTTCGCAACTTAATACTCAAGGGATCCTCGGATGATTCCCCGCGAGGGGATTATTAGTCATAGATGCAGCTGGATTGCGGTCTATGTATTTTGTCGTAATGCCTAGAGTGAACCTCATAGTGATCCTCGTGATGTATGTACGTTATCTTTACTCTATCAATTGTCCAACTGTAATTTGTTTACCCAGCATGTTATTATTTATCTTATGGAGAGACACCGCTAGTGAACTATGGACGCTGGTCCAATTTCCTTTACATTGTTATACCGTTTACTTTACTCGCACTGTTTACTTTTACTTGCATACTATTATCCTTTTACAACTTGATATGCTCAATCCTTTATTTACAGCAAACCGGTGAGATTGACAACCTGATCGTAAGTTGGGAGCAAAGTACTTGTTTGTATTGTGTGCAGGTTTCACGTTGCTACTGGGTGAAGACACACCAACAATATTCCTGGCGCCATTGTCCGGAGTGTCACGAAGCTAGCAAGCATCACCTTCTTAAGTTTGGTTCTTTCTCCTACTGGTTCGATAAACCTTGGTTTCATAACTGAGGGAAGACTTGATGCTATGCTCATCACACCTTCTCTTGGGGTTCCCAACTGGTCGGTCATCTACGTCAACACCGCACCATCAACAAGTTTTCTGGCGCCGTTGCCAGGGTGAAAGAAGACTTCTGCAAGGGGTGTCTCGCACGCACAGTCTTTTACTTTGTTTTTGTTTTGCTTTACTTCATTTTTGCTTGCATGTTTTTATCAAAAATACAAAAAAATTAGTTTCCTTTATAATTGCTTTTATTTACTTGCTTTTAGTTTTGCTAGAATGGGTACTCCTAAAAACACCAAGTTGTGTGACTTTACTAGCACCAAAAACAATGATTTTATCTGCACTCCTATTGCGCCACCTGCTCCTGAGGCAAATTTTTATGAGATCAAACATGCTTTGTTGAATCTTGTTATGAAAGAGCAATTTTCTGGTGCCAGTTCTGATGATGCTGCAGCTCATCTCAACAATTTTGTTGAGCTATGTGAGATGCAAAAGTATAAGGATGTAGATGGTAATATTATTAAGCTTAAGTTGTTTCCTTTCTCTTTAAGAGGAAGAGCTAAGGATTGGTTGCTATCTTTGCCTAGAAATAGTATTGATTCTTGGGATAAGTGTAAGGATGCTTTTATTGGAAAATACTATCCTCTTGCTAAGATTATAGCTTTGCGTAGTGATATCATGAAGTTTAGACAGTTTGATAATGAACATGTTGCTCAAGCTTGGGAAAGAATGAAATCTATGATAAAGAATTGCCCTACTCATGGACTGACTACTTGGATGATTGTCCAAACTTTTTATGCAGGACTAAATTTTTCTTCAAGAAATCTATTGGATTCAGCTACTGGAGGCACTTTTATGTCCCTTACCTTGGGTGCCGCAACAAAGCTTCTTGACAACATGATGGTAAATTATTTTGAGTGGCACACCGAGAGAGCTCCACAAGGTAAGAAGGTAAATTCCATTGAGGAAACCTGTTCCTTGAGTGATAAGATTGATGCTATTATGCTTATGCTTGCTAATGATAGAGCTCATGTTGATCCTAATAATGTTCCTTTGGCCTCTTTGGTTGCTCAATAAGAGCATTTTGATGTAAACTTCATTAGAAATAATAATTTCAACAACAGTGCTTATAGGAACAATTTTGCTAGCAACAATTATAGGCCGTTTCCTTCTAATGGTGATAATAGCTATCTTGGTAGACCTAAAATGCCTAGTGAAGAAAGGATTTTAGAAGTTGAAAGGGCTACTAAGAATTTTATGCAGATGCAATATGAGCAGAACAAGGTGTTTACCAAGACCATGGAGGAGCAATCTGCCTTGTTGAAGACTATTAGTCATCAACTTGATAATTTGAATAGGGCTATTCCTGAGTTGCAAGCTAAGGTTTCTAAAGCTGAAACCGATATTTCATCTTTGTCTGATGCGCAATCCTCCTTTATTAATAGAATTTCTGCTAAACCTGATCCTTTTGCTGCTACTAATGCCATTCAAGTTAGAATTGATGAAAATGTTAGGATGTTAGCAGAATTGCATGCCAGGTGGGAAAGAGAGGATGAGATGGCTAGAAAGATGAAGGTATGTACTATTACTACCTATAATGATGTTGTTCCAAATGCTACCAATCCTCTTACTTTGATTGGTGTAGAGAAAACTCCTACTCCTGGTGCGAAAAAGCCCAAAACTGCAAAAACTTTTTCTACAAAAAGTGCTAAAAAAATTCGGAGTATGGGAGATGATAGCTCTATTTCTTGTAATGATTTTGATGTTGATGGCTGCAATATATCTAAAGTTATTTTGTTCTTACAAAAGCTTGCTTTGAGTCCTAATGCTACTTCTTTGAATATTGCTTTTACAAATCATATTACAAATGCTCTCATGAAAATTAGGGAGGAAAAGTTGAAGCAAAATGCTTCTATTCCCAAGAAGTTAGAAGATGGTTGGGAGCCCATCATTGATATGCATGTTAATGGTTTTGATTGCCATGCTTTATGTGATCTAGGTGCTAGTATTTCTATTATGCCTAGAAAGATTTATGACATGCTTGGTTTACCACCGCTTGAAAAGTGTTATTTTGATGTTCCTCTTGCTGATGTTGCTAAGAAGAAACCTTTGGGAAGGATTAATGATGTTCTTATTATGGTTAACAATAAACTTGTTCCCGTTGATTTTCTTGTTATGGATGTTGAATGCAATCCTTCATGTCCTATTATTTTGGGAAGACCTTTTCTTCGAACTGTAGGTGCAATCATCGATATGAAGGAAGGCACCATCAAATATCAATTCCCACTCAAGAAAGGTATGGAACACTTCCCTAGAAGGAGGAAGAAATTACTTTTTGACTCTATTCTTAGAGCAAATTATGAACTTGATGCTTCATCGCTCGATATTACTTGATTTGCACCTTTCTGCGCCTAGCTCAAAGGCGTTAAAGAAAAGCACTCTTGGGAGATAACCCATTGTTTTCTTTTCAGTTATTTTTCTTTTATTTGAGTCTTGGAAGTTATTACTATTGTAATAACCGCTCCTTATCATTTTTATTTCGTTGTTGTGTGATGGCGTGTAGTAACAGCCCGTTGGGAACCCCAAGAGGAAGGTATGATGAGCACAGTAGCAAGTCTTCCCTTAGTTGTGAAACCAAGGTTTATCGAACCAATAGGAGAAAGCCAAACTTCAGAAGGTGATGCTTGCTAGCTTCACGACACTCCGGACAAGGGCGCTAGATAACTTGTCGGCGTGTCTTTACCTAGCAGCAACGTGAAACCTACACACAACACAACCAAGAACTTTGCTCCCAACTTACGATGAGGTTGTCAATCTCACCGGTTTGCTGTAAACAAAGGATTGAGCGTATCGAGTGGTAAAAGGATAATAGTAATGCAAGTAAAGTAAACAGAGCGAGTAATAGTAAAACGGTAAAGCTATGTAAAGGAAATTGGACCGGGGACCACAATTCACTAGTGGCGTCTCTCCATAAGATAAATAAAAGCATGCTAGCTAAACAAATTATAGTTGGGCAATTGATAGAGTAAAGATAACGTACATACATCACGAGGATCACTATGAGGCTTACTCTGGGCATTATGACAAAATACATAGACCGTAATCCAACTGCATCTATGACTAAAAATCCACTCACGGGGAATCGTCCGAGGACCCCTTGAGTATTAAGTTGCGAACAACAGATAATTGCATTAAGTAAAGTGCGTAATGTAAACAAACCAAATGTCCTTGGACACAAGAATGTTGTTTTCTCCCTAGTGGCAACAGAACATCTACAACCTTAGAGGTATCTGTCACTCCCCTAGAGTAAATAGAGGCATGAACCCAACTATCGAGCATAAATACTCCCTCTTGGAGTCACTAGCATCTACTCGGCCAAGATAGCTACTAGCAACAGAAAGCATGCAAGATCATAAACAACATAGAGATGACATAAGATATATAATTCAGCACATCAACTTGACATAGTACCAATAATCATCGGATCCCAACAAACACAACATGTATTATTACATAAAGATGATCTTGATCATGTAGGGCAGCTCACAAGATCTAAACATGAAGCACATGGTGGAGAAGACAACTATCTAGCTACTGCTATGGACCCGTAGTCCAAGGTAGACTACTCACACATCACTCCGGAGGCGACCATGGTGGTGGAGAAGGCCTCCGGCAGGGATTCCCCTCTCTGGCAGGGTGCCGGGAAGAGCTCCTGGATCCTCCCGATCTTGTTTCAACAACGGCGGTGGCTTGCAGTATGTTTCGAGGAAAAGCAATTTGTCCCTTAGGTTTTTCCCATCGAGGGGACTTTATAGGCGAAGGGGCGTCGTTAGGAGGTGGACCAGG
Organism: Dactylis glomerata; assembly: GCA_007115705.1. Classification (NCBI taxonomy): domain Eukaryota; kingdom Viridiplantae; phylum Streptophyta; class Magnoliopsida; order Poales; family Poaceae; genus Dactylis; species Dactylis glomerata. The sequence continues at coordinate 126,780 of QXEO01000032.1, read as the reverse complement.
GGGTCTCACCATAGGTGGGCGCGGCCAGGGGCTAGGTCGCGCCCCCTGGTGGTGAGGCTGGCCCCTGGCCCCCCTCCGTCTCATCTTCGGTCTTTGCGAAGCTTCGGTAAAAATAGTAGGTTCGGCTTTTGTTTCGTCCAATTCCGAGAATATTTCCTGTGTAACTTTTCTGAAACACAAAAACAACAGAAAACAGGGAACTGGCACTATGGTATCTTGTTAATAGGTTAGTTCCAGAAAATGCATAAAAACACCACGAAGTGTAACAAAACTCAAAGCAAATGGTGTAAGAACAAGCATAGAGCATCAAAAATTATAGATATGTTTGAGACGTATCAAGCATCCCCAAGCTTAACTTCTGCTCGTCCTCGAGTAGGTAAGTGATAACAAAAGAATAATTTTTGAGGTGACATGCACCATCACAATCTTGATCATCTAAGTAAGAATTGAGTGCTGGGATCAAAGAACTTAAAACATGGGCATGAAAGACATAATCTTGACAATAAGAACTTAGCAACCATGTTATAACATGAAAAGAAACACAAACGAAAGATCATGAATAAGGAAACAATGAAAGTCAAACGTCTGTTCAAATCATATGGAAAAATATAGCAAATGGTTTTCAGCTTGTCCTTCATAGAATAGCAAAACATAAATGCATAGGACACCTTCAAGTTTAAAAGGGTGACTAGATACAAATAATTTAAGAACAAGTGAAACCATAATCATAAATCAATCAATGATAACTTTGGTACTATGCACATTAAACTCAGAAATGGCAACTTTGCTCTCTTAGACGGTGCATGAAGGTAGAAGGTGGGGACTCAATATAAAAGTAAAAGAAAGGCCCTTTGCAGAGGGAAGCGGGGATTAAACATGTGCTAGAGCTTTTCATTTGTAAAACAGAGAGATAAAAATTGGTTTTGAGAGGTGGTTGTCTTTGTCAACGACTAGCAATGGGGTTCTTACTATCTTCCATACAAAAATGAAGCAAGTTTTTGAGAGAGAGATTGGCACTTTTGTGCTCTTTTATAAGGCTTGGCACTCCTCCCCACCTTTTTTTTCCTTTCACAAACCATGGCTAACCGATTCCATCGGGTGCCCACCAACATTCACATACCATGGAGGAGTGCCTTTTTTTCTTTTCTTTTTTTCTCCTTTTTTTGGAATGAAACAATATGGAAGATAGCAAATCCGACCACTACGTCCCCATGAGCTGAAAACAGTGTCACAAAATGAGAAGTATTTTGAAGGTTTTTTGAAAGGTAGCACATGAAAATTTACTTGGAATGGCTTGCAAATACCATGCATAGGAATTTATAGTGGACACATTGGAATAACTTGGTTTTTGGGAGTTGGATGCACGAGTAGAGCTCATACTTAGTACAAAATGAGGGCTAGTAAAAGACTGGGAGCGACCAACTTAGAGAGCAATAACGGCCATAATCATGCATAGTGACAAAACATCATTAAGAGAAGCCTAAAATGGCATCAAAAGTCAAAAACCAAATGATCAGAGAGGCTTATGGCGACTTTGTATGAGTCAAACATGTTGTAAGCATGCGCCAAGTCAACCCAAATAAAGCATCAAGGAGAAAACCAAAATAATACTTCCATATAAGAAAAACAACGCATGATTTTTTCAAAGGCTCATTAAACAATCTCAGTCATTTGAGACAATTCATGCTACAGTAAAAATCACTAAGCATACTATCAAAACGACATCAAGCATGGCATGAAAAAGTCTAAGCCGCAGTCTAAAACAAGCTCCTTTTTTTACCACTTTTTTGCATGAAACTTTTTCTCTTTTCCAACACCATTCAAACCTTTTTAAGACAACTCTTCGATAAATACCAACATAGACCAGAGGTCCAAATACACCTTGATGCAAAGATAAAACAAGATCTGAACAAAAATCAAGGCGAAAAACGAAAGCTAAACGCAATTCTAGAAAAAGAGAACACTCGATGAACAATAAGAGTGAAAAATAGAGTGTTCTTGGCAACTGAAAAGCCAGTAATTCTTCTCCAAAAGAAATTTGTTGAGGTCCAACCATTTATTGCAGCAAACAAAACAAAAAAAAACTGAAAGCAAAATTAAAGATGCTCCAAGAAAAATGCATAGTGCATGAAGTAATAAAAATATAGTGTGTTGAAAGGTGACCTGATTTTTGCCGCCAAGCTTTGATGCTTGTACCTCTTGGATATTTCTTGGGGTGACATGGGCATTCCCAAGCTTGAGCTTTTGTCCATTCTTCATCTCATCTCATCATTCTCCAATCCCTACACTTGAAAACTTCCTTCATACAAAACTTCACACAATTCTATTAGCAATGTTAGCATAAACATAATAGTAGATCAACCCTTTTTGGTTCAAGTTTCAAATAAAAATACCACATATAAAGCATATACTACTGTAGCAACTTCCCCAAAAGTTCCGTGATCAAAAGAACTAAAAAAGAAAGCGATCGAGAGGCAAACACAAATAGTGGCAAAAATCTGTCAAAACAGAACAGCTGAGAAAGGTCGATTTTTTCGAGGACCTTCTGTTGCTCAAATCGAAAAGTGCAAAACTAATGGCAGTTTGGATATAACCTGGGGTATATGCACAAGAAATTGCAGGTCAAAAAGATATTCTGAGAGTTTTCATGAATTTGTACGGTGCAGCACCAAAATCTGTTTCAGAACAGCAACTTCCCCAAATCTTACCTCCCTCAAATTAGAGGTTCTTCTTGGCACAACAACGAAATAAAAAGGATAAGGAGCAGTTATTATAGTAGTAATAACTTCCAAGACTCAAATAAAAGAAAAAGTACTGAAAAGAAAACAATGGGTTATCTCCAAGAGTGCTTTTCTTTAACGCCTTTGAGATAGGCGCAGAAAGGTGGAAATCAAGTAATATCAAATGAGGCATTAAGATCAATTGCAGAAGTCTTCTCAACAATGAATTGAATTGTATCCCAATGAGTTTTTGAAAATCCCTTGTGATCACGCTTTGGTACACTACTTTCATCAAAAAGATTTTCAGGACAAATCCAATTGAAATTCTTTTCCAAAGCTTCATGCAATCCTACAAGTTTGCAAGGAATTGGTACTTTGATATCTTCTTTGGTTGTACCAACAACATTAACAGGCGAGCCAAGCATATTAAAATGTTCAAAAGCTTTCCTAGCTTCAATAGCAACATCTCTAAATTCTCTACGCAAAGTCTCCAAAATAAAATCTTTCTTTTCTGAGTCTTCGATATCATGAAGCTTAAGAAACATTTGTTGCATAAAAGGATTAAGGTTAACAAACCTAGCCTCCAACATGTGAACTAAATAAGTAGCAGCAACTTCATAACTAGGAGCAAGCTCAGCCAAAGATCTATCCTCAACATCTTTATGCATACTAATATGATTAAAGAACTCCTCAATGTTACCTTTCCCAATAATAGAACCACTACCTACTGAGAGGTCCTCCAAAACGTACTTAGGGAACAACATAATGAACTAAGAGTAATAAAGTAACAACTATAAATGAAACTAATTTTTTTGTATTTTTGATAAAAATATGCAAGCAAAAATAAAGTAAAGCAAAACTAAAAACAAAGTAAAAGATTGTGCGTGTGAGACTCCTCTTGCAGAATTCTTCTTTCTCCCCGGCAACGGCGCCAGAAAACTACTTAATGGCGTGTAGTAATAGCCCGTTGGGAACCCCAAGAGGAAGGTATAATGAGCACAGTAGTAAGTCTTCCCTCAGTTGTGAAACCAAGGTTTATCGAACCAGTAGGAGAAAGCCAAACTTCAGAAGGTGATGCTTGCTAGCTTTGCGACACTCTGGACAAGGGCGCCAGATAACTTGTCGGTGTGTCTTTACCTAGTAGCAACGTGAAACCTGCACACAACACAACCAAGAACTTTGCTCCCAACTTACGATGAGGTTGTCAATCTCACCAGTTTGCTGTAAACAAAGGATTGAGCGTATCGAGTGGTAAAAGGATAATAGTAATGCAAGTAAAGTAAACAGAGTGAGTAATAGTAAAACGGTAAAGCTATGTAAAGGAAATTGGACCGGGGTCCATAGTTCACTAGTGGCGTCTCTCCATTAGATAAATAAAAGCATGCTGGGTAAACAAATTATAGTTGGGCAATTGATAGAGTAAAGATAACATACATACATCATGAGGATCACTATGAGGCTTACTCTGGGCATTACGACAAAATAGATAGACCGTAATCCAACTGCATCTATGACTAAAAATCCACTTGCGTGGAATCGTCCGAGGACCCCTTGAGTATTAAGTTGCGAACAACAGATAATTGCATTAAGCAAAGTGCGTAATGTAAACAAAGCAAATGTCCTTGGACATAAGAATGTTGTTTCCTCCCTAGTGGCAACAGCACATCTACAACCTTAGAGGTATCTGTCACTCCCCTAGATTAAATAGAGGCATGAACCCAACTATCAAGCATAAATACTCCCTCTTGGAGTCACTAGCATCTACTCGGCCAAGATAGCTACTAGCAACGGAAAGCATGCAAGATCATAAACAACATAGAGATACCATAAGATATATAATTCAGCACATCAACTTGACATAGTACCAATACTCATCGGATCCCAACAAACACAACATGTATGATTACATAAAGATGATCTTGATCATGTAGGGCAGCTCACAAGATCTAAACATGAAGCACATGGTGGAGAAGACAACCATCTAGCTACTGCTATGGACCCGTAGTCCAAGGTAGACTACTCACACATCACTCCGGAGGCGACCATGGTGGTGGAGAAGGCCTCCGGCAGGGATTCCCCTCTCTGGCAGGGTGCCGGGAAGAGCTCCTAGATCCTCCCGATCTCGTTTCGACGATGGCGGCGGCTTGCAGTATGTTTCGAGGAAAAGCGATCCGTCCCTTAGGTTTTTCCCATTGAGGGGACTTTATAGGCGAAGGGGCGTCGTTAGGAGGTGTACCAGGGGGTGTCACCACAGGTGGGCGCGGCCAGGGGCTGGGCCGCGCCCCCTGGTGGTGAGGCTGGCCCCTGGCCCCCCTCCGTCTCATATTTGGTCTTCGCGAAGCTTCGGTAAAAATAGGAGGTTCGGCTTTTGTTTCATCCAATTCTGAGAATATTTCCTGTGTAACTTTTCTGAAACACAAAAATAGCAGAAAACAGGGAACTGGCACTATGGCATCTTGTTAATAGGTTAGTTCCGGAAAATGCATAAAAATGGCACGAAGTGTAACAAAACTCAAAGCAAATGGTGTAAGAACAAGCATGGAGCATCAAAAATTATAGATACGTTTGAGATGTATCATTGTACCAAGAAGAACCTCTAATTTGAGGGAGGTAAGATTTGGGGAAGTTGCTGTCCTGAAACAGATTTCGGTGCTGCACCGTAAAAATTCGTGAAAATTCTTAGGATATATTTTTGACCTGCAATTTCTTGTGCATATGCCCCAGGTTATATCCAAACTTTCATTAGTTTTGCACTTTTCGATTTGAGCAACAGAAGGTCCTCGAAAAGTTCGACCTTTGTCAGCTTTTCTGTTTTGACAGATTTCTGCCACTATTTGTGTTTGCCTCTCGATCGCTTTCTTTTTTAGTTCTTTTCATCACGGAACTTTTGGGGAAGTTGCTAGAGTAGTATATGCTTTATATGTGGTGTTTTTGAGTTGAAACCTGAACCAAAAAGGGTTGATCTACTATTATATTTATGCTAACGTTGCTAATAGAATTGTGTGAAGTTTTCATGAAGGAAGTTTTCAAGTGTAGGGATTGGAGAATGATAAGATGAGATGAAGTATGGACAAAAGCTCAAGCTTAGGGATGCCCTTGTCACCCCAAGAAATATTCAAGAGGTACAAGTGTCAAAGCTTGGGGATGCCCTCGAGGCACCCCTTCTTCATCGGAAAAAATCAGGTCACCTTTCAACACACTATATCTTTATTGCTTCATGCACTATGCATTTTTCTTGGAGCGTCTTTACTTTTGCTTTCAGTTTTCATTTGTTTTGTTTGCTGAAATAAATGGTTGGACCCCAATAAATTTCTTTTGGAGGACATGTATTTGTTTTTCATTGCCAAGAACACTCTAGTTTTCACTCTTATCGTTCAACAAGTGTTCTCTTTTTCTAGAACTGCGTTTAGCTTTCGTTTTTCGTCTTGATGTTTTTTCAGATCTTGTTTTATCTTTGCATCAAGGTGTATTTAGACTACTGGTCTATATTGGTTTTCATCAAAAGAGTTGTCTCAAAAAGGTTTTAATGGTGTTGGAAAAGAGAAAAAGTTTCATGCAAAAAAAAGTGGTACAAAAAGGAGCTTGTTTAGACTGCGACTTAGACTTTTTCATGCCATGCTTGATGTCGTTTTGACAGTATGCTTAGTGATTTTTGCTGTAGCATGACTTGTCTCAAATGACTGAGATTGCTTAATGAGCCTTTGAAAAATCATGCGTTGTTTTATTATACGGAAGCATTTATTTGGTTTTCTCCTTGATGCTTTATTTGGGTTGACTTGGCGCATGCTTACAACATGTTTGACTCATACAAACTCACCATAAGCCTCTATGATCATTTGGTTTTTGACTTGTGATGCCATTTTATGCTTCTCTTGATGATGTTTTGTCGGTATGCATGATTATGGCTGTTATTGCTCTCTTAGTTGGTCGCTCCCAGTCTTTTGCTAGCCTTCATTTTGTACTGAGTATGAGCTCTACTCGTGCATCCAACTCCCAAAAACCAAGTTATTCCAATGTGTCCACCATACATACCTATTAGCAATTTGCTATTCCAAAGTACATTTGACTTGCTTTTATCTATCCTTTGAATTAAACTCTTTTGGTGTTATGCGAAAATTAGTCAGTAAAGCTCTCACGAACCTGATGGCACACTTTACTTTTCTCGATTTTAAAATTTTGACATTGTGGCTCTTTTATGTTGACGTTATGCTTGCAAGTTGTAAGTTGGAAATTAGCCAAACCATGGCATCATGGGGTAAGCTTTCAACATTGCACTTCTCTTATTTGAGTTGATATCGTGATCTTTTGTTTATGGATACTCGCGATGTGAAACAAGTTGGGAATCTTGCGGGATCATGGAGTTTGTATATGTGTTAGAGAAATGCCTGGGCCGCTAATCTAAGCCATGCATCATTCATGGTGGAAATTTATAGCATGCCCATAGTGGACATTCGACGACGCATCTCAAAATAAAAAGCTATACCAATGGTAAATAAAAGAGATGCCGAGTTGTTTATTGTCTGTTTGTCCTGTCATTTTGATGTGGGCTTGTTCCATGTCATCGGGCAAGGAGGTACCCCGTTGGCGGTTCTCGATGATACGTGTATACTTACAATGACAAGAGCTTGCTTGGGACCCTAAGTCGAGTAGCATGAGGTTTGGGTATTCGTACTTCACGGGACACGAGGTTTTCAACTTATGATTTGTCAAGCATATGCTCATAATCGTTCTCACATTAACTTTAACCATTCAAGATACCTATGATGGGGGCAATGAGAGCTCAAATCTAATAAGTACCATAATTTTTGAAGGTTTATAAAACTTGCAATCACTGCTTCCCTCTGCGAAGGGCCTTTCTTTTACTTTTATGTTGAGTCTCCACCTTCTACCTTTATGAACTGTCTAAGAGAGCATAGTTGCCATTCTGACTTTTATGTGCATAGTCCCAAAGTTATCATTGATTGATTCATGATTATGGTTTCACTTGTTCTTAAATTATTTGTATCTAGTCGCCCTCTTAAACTTGAAGGTGTCCTATGCATTTATGTTTTGCTCCTCCATAAAGGACAAGCTGAAAACCATTTGCTATGTTTTTCCATATGATTTGAACACACATTTGACTTTCATTGTTTCATTATTCATGATCTTTCGTTTGTGTTTCTTTTCATGTTATAACATGGTTGCTAAGTTTTTATTGTCAAGATTATGTCTTTTATGCCCATGTTTTAAGTTCTTTGATCCTATCACTCAATGTTTACTTAGATGATCAAGATTGTGATGGTGCATGTCACCTCAAAAACTATTCTTTTGTTATCACTTACCTACTCGAGGACGAGGAGGAGTTAAGCTCGGGGATGCTTGATACGTCTCAAACGTATCTATAATTTTTGATGCTCCATGCTTGTTTATACACCATTTGCTTTGAGTTTTGTTACACTTCGTGGCATTTTTATGCATTTTCCGGAACTAACCTATTAACAAGATGCCACAGTGCCAGTTCCATATTTTCTGCTGTTTTTGTGTTTCAGAAAAGTTACACAGGAAATATTCTCGGAATTGGATGAAACAAAAGCCGAACCTCCTATTTTACTGAAGCTTCACGAAGACCGAAGATGAGATGGAGGGGGGCCAGGGGCCAGCCTCACCACCAGGGGGCGCGGCCCAGCCCCTGGCCGTGCCCACCTGGTCCCACTTCTGATGCTGCCCCTTCGCCTATAAAGTCCCCTCAATGGGAAAAACCTAAGGGACGGATCGCTTTTCCTCGAAACATACTGCAAGCCGCCGCCATCGTCGAAACGAGATCGGGAGGATCCAGGAGCTCTTCCCGACACCCTGCCGGAGAGGGGAATCCCTGCCGGAGGCCTTCTCCACCACCATGGTCGCCTCCAGAGTGATGTGTGTGTAGTCTACCTTGGACTACGGGTCCATAGCAGTAGCTAGATGGTTGTCTTCTCCACCATGTGCTTCATGTTTAGATCTTGTGAGCTGCCCTACATGATCAAGATTATCTTTATGTAATCATACATGTTGTGTTTGTTGGGATTTGATGAGTATTGGTACTATGTCAAGTTGATGTGCTGAATTATATATTTTATGTTATCTCTATGTTGTTTATGATCTTGCATGCTTTCCGTTGCTAGTAGCTATCTTGGCCGAGTAGATGCTAGTGACTCCAAGAGGGAGTATTTATGCTCGATAGTCGGGTTCATGCCTCTATTTAATCTGGGGGAGTGACAGAAACCTCTAAGGTTGTAGATGTGCTATTGCTACTAGGGAGAAAACAACATTCTTGTGTCCAAGGACATTTGCTTTGTTTACATTACACACTTTGCTCAATGCAATTATCTGTTGTTCGCAACTTAATACTCAAGGGGTCCTCGGATGATTCCCCATAAGTGGATTATTAGTCATAGATGCTGTTGGATGGCGGTCTATGTATTTTGTCGTAATGCCCAGAGTGAACCTCATAGTGATCCTCGTGATGTATGTACGTTATCTTTACTCTATCAATTGCCCAACTGTAATTTGTTTACCCAGCATGTTATTATTTATCTTATGGAGAGACACCGCTAGTGAACTGTGGACCCCGGTCCAATTTCCTTTACATTGTTATGCCGTTTACTTTACTCGCACTGTTTACTTTTACTTGCATACTATTATCCTTTTACCACTCGATACGCTCAATCCTTTGTTTACAGCAAACCAGTGAGATTGATAACCTCATCGTAAGTTGGGAGCAAAGTACTTGTTTGTGTTGTGTGCAGGTTTCACGTTGCTGCTGGGTGAAGACACACCAACAATATTCCTAGCGCCATTGTCCGGAGTGTCACAAAGCTACCAAGCATCACTTTCTTAAGTTTGGTTCTTTCTCCTACTGGTTCGATAAACCTTGGTTTCATAACTGAGGGAAGACTTGCTGCTGTGCTCATCACACCGTCTCTAAGGGTTCCCAACTGGTCGGTCATCTACATCAACACCGCACCATCAAACTTGTCCTATTATTTTTGGTAGACCCTTCTTGAATACTTGTGGCGCCATCATAGATTACAAGAAAGAGAAAATTTTGACTAAGTTTGATGGGGAATCTTATGAGTTTAATTTTTCTAAGTTTACCAAAGCTCCTTATGAAACTGAATTGCCTAATGAAGATTTTAGAGTTGAACAGCTTGTCTCTATTGCTCTTGCTCCTAACGATGCTTTGCAGCAATATATGGAGGACCACAAAAGTGAGATCATTAGGGAAGAAAGAAATGATATTAAAGAGATTCTTCTTCGTCAGCCAGAGATGCTTAAACACAATTTACCCATGGAGGATTAGGGTACCACTTTGCCACCAAAGGAAGATCATGTTTTTGATTTAAAACCTTTACCTGATGATCTTGAATATGCTTATATTGATGATAAGAAAAATATCATGTTATTATTAGTGCTAAACTTTCAGGGAAGGAAGAAGAAAGGTTATTGGAAATATTGAGGAAACACCGAGGAGCTATGGGATATACTCTTGATGATTTAAAAGGGATTTCCTCGACTATATGTCAGCATGCTATTAATATGGAGCCAGATGCAAAGCTAGTTGTTGAACATCAACGCCGTTTAATTCCTAAGATGAAGGAAGTGGTAAGAAATGAGGTATTGAAACTCCTTGATGCTGGTATTATTTATCCTATTGCTGATAGTAGATGGGTTAGTCATGTTCATTGTGTTCCTAAGAAAGAAGGAATTACTGTTGTGCCTAATGAGAATAATGAGCTTATTCCTCAGAGAGTAGTAGTTGGTTATAGGATGTGCATCGATTATAGAAAGGTTAATAAAGTTACTAAGAAAGATCATTGTCCTTTACCATTTATAGATCAGATGTTAGAGAGGTTATCTAAGAAAACTCATTTTTGTTTTCTTGATGGTTATTCTGGTTTCTCTCAAATTGCTGTTAAAAAGCAAGATCAAGAGAAAACCACTTTTACTTGTCCTTATGGAACTTATGCTTATAGACGTATGCCTTTTGGTTTATGCAATGCTCCTGCTACGTTTCAAAGATGCATGTCTGCTATTTTTCAAGGATTTTGTGAAGAAATTGTGGAGGTATTCATGGACGATTTCTCCGTCTATGGAACCTCTGTTGATAATTGTTTGCACAATCTTGATAAAGTTTTGCAGAGATATGAAGAAACTAATCTTGTTCTTATTGGGGAGAAATGCCACTTTATGGTGAATGAAGGAATTGTTCTTGGACATAAAATTTCTGAAAGAGGTATTGAAGTTGATAGAGCAAAAGTTGAAGCAATTGAGAAAATGCCCTGTCCTAGGGATGTTAAAGGTATTCGTAGTATTCTTGGTCATGCTAGTTTTTATAGGAGGTTTATTAAAGATTTCTCTAAGATTTAAAAGCCTCTTACTAATCTTCTTCAAAAAGATGTACCTTTTGTTTTTTTATGATGATTGTAAGGAAGCTTTCGAAACTCTTAAGAAGGCTTTAACTACTGCTCCTATTGTCCAACCACCTGATTGGAATTTACCCTTTGAAATTATGTGTGATGCTAGTGATTTTGCTGTAGGTGCTGTTCTTGGACAGCGCGTAGATAAAAAGGTGAATGTTATTCATTATGCTAGTAAGACTCTTGATGCTGCTTAAAAGAATTATGCTACTACTGAGAAAGAGTTCCTTGCTGTTGTTTTTGCTTGTGATAAGTTTAGACCTTATATTGTTGATTCGGAAGTTACTATTCATACTGATCACGCTGCTATTAGGTATCTTATGGGAAAGAAGGATGCTAAGCCTAGGCTTATTAGATGGGTGTTGCTTTTGCAAGAGTTTGATTTGCATATTGTAGATAGGAAAGGTGATAATTTGTCTAGATTGGAAAATATTTCTTGTGATCCTATTCCTGTTAATGATAGTTTTCCAAATGAACAGTTGGCTGCAATAAAGGTAACCTCGCGAGAGAGTCCTTGGTATGCTGATTCTGCTAACTTTATTGTTTCCAAGTATTTGCCTCCAACCTTTATAGCTCAGCAAAGAAGGAAATTCTTTTATGACTTGAGGCATTATTTTTGGGATGACCCACATTTATATAAAGCAGGAGTGGATGGTATGATGCAAAGATGTGTTCCAAAATATGAACAACAATAGATATTGAGGAAATGTCATGGTAGTGCTTATGGAGGACATCATGCTGGAGATAGAACTGCACAAAAGGTTCTACAATCAGGTTTTTATTGGCCTACTCTCTTTAAAGATGTAAGAAAGTTTATTTTATCATGTGATGAATGTCAAAGAGTTGGTAATATTTCTAGATGCAATGAAATGTCTATGAATTATTCTCTTGTTATTGAACCATTTGATTATTAGGGATTTGACTTTATGGGTCCTTTTCCTCCTTCAGATGGTTATACTCATATACTAGTTGTTGTTGATTATGTTACTAAGTGGGTAGAAGCTATACCTACGAAGAGTGTTGATACGTCTCAAACGTATCTATAATTTTTGATGCTCCATGCTTGTTTTTACACCATTTGCCTATTGTTTCGTTACACTTCGTGGCACTTTTATGCATTTTCCGGAACTAACCTATTAACGAGTTGCCACAGTGTCAGTTCCCTGTTTTCTGCTATTTTTTGTGTTTCAGAAGTGATACACAGGAAATATTCTCGGAATTGGACGAAACAAGTTCCTGAAGTCTTATTTTACCAGGAAGCTTCCAGACATCCGAAGAGGTGTCAGAGGGGGGCCACCAGGGCCCCAGACACATGCCCGGCGCGGCCAGGGGTCTGGCCGCGTGGGGCCCGCGTGTGGGCACCTGGCCCCTCCTCCGACGGTGCCCCTTCGCCTATATAAAGCCTCGGGACGGAAAACCCTAGGGGATTCGGCAATTTTCCAGAAACAGTTCCGCAGCTCCGCCGCTGCCACCGACGAATTTCGGGGGACAGAAGTCTCTGTTCCGGCACCCTGTCGGGACGGGGAAGTTCCCCCGGAGCCATCTCCATCGATCTCCATCGCCATCTCCGCCGTCTCCATCGACCTCACCGCCATCTCCATCAACCTTGCTGTCTCCTATGATGAGGAGGGAGTAGTTCATCCCCGGGACTGAGGGCTCTACCGGTAGCTATGTGGTTCACCTCTCTCTCCCATGATGTGATCTTTATGTGATCGTGAGCTTTGTATCATGTTGAACAAGTAGATGTTATTATTCAGATATTATGCTACTCCTATGCTTAATTGTTATAGTGTACTCTAGTGATGTTATTAAAGTAATCTATTCCTCCTGCCATGGTGTAACGGTGACAGTGCGTGCATCGTGGTGGTACTTGGTTTAGGCTATGATTGTGATCTCTTGTGGATTATGAGAGTAATTATTACTATGATAGTATTGAGTGATCTATTCCTCCTTTCATGGTGTAAAGTTGACAGTGTGTGCACCGTGTTAGTACTTGGTCTAAGTCGCAATGATTTCTATCTTGAATTGTGATCTGATTTGGATGTCTCTATGAGTGGTGTTTGTCAAGTACTTGATGAACTTTAAGGGGTGCTTCTGTAGCCACTACGCAATGATTAGTGTTATTCAATAGGAGAGTAATTCAGAGTACCATAGTGGAGAGAAGTTATTTATTTGTTCAATCATGTTATATTGTTGGGAGTGTGTCCACTAGTGAAAGTATGATCCCTAGGCCTTGTTTCCAAGCTTTGCACACCGTTTACTTGCTGTTTTGTTACTTGTTTGCTCGCAGCGATATTTATTTCACATCACGTTTGCTACTTATAATCATCTATACCACTTGTATTTCACTATCTCTTCGCCGAACTAGTGCACCTATACATCTGACAAGTGTATTGGGTGTGTTGGGGACACAAGAGACTTTCTGTATCGTAATTGCAGGGTTGCTTGAGAGGGATAGCTTTGACCTCTAACCTCCCTGAGTTCGATAAACCTTGGGTGATCCACTTAAGGGAAACTTGCTGCTGTTCTACAAACCTCTGCACTTGGCGGCCCAACAAGTGTCTACAAGAATAGAAGTGCGTAGACATCAAGCTCTTTTCTGGCGCCATTGCCGGGGAGGTAAGGTAAAAGGTACTCGCATCCTCCTGTGTGAGTGCTCGGAGTTATTTCCTTTAGATTCTGCAATTACATCTTTTTGTTTCTTGTTTTTATTTTCACTAGTTAGGCTTAATGGAAAACAATGAGTTATGTAGTCTTTTTCCTGAGTTTAGATATGAAGTGTTTGAAGAGAAAATTGAAAAACCTTTGGAGCTTAATTTGCATGCTAATAGTGTTGTTAGTATGAATGCTTTGAACACCGTTGTTGATAATGCTATAGAAAAGTCTAAGCTTGGGGAAGCTGTTTTCGTTAGGCATGATATTTTTAGTCCCCCAGCTTTAGTGGAGAAAGTTTGCTCTGGTGATATTTTATCTCCCCTATGTGATGTTCCTTCTTATGATGATATGTTTGAAGAATATGCTTTGCGACATAGTAGTTCTCTAGCTTGTGATGATGAGTATAATATTTTCAGTTCACCTACTATTGAGGATAAAATTAGTTATGATTACAATATGCCTCCTATTTATGATGATTATGGTGATGAGAATAATTATTCTATTGAATCTGCTCCTACTACTATTGTTCCTGTGGTGAGTATTAATTCTTTTATGCATGTGGCTCATGATAGAGATGCTTTATGTGATAGTTACATTGTTAATTCTATTCATGATACTACTGAAAGTTACTTTGAGAGAGGGAAACATGGTTTGATGGATCTCAATAATATTGAGTTTCCCCTCTTTATGTTGCAATTCTTGAAGTTGTACTTGTTTTGCCCTCCTATGCTTTTTGCTTTGCGCTTTCATGACTTGTCTCTTTACAAGACTATTTTTCATAGGAAGTGGTTTAGATTTAAATGTGTTCCATACTTGCTTTTTGATGCTCTCTATTGCTTTAAGTTCCTATATGGCGCCCACATGAGCATCTTCGCAAATTACTGCGCCTAGCTCAAAGGCGTTAAAGAAAAGCACTCTTGGGAGATAACCCAATGTTTTTACTTTCAGTAATTTTTCTTTTATTTGAGTCTTGGAAGTCATTACTACTGTAATGACCGCTCCTTATCTTGTTTATTTCGTTTTTGTGCCAAGAGAAGCCTCTAATTTGAGTGAGGTAAAGATTTGGGGATATTGCTGTCCTGAAACTGTTTTCGGTGCTGCACCGTAAAAATTCGTGAAAATTCTCTGTTTATCTTTTGGACCTGCGATTTCTTGTGCATATGCCCCAGGTTATATCCAAACTTTTCTTAGTTGAACACTTTTTGATTTGAGCAACAGAAAATCCCTCAAAAATTCGACCTTTGTCAGCTGTTCAGTTTTGACAGATTTCTGCCAATATTTGTGTTTGCCACTTTATCGCTTTCTTTTGAGTTCTTTTGATCATGGAACTTTTTGGGGAGTTGCTACAGTAGTATTTGCTATATATGTGGTGGTTTTGAGTTGAAACCTGAAGCTAAAAGAGGTTGAATATATTTTATGCTTACACTAATGTTGCTAATAGAATTGTGTTTAGTTTTGTATGAAGGAAGTTTTCAAGTGTAGGGATTGGAGAATGATGAGATGAGTTGAAGAATGGACAAAAGCTCAAGCTTGGGGATGCCCATGCATCACCCCAAGAAATATCTAAGAAGTACAAGCGTCAAAGCTTGGGGATGCCCCCGAGGCACCCCTTCTTCATCGGCAAAAATCAGGTCACCTTTCAAGACACTATATTTTTATTGCTTCATGCACTATGTGTTTTTCTTGGAGCGTCAGTTGTTTTAGTTTTCTTAGTTAGTTTAGTTTTGTTTGCTGCAATAAATGGTTTGATCACATCATGTTGTTTTGGAGGGAGATGAACTCGCTTTTCATTTGCCAAGAACACTCAGTTTTTCACTCTTATCGTTCACCGAGTGTTCTTCTTTTTCTGCTACTGCTTTTGGTTTTCAATTTTCGCCTTGATTTGCATTCAGATCTTGTTATATCTTTTCATCAAGGTGTATTTTTTCCTCTGGTCTTTATTGGTTTTTATCAAAAGAGGTGTCTATAAAAAGTTCAAATGGTGTTGGAAAAGAGAAAAAGCTTTACGCAAAAAAGTGGTACAAGAAGGAGCTTGTGTAGACTGCGGCTTAGGCTTTTTCATGTCATGCTTGATGTCTTTTTGATAGTATGCTTAGTGGTTTTGCTGTAGCATGACTTGTCTCAAATAACTGAGATTGCTTAATGAGCCTTTGAAAAAAATCATGCATTGTTTTTATTGTATGGAAGCATTATTTTGGTTTTCTCCTTGATGCTTTATTTGGGTTGACTTGGCGCATGCTCACACATGTTAGACTCTCACAAAGTCGCCAATAGCCTTTATGATCATTTAGTTTTTGACTTTTGATGACATCTTATGCTTCTTTTAATGTCGCTTTGTCGCTTTGCGTGATTATGGCCATTATTGCTCTCTTAGTTGGTCGCTCCCAGTCTTTTGCTAGCCCTCGCCTTGTACTGAGTATGAGCTCTACTCGTGCATCCAACTCCTAAAAGCCAAGTTTTCCATTGTGTCCACCATACATACCTACTAGCAATTTGCTATTCCAAGTAAATTTGACTTGCTTTTATTTTCTCTTCAAATTAAACTCTTACCAGTGTTATGCGAAACTCGGTTAGTAAAGCTCTCACGAACCGGAAGGCACACTTTACTTTTTCCTGTTCTTAAAATTTTGACATTGTGGTCTTTTATGCTGAGTTGTTATGCTTGCAAGTTGTAAGTTGGATTCTAGCCCAGCCATGCTGTCATGGGGCAAGCTTTCAACATTGCACTTCTATTTGGGTTGATATCGTGATCTTTTGTTTATGGATGCCCGCTGTGTGAAATGAATTGGGAATCTTGTGAGGATCATGGAGTTTTTATATGTGTTAGGGAAACGCCGGGCCGCCAATCTAAGCCATGCATAATTCATGGTGGAAATTTGCAGCATACCCATGGTGAACATTCGACGACGCATCTCACAATAAAAAGCTAAACAATATAGCAAATAAAAGAGATGTCGAGGTGTTCATTGTCTGCTTGTCCTGTCATTTTGGTGTGGGCTTGTTCCATGTCATCGGGCACGGAGGTACCCCATTGGCGGTTCTCAATGATATGCATATACTTACAATGACAAGAGCCTTGCTTGGGACTCTAAGTAAATTAGCATGGTTTGGGTACTCGTATTCACGGGACACGAGGTTTTCAACTTATGATTTGTCAAGCATATGCATCATAATTGTTCTCGCATTAACTTTAACCATTCAAGATGCTTATGATGGGGGAAATGAGAGCTCAAAGCCGGTAAGTACCATAATTTTTGAAGGTTATAAAACTTGCAATCACTGCTTCCCTCTACGAAGGGCCTTTCTTTTACTTTTATGTTGAGTCACCACCTTCTTTCTTTATGCACCATTAAGAGAGCATAGTTGTCATTCTTAGTGTGATATGCATTGTCCCAAGGTTCATTGATTGACTCATATTGTTGGTTTCACTTGTTCTTAAATTATTTGTATCTAGTCGCCCTCTTAAACTTTGAGGTGTCCTATGCATTTATGTTTTGCTCTCTTTGAAGGACAAGCTGAAAACCATTTGTATGTTTTTCCTTATGATTTGAACACATGTTTGACTTTCATTGTTTCATTATCATGATCTTTTGTTTGTGTTCATTTGCATGTTTACAACATGGTTGCTAAGTTCTTATTGTCATGATTATATCTTTCATGCCCATGTTTTAAGTTCTATTGATCCCAGCTCACCAATGCTTACATATATGATCAAGATTGTGTAGGTGCATGTCACCTCAAAAATTATTCTTTGTTATCACTTACCTACTCGAGGACGAGCAGGAGTTAAGCTTGGGGATGCTTGATACGTCTCAAACGTATCTATAATTTTTGATGCTCCATGCTTGTTTTTACACCATTTGCCTATTGTTTCGTTACACTTCGTGGCACATTTATGCATTTTCCGGAACTAACCTATTAACGAGTTGCCACAGTGCCAGTTCCCTGTTTTCTGCTGTTTTTGTGTTCCAGAAGTGATACACAGGAAATATTCTCGGAATTGGACGAAACAAGTTCCTGAAGTCTTATTTTACCCGGAAGCTTCCAGACATCCGAAGAGGTGTCAGAGGGGGGCCACCAGGGCCCCAGACACATGCCCGGCGCAGCCAGGGGTCTGGCCGCGTGGGGCCCGCGTGTGGGCACCTGGCCCCTCCTCCGACGGTGCCCCTTCGCCTATATAAAGCCTCGGGACGGAAAACCCTAGGGGATTCGGCAATTTTCCAGAAACAGTTCCGCAGCTCCGCCGCTGCCACCGACGAATTTCGGGGGACAGAAGTCTCTGTTCCGGCACCCTGCCGGGACGGGGAAGTGCCCCCGGAGCCATCTCCATCGATCTCCATCGCCGTCTCCGCTGTCTCCATCGACCTCACCGCCATCTCCATCAACCTTGCTGTCTCCTATGATGAGGAGGGGTAGTTCATCCCCGGGGCTGAGGGCTCTACCGGTAGCTATGTGGTTCACCTCTCTCTCCCATGATGTGATCTTTATGTGATCGTGAGCTTTGTATCATGTTGAACAAGTAGATGTTATTATTCAGATATTATGCTACTCCTATGCTTAATTGTTATAGTGTACTCTAGTGATGTTATTAAAGTAATCTATTCCTCCTGCCATGGTGTAACGGTGACAGTGCGTGCATCGTGGTGGTACTTGGTTTAGGCTATGATTGTGATCTCTTGTGGATTATGAGAGTAATTATTACTATGATAGTATTGAGTGATCTATTCCTCCTTTCATGGTGTAAAGTTGACAGTGTGTGCACCGTGTTAGTACTTGGTCTAAGTCGCAATGATTTCTATCTTGAATTGTGATCTGATTTGGATGTCTCTATGAGTGGTGTTTGTCAAGTACTTGATGAACTTTAAGGGGTGCTTCTGTAGCCACTACGCAATGATTAGTGTTATTCAATAGGAGAGTAATTCAGAGTACCATAGTGGAGAGAAGTTATTTATTTGTTCAATCATGTTATATTGTTGGGAGTGTGTCCACTAGTGAAAGTATGATCCCTAGGCCTTGTTTCCAACCTTTGCACACCGTTTACTTGCTGTTTTGTTACTTGTTTGCTCGCAGCGATATTTATTTCACATCACGTTTGCTACTTATAATCATCTATACCACTTGTATTTCACTATCTCTTCGCCGAACTAGTGCACCTATACATCTGACAAGTGTATTGGGTGTGTTGGGGACACAAGAGACTTTCTGTATCGTAATTGCAGGGTTGCTTGAGAGGGATAGCTTTGACCTCTAACCTCCCTGAGTTCGATAAACCTTGGGTGATCCACTTAAGGGAAACTTGCTGCTGTTCTACAAACCTCTGCACTTGGAGGCCCAACAAGTGTCTACAAGAATAGAAGTGCGTAGACATCAAGTGCCGATGGTGAGACCTCATTAAAGATGCTTAAGGATGTTATTTTTACTAAGTTTGGTGTGCCTAGATATCTTATGACTGATGGAGGTTCTCATTTTATTCATGGTGCTTTTAGGAATACTCTTGCTAGATATGACGTTAATCATAGAATTGCTTCTGCTTATCATCCCCAAACTAGTGGGCAAGTAGAGCTATCGAATAGAGATATCAAGTCTATCTTGCAGAAGACTGTTAATAGATCTAGGAAAAACTGGGCTAGCAAGTTAAACGATGCTTTATGGGCTTATAGAACTGCTTATAAGAACCCTATGGGCATGTGTCCTTACAAAATGGTTTATGGAAAAGTGTGTCACTTGCCTTTAGAATTAGAACACAAAGCTTTTTGGGCAGTGAAAGAGCTTAATAGAGATTTTAAACTTGCTGGTAAGAAAAGGTTGCTTGATTTGAGTTCTTTGAGTGGAGAAGTGAAGCTTATGAAAATGCCAGACTTTTTAAAGAGAAAGTCAAGCAGTGGCATGATAGGAGAATTCTTAAGAGGGAATTTCATGTTGGTGAGAAAGTTCTATTGTATAGGTCTCGTCTCAGATTTTTTGCAGGAAAATTACTCTCAAAATGGGAAGGACCCTTTATTATTGAAGAGGTGTATCGTTCAGGTGCGATAAAGATTGCTTCGCTTAAAGATAACACTACGCAAGTGGTGAATGGGCAAAGACTCAAGCATTATATTTCTAGAGATTCTTATAATGAAGATATTGATATTATTCAAGTGGTGACTCTGGAAGAATTCATCAAACAACAAATGCAGGAAACTGCAGAGTCTATTTTTGATTACGTAATAGTTCTAGTCAGAAAAGGTTCGCATTAAACTTTTCTATTTATACTTTTGTTGTTTTTATTAAATATGAAAAATCATGAGACAAAAACGAGAAGGAAACGGAGCCCAGAGGCTCCACACCACCTCGTGGCGCGGGCCCCCTGCTGGCCGCGCCACCTGGTGGTGAGGTCGCCTCGGAGCTCGTTTCCGTCCCAGTTTCCTCCTATGCCTTCGTTTTGTTGTTTAATTTTTGCCTATATAACCCCCCGGATTACCCGAGGTCTGTATATCATTTGCTCGTTGATGACCCACAAGTATAGGGGGTGTATCGTAGTACTTTCGATAAATAAGAGTGTCGAACCCAACGAAGAGCAGAAGGTGTTGACAAGTGGTTTTGATCCAGGATTCACTGTAAATACTAGCAAACGGGTTTTCAGGGATATTTGGTAATGCAAATGAATAAAGTGCGAATAAATAAAAGACAATAATAGTAATTACTGCAAGTGGCCCAATCCTTTATAAAGCAAAGGACAGGCCGGTTGTGTAACTTATGATGACCAAACATTCTCGAGGACACACAGGAGTTTCTGTCAAGTGCTTTCGCTTCATACCGCTAAATAATCTTTATTGGTTTGATAAGTGTTATGGGGGTGAACCTGTGCTAGCGCACTACCCTTACTAGGATAAATACACACATGTGATTATACCCCTTGCAAGCATCCGCAACTACAAGAAAGTAATTAAGATAAATCTAACCGCAGCCTTAAACTCTAAGATCCTACGCTCCCTGGTTGACGAGGGTTAACTCGACAAATGTCCTAGATGAGGGACTTAGGATCGGGGAGATAGGGCGTCGGATGAACTCGAAGGTAAACTTAGTCAAACAAGGTGGCTGTCGAAAGTAAACGTGGGTGTAAACCTGGCTTGTTTTCAATCTGTCCCTTACCGTCCCCTCCTGGCCCCTATATATAGGTGGCCAGGTCTCAGGGAACGGGAGGGATCCGATACATATTACAATATCGACATACGACATGAACTCGTATTTCGACTAACGTTACAATTGGGCCTAGCTTAACGGGCCTTAGGGGTACTTAACTGATGGGCTCTATTATCTATACCCTTGTCAGTAGCCCCTGAGATTCTACCAGAATTATAAATTCGGGTTGAATCTCAGATCTTCAAATCTTCGACTTGATCAACCTTTGACTTCTTCTTATCTTCAAATCTTTGACTTGGTCTTTCGACTTATCTCTTTATTATGATATCTTGCAAGGGGTTTTGATGAACAAGCCTGACAACTCTGACGGATCAAGAGGCCAGTTAACTACCGGAACAGGTACTTATCACCTACTTCAAATTCAATCCCCTTGGACTTGAATTCGGGAAACCGGTCAAACCCATTCTTTTGCCGCATTTAGGAATTACAAAAAATGAATCCCATTGGTTCTTAGGGTACCTAGTGCGTCCACCAGGATTTTCTTCGCGTCGTAGACACGGATAAGTACCAGCAGAGCGCATCCATGTGCGTATACCAGGCCACACAGGACGGATCCTGGGGTCTTACCTTCATGATATATTTCAACCACGGCATTCAAGTTTTGTCGTGATGACGCAACTCGAGAATCATATTTTGCAGCCTTGTTTGACTGATTCAATATACAAAATTGTTCGAGTTATCCTTTTTAACTTTCATGAATAGCTCCCGATGGGAGTAATCGATGTTCATTTTGTCAGCAATGTAGCCAAAGTTCCTTGCTGACGAAATGCAACCGATTACGTCTAAACCACGTGTCCATCAACTTGTTCTTTATCATCAACTTCGACTTCTCTCCTTCCTTCTGTCGACTTCTTTCTATCGGGTGCGCGACAGCGCTCCCGATGGGAGTAGCCCCCGAGGCTATAGCCAAATTTTTTGGGTATAGGCTCAAGAAAATAGATAGACCTGTTCCATATATTTCCGCTTGCGAAATTTTCCGACATGATTCGCCCTTTCAGTTGTTCTTCCCTTCTTTTCTTATGACGCAAGCCCCCGAGTCGAAAATGAGGTGCACTGTGCTTCTTGATAGATACTTTCTCATTCCCTTCTTTTTTTGTACG
This sequence comes from Dactylis glomerata, assembly GCA_007115705.1. Lineage (NCBI taxonomy): Eukaryota > Viridiplantae > Streptophyta > Magnoliopsida > Poales > Poaceae > Dactylis > Dactylis glomerata. The sequence continues at coordinate 104,688 of QXEO01000032.1, read as the reverse complement.
TATCTTTTCCCTTGATACGTTTGTCCTTCATTGCCATCTGCACTTAAAAAATTTAAAAGCCCAGAGGTATATTTTGGGCCTTGCCTCTCTAGAGGCTCATTAGTACATGCTTATAAATAAAGCAAGTTTGGCCAGGGTAAAAAACCCTGACTCCCTCATTAGTACCTTTCTCCGCCGCATCATCTTCTTCTTTCTCATCCCATCTAGGGTTTGTCCTTCACATCACTTGTCTCCATGGCCGATGCAAGTGGATCGCGTTTGAGCATCGGCGCCCCGGTGGAGAAACGAGGCCGTGGCCGCCCTCGTGGCAGTAAGAACAAGGCTACCGCCGCAGCTGCAGTAGCTTCATCGTCTGCTCCGGTGAAGCGGCGCCCTGGCCGTTTGGCCGGGAGTAAAAATAAACCAAACGTTTCGTCTGCTGCACCTGGTCCAAGCGCTCCTTATGGTAATGCTTCTTCTCCTCCGCCCAGAGTGTACTCCTTCTTCTGCATCGCCGGCGCGCAATTCCGTGAGATTTAGTGGTTACCGCTGAAATTCACTAAGTTTATGGACGGGCGAGAACTGCGGGAGGCGGTTCTTTGTGAACACTCTGGGGGAGGAACTCCCTATGAAGTGGAGGTTTGGTACACCGCCGCCGGTGAGCAATACTTCAAGGGCGGCTGGTCGCAGTTTGCAGAGGACCATGACCTCCATCAAGGCTTCTTTATGACTTTCAACTTCCACATCGGCACGTCGAAGTTCGACGTGAGGATCTATGACGGCACCCAGCTGAAGTGCATTTTCACTAGTTTCTCTTTATGTAATCTCTTTCCCTAGTTGTCCTTTCTCGTACTATCTGTAATAAGTAGGTGTGTTTGGATTTCATGTTGCGCCTACTTTATTAATAGACCATGGGAACGGATCATCGTTCCGATGTATGCACTGAATATATTATTGGGTTCTTTTAAACCGTGCGTATTGCTGTCGAATATCGGGTTGCGAACAACCTAACAGTATATCTCAGATAATCATAAATCTCAATAACTTGTTAATATTATTTCGTACGACTTGAGGGTCTGAGCCCCCAAGTGGAAAGTAAAATATTTATACATATTGTTGAGTTGACCCAAGGAACCCGACCTATGGCCTCATGTTCTGGTGTTCAGAGGGTCATAAACTCGAAAGACTCTTTGTCGCCTTGTGTCGCCTATGCGTAGAACCATCGTAGTTGCTCTGCATTCCATGGGTTACTCTCGTCTTTCCCCATTTTCTTGTCTTGTAGTCGATAAGCTCCTCCTGGTATTACTTCTGTCACAATGTAGGGTCCTACCCATGGGGACTCCAATTTTCCATGACCATCTTGCTTGAGTCATAGAACTAGATCTCCCACCATGAAAGATCATGGACAAACTCGAGTACTGTGGTAGTTTCATAGATTTTGCTGATATTGAGTAGCTCTGGCTAATGCTACGTCTCTTGCCTCGTCAAGTGCATCGACATCGTCCTGAAGTGCTTCTGTAGAAGTTGTCTCATTATATGCCAAGATTCTTGGTGCTTCATGAGTTATTTCGACTGGAAGCACGGCTTCTGCACCATGGACCAGGAAGAAGGGTGTTTCTTGAGTAGCTGCGTTGGGTGTAGTTCGGAGACTCCAGAGTATGGAGGGTAGCGCATCTACCCAAGCGTGCTTGGCTTTCTCGAGGGGTGCTAATAGCCTTTTCTTTATCCCGTTACATATTAAGCCATTGGATTTCTCGACTTGTCCATTTGTCTTTGGATGCGCTACAGATGCAAATTTCAATGTGATTCCCAAACTTTCACATTAATTCTTGAACTCCTTCGATGTGAAGTTTGTCCCATTGTCTGTGATGATACTGTGCGGTACTCCAAAATGAAAAACTATTGACTTGATGAAATTGATCGCCGCTGTAGAATCTTGGGTTGTCACGGGGGCTGCCTCTACCCACTTAGTGAATTTGTCGACTGCTACCAGCATATAAACATGCCCTCCTGGCTAAGATTTGTGCAGTTTTCCCACCATGTCAAGACCCCATTGTGTGAAGGGCCAGGATAATAGTATTGGTTGCAACTCCGCTGCTGGTGCGTGTGGTCGAGATGCAAAACGTTGACAGGCCTCGCACTTCCTCACTATATCTTTCGCATCTTCAATGGCTGTGAGCCAATAAAATCCTGCACGAAAGTCTTTAGCTGCAATGGCTCTGCTGCTAGCGTGATGTCAACATACCCCGGCGTGGATGTCCTTTAAGATTTCTTGCCCTTCTTAAGGAGTAACGCACCGTTGCAAAACGCCTGTTATACTTCTTTTGTATAGTTTTCCTTGCAACACAATGAAAGCCTTGGATCGTCGTATTATCCTTTTCGCTTGTACTGTATCTTTGGGTAGTGTTTTGTTTACAATGTAAGCCAAGTATGGTTGCATCCAAGTTTCCTCGATCATCATGACTTCTTTGGGTTCAGCTGTCCCGCTATTACCAGCCCTCGAGCCTGTTGTTTGGTGCTAGACTTGTCCTCCTGTAGTCGAGACTTTGTTGCTTTTTATTGATCTTTCTATGATTTATTCCCAAAAAACTCCCTGTGGTACAGGTAAGAACTAGGACCCGATATTTGCTAAATTGTCGGTTTCCTCGTTGCTGGCTCTACTGACATGCGAAACTTCGCATCCGTCAAATGTTCTCTCGAGATAGTAATATAAGTTTCTGTATGCTGTCATATTGTCGCTGCTGGCGTCGCACTTGTTCATCACTTGTTGGACGACGATATTCAAGTCTCCAAATATTTTCAGTCGAGTTGCTCCGCATGCTTTGGCCATTTTCATCCCATGGAGCAGCGCCTCATATTTGGCTTCATTATTAGAAGCTTGAGGAAAACTCATCCTTAGCACATACTTCAACTTGTCGCCTTGTGGTGATATCAAGACTACTCCTGCTCCTGCGCCTTGGATTCTTTTTGATCCATCGAAGTACATTGGACACACACTCGATAAATCTGGTGGCCCTGTGTTTTGTAACTCCAGCCACTCTGCTGTGAAATCTGGTAAAACTTGGGACTTGATCGCCTTTCGCTTTTCATACGTGATGTCCAGGGGTGATAACTCAATTCCCCATAAGGAGATACGTCCTGTTGCTAAAGGGTTGTTTAATATATTGGATAGTGGTGCTTCGTTGACCACTATGATTGGGTGCACCGCAAAATATTGCCGTAGTTTTCGTGCTGTTGTGAATACGCTGTATGCAAGTTTCTGGTAGTGCGGGTACCTTTGCTTTGTTGGAGATAGTACCTCGCTGACAAAATATACTGGTCGTTGGACTCCATGAGCTTTTCCTTCTTCACTTCTTTCGACTACCAATACTGTGCTCACCACTTGATGTGTTGCTGCAATATTTAGTAGTAATGGCTCCTTTTCCTTTGGTGCGACCAACACCGGTGGTGTGGAAAGCACTTTTTTCAGTTGTGCGAAGGCTGTGTCCGCTTCTTCTGTCCACTCGAATTTGTTGTCTGATTTTTTCAACAATGCATAGAAAGGGAGCGCTTTTTCTCCTAGCCTTGCAACGAATCCACTTAGTGTTGCGACGCGTCCTGCGAGCTTCTGTACATCGTGTAGCTTTGTTGGCTTCCCCATCGTTAATATTTCTTGGATCTTCTCTGGGTTTGCCTCTATTCCTCTTGCGGATACCAGGAACCCCAGGAGTTTCCCTACAGATACCCCAAAAGAGCATTTTGTCAGGTTAAGCTTGATCTTGTACCTGTTTAAGTTGTTGAAGGTTTCTGCCAGATCACTGATTAGTGACTTCTCTTTTCTTGTGGTGATGACCACGTCATCGATGTAGACTTGAATGTTTCATCCTATTTGACTTCCAAGGCAATTTTGCATCATCCTTTGGTAGGTTGCTCCTGCGTTTTTTAAGCCGAAAGGCATGACTTGGTAGCAGAACACATCGTAAGGTGTTATGAAAGCTGTTTTTTCCTCATCTTCTTTCTTCAATTTGATCTGGTTGTAGCCAGAATATGCCTCCAGGAAGGAAAGCCTTGCGCACCCCACTATTGAGTCAATTATCTGATCAATGCGAGGTAGAGGGAAGGGATCCTTTGGACAGTGCCTATTGAGAGACGTATAGTTGACACACACACTCTTTGCACATCTGTATTTTTCTTGGGGACTATAACTGGATTAGATACCCAAGTCGATGTTTTGATTTCTCGGATGAACCCTTCGTTTTCGAGCCTGTATAGCTCGGACGCTATTGCTTTCCATTTGGGTTCATCGAATCTTCTCAATGGTTGTTTGACTGGCTTTGCTTTGGGATCGGCATTTAGTGCGTGCTCGACAAGTTCCCTGGGAACCCCTAGCATGTCTGAAGGACACCAGGCTAAGATTTCCCAATGCTCACGGAGGAACTTGATGAGCACGCTTTCCTATGCGGGATCCAGGTTTACTGCTATAGAGGTGGTCTTGTTCGGGTCCGTGGGGTGGACCTAGATTTTCTTCGAGTCTTGAGTTGCCTCGAAAGCCTGATCTGGCAGGGATCGCTCGACGTCGGGTAATACGTTGTGATCGGTTTCACCTTTCAACCATGCATATTCTGCTATCATGCCAAAAGTTTGTGCCAACCTGTTGAATTCCTTGTCACAAGTGTTGGATACTTCGAAACTGCCTTGAACTGTGATTGTTCCTCTGGGCCCTGGAATCTTTAGCGTAAGATACGCATAGTGGGGTACTGCCATGAATTTTGCAAATGCTGGATGCCCCAGGATTGCATGATACTGTGAAGGCCAATCCATGACTTTGAACTCCAGCTTCTCTTTGCGATAATTGTTGCTATTGCCGAAGCAGATGTCGAGTTCTATTTTCCCGAGAGGGTAATTTGTATTTCCCGGTACTATTCCGTTGAAAGAACAATCTGTTGGCTTTAGACTTTCCAGTGAGATGCACATGTCCCTCAGAGTTCTTGCGTATATTAAGTTTATGCCGCTTCCTGCATCCATGAATACTCTCCCGATGTCGTATCCCCCTATTTGTGCCTTTAGTACCATTGGAGCGTGCCCTGGCCTAGGAACTTTCCTTGGGTGGTCTGCTCTGCTAAATCTGACTAGTTGATCGGACCACTGCAAGTACTCTGTAGTAGCTGGTGGTGATGATATTGCCAAGTTGACCTGTCTAGATATGCTCTTCCTCTCTTTCTTTGACTTTGGTACTGGTTGAATCATTGCTGATATATATACCTTTGACTCCAGCTATTTTGCGAGTCGTTGCATTTGATATCCTTGACTCACGCTTTTTCCTCCCTCTCGTGTTCCTTGGCTTGAATCCATGGCATTTTGCAACCTTAGGAAGGTTTTGCAATCCTTCATCTGGTGGTTGGAAACTCTTTTCCCATCTAGGTACGCATAATGGATGCGACAAGGACCATATAGCATATCTTCTGCCGAGGGACCCGAGTACCTTGGTTTCTCCTTTCCCCTATTATCTCTTGCTTGAAACTCTTTGCTTTCGTAGCCTTCCTCGTTCCTTCCGTCATATCCCGTGGCTATCTGATTTCGCCTTCTGTGGTTGTCACCATTGCGGTATCTTCGCCTTTGTCTGCTTGTTTTGTCGACTTCTGGTGAACGTCCCCTTTTTGTGTTATACGCATCTTCTCCATCGGCGAATCTGTTGGCTACTTCCATTAGTTCTGAAACTGTTCTTGGCTTTATTCTCCCTATCTCCTCCACGAGGTCTGAACGACGAAGTCCGGCTGAAAAGGCGTCTATTGCTCTTTCATCGGCGACGTCTTCTGCAGAATTTTTAATGACACTCCAGCATTGTATGTAAGAGCGCAGAGTTTCATCTCTCCTCTGCACGCACGACTTAACTTCTTCTAATGACGCTGGTCGTTTGTATGTTGAGCAGAAATTTCTCGCGAATTGGTTTTCTAGTTCCCCCTAACTTCCGATGGAATCGTTGGGTAAAGTATTTAACCAGGACCGTGCTGCACCGGTGAGGTGTAACTGCAAACTTTGCATTGCCATTGCTCTTGTTCCCCCGAGTATTTGTACTGCTTGCAGGTAGTCTGACAACCATAGAGTTGGTTCTTGTGACCCATCATATTTTTCCTGATCATGCGGCAACTTGAATCCTTTGGGTACTCGCATTTTGCGAACCCTGCGAGTAAAACATAACGTGCCCATCTCTTTTTCGTTGTCTTTGTAGTTTTCTTCCCTCCACGCATAACGTGAGTTGTTTACTCTTGCTTGTGCTATTATGTTCTTTGCATCCTCCTTCCTCTTTTGGCGTTTCTCGTCTTCTGAAGACTCGCTAGTTTCGTTCCGCGAAGATTTGCGCCTGACCTCTTCTTTTTGCATTTCCCTACGATGAGTCGACTTTTTCTCTGGAAGATTTCCCCTTAGCTTGTCTTCTACCAACCCGAGGCTTCGTATCGCGGCTTGATGCATGTGCTCCCGCGGGTCTCCAGGCTTTGGTTGTGTGGTTAGTAGGTATGCCTGTGCTGCTACCAATGCTGCTTCTGGTGTTTCTTGCACAAATTCTTCTTCCTCCTCTGGTGGGTTCGCACTTGGGCTTGTCATGTAGCTTTCTTCTATTGTTTGTGCTATTGTCCTCCTACTGTGCTTCGGGTCTCTGTGCCTCTCCATGCTGGACTCTGATGAATCGCTATATTCATCCCAATATCCTCCACTTGATGTGCTGTTGTAATCTGGGCTTCTCATAAACATGTCTCTTTCCTCCCTTAACTTCTTCCTGCATTGATGTAGCGTGTATTGATATCCCATTAGAACTTCTCTTCGCGAATCTGCGGGTACAACTATCCCGTGGTTGATGGCTGACATGATCATTCTCCACTCTCCGGCGGAGACGTGGACTTTCTCCTTCTCCTTCTTGCCATTGCTCCTTAATTTGTCGACTTGCATGTCGACCTCCTCGTTGCCTGCGTGATTGTTTTCTTCTTCTGCTGCTTCAGTGATAATGACACATAACTGGTGTACGCTTCTGGAGACGCCGCTGCTTCTGCTAGCGAAATCCCTTGAACTATCGCGTGACTTGTCCATTGCTACTTCCGCGCCAGGCTCTCGCCGTGTTTCGTCGGATTCCTCGAGTTTCTTTTGCAGATTTTCTGTTGCTGCTGGGCTGACCGGCGAGTTTGCCTCGCTAGAAGAGCCCACAAATGATCCAGACTTGGCGATTATTTCAATTTTACTTGTCGATAGACCCGATTTCGCTGGATCTGAAAGACAAGTTGAACCCTAAGGTCCAACATAGAAGCTCAGACTTCCGATTGTCAACTCCATCATTTTATTTTTGTCGACTTCTGGAGTGCTATTGGCTAAAAGCGAAAAATTCGTCGAATTCATGACTCCAACGCCCAGAATCCCCATGGTCGGCGCCAATTAACGAGGGTTAACTCGACAAATGTCCTAGATGAGGGACTTAGGATCGGGGAGATAGGGCGTCAGATGAACTCGAAGGCAAAATCAGTCAAACAAGGTGGCTATCGAAAGTAAACGTGGGTGTAAACCTGGCTTGCTTTCAATCTGTCCCTTACCGTCCCCTCCTGGCCCCTATATATAGGTGGCCAGGTCTCAGGGATCGGGAGGGATCTGATACAGATTACAATATCGACATATGACATGAACTCGTATTTCGACTAACATTACAATTGGGCCTAGCTTAATGGGCCTTAGGGGTACTTAACTGACAGGCTCTATTATCTATACCCTTGTCACTGGTGCAATGGTTTCCCAACGGAGGTTTAGGTTTCTATCACTCCAGCAACCCCACAATTGGTAGCCAAATACACAATGCATCTCACTAGGCCCATAAATGGTGAAGTTTCATGTAGTCGACGTTCACATGACACCACTAGTGAAATAGCACCACAACAAATAAATATCAAACCATTAAATATTACTCAACATAATTCCACTACTAACATCTTGACTTCTCCCATGTCCTCAAGAACTAAATGAACTACTCACAAGACATCATATGGATCATGATCAGAGGTGAAATAATGGTAAATAACAATCTGAACATAAACCTTAATTCAATGGTTCCACTCAATAGCATCAACCACAAGAGTAATCAACACTGGGAAAGTTTCCCCTAAGAATTTGACAAGATACAACTCAAAATGTTACAGTGGGATGGCATGGTGATGGTGAAGATGAAGGTGCTGGTGATGAGCATGATGGTGATGATGATCCCGATGAAGTCCGGTGCGATGATGATGACGATGGCGACGATCTCCCCTCTCCAGGAAGGAATTTCCCCGGTAGATTTCTGCCTGCCAGAGAGCTTTTCTCTCTCTGGTGTTTTCCGCCCCGTAGAGGCGGCGGTGTCTATCTCTGAGCCCCCCTCCCCTGACTTAGGTTTTCGGGGACGATGAAATACGCGAAGGGGCGATGGCAGTAGTGGGCCAGGGTGGCCTCACAACAGGCCGGCGCGGCCAGGGGTGGGCCCGCGCCCCCTATGTGTGAGCCTGCCCTGTGGCTCCTCTCGCCTCCTCCTTCTGGCTTCTTCAGTCTTCTGGCAAAATATAATTTTATAGTATTTTTTTGGAATTTCCCGATCTTCCGAAACATGGTGTCTTGACGGTCCTTTTTCCAGCAGAATCCTGACTCTGGCAGCAAATCCTCCAATGATCATCAAACATGTAAAAATACAGGAAACAACATAAATATCATCTCTAAATGTGAAATATATCAATGAATAACAGTAAATTATAATACAAAATAGTGATGCAAAATGGACGTATCAACCCCCCCAAGCTTAGACCTCGCTTGTCCCCAAGCGAAAACTAAACTCGGTAAACATGACCACAGGTTTATGGAGTGAAGTGTCGATAATCAAAATACGGACAAGAAGCATCACATTTACCAAGGCACAAATTATAATAGACAGCAACTTCCCTTTATATGATATAGACTTGCAATAAGTAAAAGGGAATCACAAATAAAGATGCACAAGGTAAATTATAATTGGTGATGGCAAACCTTAGTTCTTGGTCAGAGAACAATGAACAAACTATACTTGCTTTTGAACAGAGCCTTTTAAAACAGAGCTAATATAGCAAAACCATATGCTCAATGAAGCAAACTCTTTGCAATCATAGAAAGCTTTCAAAGATATATTCTTTCAGATAAAAGCATTGTACTAAACAAAAGAAGTTAGTAAACATGATTGAACGGATCAACATATGGATGAGTGAAACATAACAACTCAAATGCTTGCTTGAGATAGAAGGGAATAGGTTGACTCAACATAAAAGTAAAAGACAGGCCCTTCGCAAAGGGAAGCAGTGATTAAACATGTGCTAGAGCTTTTCATTTGTAAAACAGAGGTAAAAGTTATTTTGAGAGGTGGTTGCTTTTGTCAACGACTAGCAACGGAGTTCTTGATATCTTCCATACTAAACAAGTAAGAGCGGTTCTGAGATGTTGATTAATTGGCACAATGGTGCTCTTTTATAGCTTTGCACTCCTCCCCACCTTTTCCTTTCTCAAACCATGGCTAACCAATTCCATCGGGTGCCCACCAACTTTCACATACCATGGAGGAGTGCCTTTTTTTCTTTCTCTTTTTTAGATTACAATGGTCTGACCAGCTCCCTTGCAAAATTAATGATGAGCAGATGAAGCTGCCTAGTCGAGGGGTACTTAATTTAGTATGGAAGATAACAAACCCATCCACTACGTCCTCATGAGCTAAAAATGGTGGCCCAAAAAGAAAAGTAGTTGAAGGTCTTTGAAAGGTAGCACATGAAAATTTACTTGGAATGGCTTGAAATACCATGCATAGGAATTTATAGTGGACTCTTTGAAAGTAACTTGGTTTTTGGGAGTTGGATGCATGAGAAGTATTCCCTCTCAGTACAGGTTTTTGGCTAGCAAGGCTGGGTAGCAAGCATAAGAGTTGCATGAAACAAACAAACATACATATAATAGGAACAATCATGCAAACATCCTTGAAAGTACAAAAGATTTTAACTTGAGAATACTACTGCTTATAAGCCAAACATGAAGGAAAGCTGAAATAATGTAACTACAAACACTTTTTCTTCTTTTCTACTCAAACCTCAAGGTAATGTTGCTACTGACCAAGCTAAGTTTGCCAAAACCAACTAAATTTACTCATGCTCCCAAAGTGATACCAATACTAATCAACAAGACTAATCATATAAGAAACATTGCAAACTAAAATAAAGTGTGCAGAAAGTAAACGATAAAACTTCTCATTAATATTTCAATACCGCAACTCATACCAAGGGATACATAGATAACCAACTAAGGAGGATACTTCCACATTGCAAACTATTCTATAAGATAACTTCTCTATTCATGATATGACTCTACTTGAAAAGTAAACGAGTAAAAGATAATGATGTGATACCACGGCACTCCCCCAAGCTTGGAACAAGCCAAGGGGATGCCTATACCAATGACGAATTACTCCTTCGATGGTGGTGGTAAGATCATCCTTGGACCAAGGAGAAGCTCCAGCATCCTACGAAGCCTGAGATTCTCTTCCTGAAGTATCTATATCTCCCTCTCCAAAACTCGGTATTGGGCACAAAGCTCGTCAGTGACCAGAAGCCCCTCTTTTATCACCGGCATGAAGTTTAGATACAAGACTAGTAGTGTTGGTCCTACATATTATGAGAAAAGGCACGTCCAGCGTTCATTGATCCTACAAAAGTAGGGTCTCTTGCCCTTGATCCTCCAGCCACCTGTTCTTCCTTCAGCTTGAGGTCTTGGTGGTCCTCTTCCATAGGCTTTTTGCCCTTGTCGTCGCTTGAAGGAGCCATGGTGCTCCCAAAACTGAGATCAACTCCTGACAGAAACAGCTCGAAATGAAAACACAACGAGAAAAAGATATACAGACCTCGGGCAATCCAGGGGGTTATATAGGCAAAAATTAAATATCAAAGCGATATCACAGGAGGAAACCAGGATGGAAACGAGCTCCGAGGTGCTCTCACCACAGGGCGGCGCGGCCTAGGGTTGGCCCGCGCCCCCTATGTGTGAGGACACTCCGGACTCCGTCTCTAGCCCATTTTCATCTCGTGATTTTTCATATTTCGCAAAAACAACAAAAATATTAATAAAAAAGTTTAACGCAAACCTTTTCTGACTAGAACTATTACCTATTCGAAAACAAATTCTGCAGGTTCCTACACATTGTCCTGGATGAATTCTTTCGGAGAAACCGTTTGAATAACATCAACATCTTCATTATAATAATCTCCAGCAATATAATGTTTGAGTCTTTGACCATTCACAACTTGTGTAGTGTTATCTTTTAACGAAGCAATCTTTATCGCACCTGAGCGGTACACCTCTTTAATAACATAGGGTCCTTCCCATTTTGAGAGTAATTTTCCTGCAAAAAATCTGAGACAAGACCTATACAATAGAACTTTCTCACCAACATGAAATTCTCTCTTAAGAATTATCTTATCATGCTATTGCTTGACTTTCTCTTTGAAAAGCCTGGCATTCTCGTAAGGTTCGTTTCTCCACTCATCTAAAGAACTCAAATCTAACAACCTTTTCTTACCAGCGAGTTTAAAATCCCTATTAAGCTCTTTCACTGCCCAAAAAGCTTTGTGTTCTAATTCTAAGGGCAAGTGACATGCTTTTCATAAACCATTTTGTAGGGAGACATGCCCATGGGGTTCTTATAAGCAGTTCTATAAGCCCATAAAGCATCGTTTAACTTGCTAGCCCAGTTTTTCCTAGATCTATTGACAGTCTTCTGCAAGATAGACTTGATCTCTCTATTTGAAAGCTCTACCTGCCCACTAGTTTGGGGATGATAAGCAGAAGCAATTCTATGATTAACGTCATATCTAGCAAGAGTTTTCTTAAAACCTCTATGAATAAAATAAGAACCTCCGTTAGTCATAAGATACCTAGGTACACCAAACCTAGGAAAAATAACATCCTTAAGCATTTTTAACGAGGTCTCGCCATCGGCACTCTTTGTAGGTATGGCTTCTACCCACTTGGTAACATAATCAACATCAAGAAGTATATGAGTATAACCTTTTGAAGGAGGAAAAGGACCCATAAAGTCAAATCCCCAACAATCGAATGGTTCAATAACAAGAGTGTAACTCATAGGCATTTCATTATGTCTAGAAATATTACCAACTCTTTGACATTCATCACAGGATAAAACATACCTTCTAGCATCTTTAAAAAGGGTTGGCCAATAAAAACCTGATTGTAGAACCTTTTGTGCAGTTCTATCTCCAGCATGATGTCCTCCATAAGCACTTCCATGGCATTTTCTCAATATTTCTTGTTGTTCATACTCTGGAACACATATTTGCATAATACCATCAACTCCTTCTTTATATAAGTGTGGGTCATCCCAAAAGTAATGCCTCAGGTCGTAAAAGAATTTTCTTCTTTTCTGAGCTATAAAGGTTGGAGGCAAATACTTGGAAACAATAAAGTTAGCATAATCAGCATACCAAGGATTCTCCCGCGAAGTTACATTTATCGAAGACAACTGTTCATTTGGAAAACTATTATTAACAGGATTAGGATCAAAAGAAACATTTTCCAATCTAGACAAATTGTCAGCAACAGGATTTTCAGCACCTTTCCTATCTACAATATGCAAATCAAACTCTTGTAAAAGCAACACCCATCTAATAAGCCTAGGCTTAGCATCCTTCTTCATCATAAGATATCTAATAGCAGTGTGATCAGTCTGAATAGTAACTTTAGAATCAACAATGTAAGGTCTAAACTTATCACATGCAAAAACAACAACAAGAAACTCCTTCTCAGTGGTAGCATAATTCTTCTGAGCAGCATCAAGAGTCTTACTAGCATAATGAATAACATTTAACTTCTTATCTACGCGCTGTCCAAGAACAGCACCAACAGCAAAATCACTAGCATCGCACATAATTTCAAAGGGTAAATTCCAATCAGGTGGTTGAACAATAGGAGCAGTAGTTAAAGCCTTCTTAAGAGTTTCAAAAGCTTCCTTACAATCATCATCAAAAACAAATGGTACATCTTTTTGAAGAAGATTAGTAAGAGGCTTTGAAATCTTAGAGAAATCTTTAATAAACCTCCTATAGAAACTAGCATGACCAAGAATACTACGAATACCTTTAACATCTCTGGGACAGGGCATTTTCTCAATTGCTTCAACCTTTGCTCTGTCAACTTCGATACCTCTTTCGGAGATTTTATGTCCAAGAACAGTTCCTTCATTCACCATAAAGTGGCATTTCTCCCAATTTAGAACAAGATTAGTTTCTTCACACCTCTACAAAACTTTATCAAGATTGTGCAAACAATTATCAAAAGAAGTTCCATAGATGGAAAAATCGTCCATGAAAACCTCCACAATTTCTTCACAAAACCCATGAAAAATAGCAGACATGCATCTTTGAAAAGTAGCAGGAGCATTGCACAAACCAAACGGATACGTCTATAAGTATAAGTTCCATAAGGACAAGTAAAAGTGGTTTTCTCTTGATCTTGCTTTTTAACAGCAATCTGAGAGAAACCGGAATAACCATCAAGAAAACAAAAATGAGTCTTCTTAGATAACCTCTCTAGCATTTGATCTATAAACGGTAAAGGATAATGATCTTTCTTAGTAACTTTGTTTACCTTTCTAAAATCAATGCACATCCTATAACCAACTACCACCCTTTGAGGAATAAGCTTGTTATTCTCATTAGGCACAACAGTGATACCTCCTTTCTTAGGAACACAATGAACAGGACTAACCCATCTACTATCAGCAATAGGATAAATAATACCAACATCAAGAAGCTTCAATACCTCATTTCTTACCACTTCCTTCATCTTGGGAATTAAGCGGCATTGATGTTCAACAACTGGCTTTGCATCTTCTTCCATATTAATAGCATGCTGACATATAGTAGGAGAAATCCCTTTTAAATCATCAAGAGTATAGCCCATAGCTCCTCGGTGTTTCCTCAATACTTCCAATAACCTTTCTTCTTCCTTCCCTGAAAGTTTAGAACTGATAATAACAGGATATATTTTCTTATCATCTATATAAGCATACTTAAGATCATCAGGTTAAGGTTTTAATTCAAAAATAGGATCTTCCTTAGGTGGCAAAGTGGTACCAAGATCCTCCACAGGTAAATTTTGCTTAATCAACGGTGGTTGACGAAGAAGAATATCATCAATCTCTTCTCTTTCCTCCCTGAAGACATCACTTTCATGGTCCTCCATAAATTGCTGCAAAGCATTATTAGGAGCAAGAGCAATAGAAGCAAGCTGTTCAACTCGAAAATTTTCATTAGGCAATTCATTTTCATAAGGAGTTTTAGCAAACTTAGAAAAATTAAACTCATAAGATTCTCCATCAAACTTAGTAAAAAAAATTTCCTTCTTACAATCTATCACAACACCATAAGTATTCAAAAAGGGTCTACCGAAAATAATAGGACAAGTTTTACTAGCTTCCTTACCCAGTACTAAAAAATCAGTAGGATATTTAGTCTTACCGCATAAAACTTCCACATCTCAAACAATACCAAGTGGCAAGATAGTCTCTCTATTAGCAAGCTGAATAACCACATCAATCTCCTCTAGTTCACAAGGGGCAATCTCATGCATAATTTCTTTATAAAGCTCTATAGGAATAGCACTTGAACTTGCACCAATGTCACATAAACCATAATAGCAATGATCACCAATCTTGACAGAGATAACAGGAACACTTGTTTTCCTACGCCTACTAGGATGTGAAACAATGTTAGAAGCATCTTCACAAAAGACAATATGTTCATCTCCCACATTTTTAGTAACAAGGTCCTTCACTAGCTATAGGAGACTTAATAGTAATTTGCTCATCAGGTTCTACAGCTTTCTTGGTACTTTTATTAAGCACACTTACCAAAGTAGAATGCTCCTTTAACTTAGCAGGGAAAGGCGTCTTCTCGAAATAAGGTTTGGGCAAAATGCGATCAACAGTACAAACTTCAGTAGTTTTACCAGGAATATGACTAATAGAATCTTTATAAGGCGCATGATACTTGTTCCAACCTTTCTTTGGAACATCAAGATAAGAGGCAAAGGCCTTAAAATAGTTAGCAAGTATCTGAGAATCAAGACCATAAACAGTGCTAACATTATGAAAGTCATCGGTTCCCATAAAAGCTTTAATGCATTCATAATCATAATTTATACCTGACCTCCTACCTTTGTCGTTCTCCCATCCTTCAGCATTTTCTTGAATACGGTCAAGAAGATCCCATTTAGCTTCTCCTTTCATATGGGTAAATGATCCAAAATAGGAAGCATCCAAGTAATCCTTGTCATGAAGAGCAAGCCTCGCATAAAAGTTATCAATAACAATATTACTAGGGAGCTCATGAATGGGACATTTGAGCATTAGTAACTTCAATCTCCCCCACGCTTGGGCAATACTCTCTCCATCATTCGGTTACGATCTTTATGAATTTCACTTGGAGGATAAAATTTGGAATAAAAGAGAGGTACAATTTCCTCCCAAGCAATAGATGGACCTTCTTTTAGCAGCCGATACCACTCCTCAGCTCTGCCTTTCAGTGATAAAGAGAATAGCTTCCTCTTAACCTGGCTTGATGAAATACCTGCACACTTGAACAACTCGCATAATTCATGTATGAAGAGTAAATGATCACCCAGATGGACAGTTCCATCTCATGAATAGCAGTTATCCATAACACGTTCAACAATTTTCATAGGTATTTTAAAAGGATCTAATTGAGCAGGTGGTGGTGGTGGTTCATCCACATCCGCAACAGTGGTAGTATTGTTCCCAAATAGGAAACCAAATGGAGAACTCTCCATAGCAAAATAAAATAAAAGACAGAAATAAAAACAATACTCACAGCGAAAGTTACCTTTACCAATTCCACTCTTCAATAGCGCTTCACTCCCTGGCAATGGCGCCAAAAAATAGTCTTGATGACCCACAAATATAGGGGGTGTATCGCAGTACTTTCGATAAATAAGAGTGTCGAACCCAACGAGGAGCAGAACGTGTTGACAAGTGGTTTTGATTAAGGATCCACTGTAAATACTAGCAAACGAGTTTTCAGGGGTATTTGGTAATGCAAATAAATAAAGTGCGAATAAATAAAAGACAATAATAGTAATTGCTGCAAGTGGCCCAATCCTTTCTAAAGCAAAGGACAAGCCGGTTGTGTAACTTATGATGACCAAACGTTCTCGAGGACACACGGGAGTTTCTGTCAAGTGCTTTTGCTTCATACCGCTAAATAATCTTTATTGGTTTGATAAGTGTTATGGGGGTGAACCTGTGCTAGTGCACTACCCTTACTAGGATAAATACACACTTGTGATTATACCCCTTGCAAGCATCTGCAACTACAAGAAAGTAATTAAGATAAATCTAACCACAGCCTTAAACTCTACGATCCTACGCTCCCTGGTGCAATGGTTTCCCAACGGAGGTTTAGGTTTCTGTCACTCCAGCAACCCCACAATTGGTAGCCAAATACACAATGCATCTCACTAGGCCCATAAATGGTGAAGTATCATGTAGTCGACGTTCACATGACACCACTAGTGAAATAGCACCACAACAAATAAATATCAAACCATTAAATATTACTCAACATAATTCCACTACTAACATCTTGACTTCTCCCATGTCCTCAAGAACTAAACGAACTACTCACAAGACATCATATGGATCATGATCAGAGGTGAAATAATGGTAAATAACAATCTAAACATAAACCTTAATTCAACGGTTCCACTCAATAGCATCAACCACAAGAGTAATCAACACCGGGAAAGTTTCTCCTAAGAATTTGACAAGATTCAACTCAAGATGTTACAGCGGGATGGCATGGTGATGGCGAAGATGAAGCTGCTGGTGATGAGGATGATGGTGATGATGATCCTGATGAAGTCTGGTGCGATGATGATGACGATGGCGATGATCTCCCCTCTCCGAGAAGGAATTTCCTCGGTAGATTTCTGCCTGCCGGAGAGCTTTTCTCTCTCTGGTGTTTTCCGCGCCGCAGAGGCGGCGGTGTCTATCTCTGAGCCCCCCCTGACTTAGGTTTTTGGGGACGATGAAATACGCGAAGGGGCGATGGCAGTAGTGGGCCAGGGTGGCCTCACAACAGGCCAGCGCGGCCAGGGGTGGGCCCGCGCCCCCTGTGTGTGAGCCTGCCCAGTGGCTCCTCTCGTCTCCTCCTTCTGGCTTCTTCAGTCTTCTGGCAATATATAATTTTCTGGTATTTTTCTAGAATTTCCTGATCTTCCGAAACATGGTGTCTTGATGGTCCTTTTTCCAGCAGAATCCTGACTCTGGCAGCAAATCCTCCAATGATCATCAAACATGTAAAAATAGAGGAAACAACATAAATATCATCTCTAAATGTGAAATATATCAATGAATAATAGTAAATTATAATACAAAATAGTGATGCAAAATGGACGTATCACTCGTCGTGTTTTTGTTTCGATCTATTTTTGTTAGGAGTTGTTCTCAGTTTAGAGGCACCATGGCCTCTGCCAACAACAACAAGGAGAAGACGCCTTCAGAAGATGATCACCAAGACCCAAAGCTGAAGAAAGAGGTCGAGAGTGAAGCCGAAGAAGATGAAATAGAAGAACACCAGCATCCGTGCCCACGCACTGTCGTTGCAAGTATTGGGGTGGTGACAAGCTCTAACAAGTTCAAGAAGAGTGCACAGATAAGCACTAGAGGAGGTGTTCCACGCCACCCCTTAGCTCCAAGGACACCTTCTTTAGGCAACAACCCCTTCCATACTCTAATACATGAACATCAATTCCAAAGGGTGCCTAAAGCAAAATTACCCTCTAGTTGGGATATAGATCGTTCTAAAATGTAGAGAAAGAGAGCTTTAAGCGTGAAGAAGAGTGGGGAAATAATTCCAAGAGCTAGGATTTGCACTCGAACATGTTCATGAACCGTATTGAGAACAATTCGGAGATGATTCGTAATCTCACCTACAAGATTGATGAGTTGAAGGAGCTGATTGAGAAGCTTATTAAAGACTCACCACCACCACCGAAGGAGTAATTCGTCATTGGTATTGGCATCCCCTTGGCTTGTTCCAAGCTTGGGGGAGTGCCGCGGTATCACATCATTACCTTTTACCTATTTACTTTTCAAGTAGAGTCATATCATGAATAGAGAAGTTATCATATAGGATAGGTTGCAGTGTGGAAGTATCTCCCTTTAGTCAGTTATCTATGTATCCCTTGGTGTGAGTTGAGGTTATGAAATATTAATGAGAAGTCTTATCATTTACTTTCTGCACACTTTATTTTAGTTTGCAATTTTTCTTATATGATTAGTCTTGTTGATTAGTATTGGTATCACTTTGGGAGCATGAATAAATCTAGTTGGTTTTGGCAAACTTAGCAATGGTCAGTAGCAGCAATACTTTGAGGCTTGAGTAAAAAAGAGGGAAATACATGTAGATACATCATTTCATCTTTCCTTCATGATTGGGTCATAAGCATTAGTATTCTCAAGTTAAGATTGTTTGTACTTTCAAGGAAGTTTGCATGATTGTTTTCTATCACATGTATGTTTGTTTGTTTTATTCAACTCTTATGCTTGCTACCCAGCTTTGCTAGCCAAAAACCCGTACTGAGAGGGAATACTTCTCGTGCATCCAATTCCCAAAAACCAAGTTACTTCCAAAGAGTCCACTATAAATTCCTATGCATGGTATTTCAAGCCATTCCAAGTAAATTTTCATGTGCTACCTTTCAAAAACCTTCAAATACTTCTCATTTTGTGACACTGTTTTTAGCTCATGAGGATGTAGTGGTTGAGTTTGTTATCATCCATACTAAATTAAGTACCCCTTGACTTTCATGCTTCATCTGCTCGTCACTAATTTTGCAAGGGAGCTGGTCAGACCATTATAACAAAAAGAAAAAGAAAAAGAAAAGGCACTCCTCCATGGTATGTGAAAGTTGGTGGGCACCCGATGGATTCGGTTAGCCATGGTTTGTGAAAGGAAAAGTGGGGAGGAGTGCCAAACTATAAAAGAGCACAAATGTGCCAATTATTCAAATAATTCGGAACCGCACTCACTTGTTTAGTATGGAAGATGGCAAGAACTCTGTTACTAGTCGTTGACAGAAACAACCACCTCTCAAAACAATTTTTATCTCTGTTTTACAAATGAAAAGCTCTGGCACATGTTTAATCCCTGCTTCCCTCTGCGAAGGGCCTTTCTTTAACTTTTATGTTGAGTCTTCTCCTTCTACCTTTATGCACCAATTAAGAGAGCATAGTTGTCATTCTGAATATAATGTGCATAGTCCCAAAATTTATTATTGATTGATTCATGATTATGGTTTTGCTTGTTCTTAAATTATTTGTATCTAGTCGCCCTCTTAAACTTGAAGGTGTCCTATGCATTTATGTTTTGCTACTCCATGAAGGACAAGCTCAATACCACTTTGCTATGTTTTTTTATATGCTTGAAACAAACACTTGACTTTCAATGTATTATTACTCATGATCTTTTATTTGTTTTACTTTTCATGTTATAACATGGTTGCTAAGTTTTATTGTCAAGATTATGTCTTTTATGCCCATGTTTAGAGTACTTTGATCTCAGCAATCAATGCTTTACATCATTTGATCAAGATTGTGTTGGTGCATGTCACCTAAAAAATTATTGTTTTGTTATCACTTACCTACTCGAGGACGAGCAGGAGTTAAGATTGGGGATGCTTGATACGTCTCAAACGTATCTATAATTTTTGATGCTCCATGCTTGTTTATGCACCATTTGCTTTGTGTTTTGTTACACTTCGTGGCATTTTTATGCATTTTCTGGAACTAACCTATTAACGAGATGCCATAGTGCCAGTTCCCTATTTTCTGCTGTTTTTGTGTTTCAGAAAAGTTACACAGGAAATATTCTCGGAATTGGACGAAACAAAAGCTGAAGTTCCTATTTTTTCCGACATGAGACGGAGTCCAAAGCAGAGATGGAGGGGGATCAGAGATAGACTCCGCCGCCTCTGCGGGGCGGAAAACACACAAAGAGAGAAAGCTCTCCGGCAGGCAGAAATCTGCCGGGGAAATTCCTTCCCGGAGGGGGGAAATCATCGCCATCGTCATCGTCATCGAGCTGGGCTTCATCGGGATTATCATCATCATCACCATCATCACCAGCACCTTCATCATCTTCATCACCACGCCATCCCGCTGTAACATCTTGGGGTGAATCTTGTCTAGTTCATAGGGAAAAATTTCCCGGTGTTGAGTACTCTTGTAGTTGATTCTATTGAGTGAAACCGTTGGATTAAGATTTATGTTTAGATTGTTATTTATCATTATTTTATCTCTGATCATGATCCATATGATGTCTTGTGAGTAGTTCATTTAATTCTTGAGGACATGGGAGAAGTCAAGATGTTAGTAGTGGAACTATGTTGAGTAATATTTAATAGTTTGATATATTTATGTTGTGGTGCTATTTTACTAGTGGTGTCATGTGAACGTCGACTACATGATACTTCACCTTTATGGGCCTAGTAGAATGCATTGTGTATTTGGCTACTAATTGTGGGATTGCCGGAGCGACACAAACCTAAACCCCCGTTAGGAAACCAGTGCACCAGGGAGCGTAGGATCTCAAAGTTTAGGGTTGTGGTTAGATTTATCTTATTGTAGTTGTGGATGCTTGCAAGTGGTATAATCACAAGTGTGTATTAGTCCAAGTTGGGATAGTGCATTAGCATAGGTTCACCCCCATGACACTTATCAAACCAATGAAGATTATTTAGCTATATGAAGCAAAAACGCTTGATAGAAACTCCCGTGTGTCCACATGAACATTTGGTAATCATAAGTAACACAACCGGCTTGTCCTTTGCTCTAAAAAGGATAGGGCCGCTCGCAGCAATTATTATTATTGTCTTTTATTTACTCGCACTTTATTTACTTGCATTATCAAATACCCCTGAAAACTCGTTTGCTAGTATTTATAGTGAATCCTTGATCAAAACTGCTTGTCAACACCTTCTGCTCCTCATTGGGTTTGACACTCTTATTTATCAAAAATACTACGATACGCCCCCTATACTTGTGGGTCATCAAAGGACCAAAGGCGAGCGGAGACTGACAGTCTTGTAGGATGAGCCGGCGGCGGGGGTCGGGGGTCGCATCTCCATCTCCTATCCTAGACACGTGGTCGAGTGGATGAGGCGAGGCTGGTCCTAGGTGGTTTCCAGATGCAAGGCCTAATTGGGCTGGGCTACGCCCCAGGCCAACCTACAAAATATAGGCTAGAAAATTTTTCCATGCCCCAGGCCATGGCACGTGTTGCCTGGGTCCTAGCTCTGCTAAGTTCCACCAAATGGCAACAAGCCTGAACATAAAATGGTTGATACACATCTATTGCCCTTAGCATGCGCATATAGCCGATATAAAAATATCGCCCTTGAGAACATATGTCCGATGGAGTGTGACATCATCCTTTAAAAAAAACGGAGCAAGTTATTTTTTTTGGCACGCAAGCTTTGCCAGAAAATAGGGGTCATGTATTGGCACTCGTTTTGGGCCAATAGCTTATCAAAGATGAAATCATGCCTTACCATATCAGTGGGTTATTTCTCCATTAAGTTTACACCATGCCTACTAAGTTGATTCATGACATGATCAGGATTGATAGCTGATTGTGCTAATTGTTAGAGGTGACCTCGAGATCAACATATGAAGCCTTCTACTAAGACTCATTTAAGACGACCTCAGATGAAAAAACTGTGAACATTAAAGTTATGTGTCTCGTTGAAATAAGCAACTTTTATTTTTAGATCATTGCCATCCGAGTTAGTATGCAATTTTGAGAGCCACAATACTTAAAGAGCCTGAATTACCGGGTTCCAACTATGGTCGCCCGACCAGAGACATGCTCTGTCCTTGGGTGCTAGCAAAGCGCCGAAGGTGATCCGAAAACCTGCTAAACTGACTTATCTATTTATGACCTAAATTAGATGGTCAAGATTAATTTGAATTTAAAAGTGCTAAACATGAACATTTTTCGTATTTTCAGGACGAACAACTTTTCTGTTGATAACATTTCAATTTGAAGACGTTTTGATTGTCAAATCGGGCCAATACCTCAGAGACGAATATAAGCAACTCGGGTCCATCCAGAACATGTTTAGGTGCGAGTAACAAAAGACCCTTAAGATCTACTCATATGAAAATGTTGTGAACCTTATAGTTTTTCGTGTTTTCAAGATAAACAACTTTTATGTCTACATGATTTTGATACGAGATCGTTTAATTCCTCAAAAAGGGGTCGGAAGTTACATGGAATTTTTGACCAAACAGTTACGGAAAGTTTGGGTCTGCCCATCCGAGTTGTACCTCAATTAGGGTTTTGGACGTGAATCTAGCCCTCTTTCTTGCACGAAAAATCCAGCTGCTCCTTATATACATGAGGGGTGCAGGCCGATTGAACCAATACCAGTCGAACAAACACATCGACAACTTTTTCTGTTCATCTATCCCTACCCTTGTATGCTTCTCATTCTTCGTTGTTCTTCAAGTTGGAGGTTGCGAATCCACGAGGCTCTAGGGGCGGTCCGGCCGACCTAGGGCAGCCCATAGCCATCGCACGCTCTGACAGGGTCCCTCCTTGCAAGCGGGGTTTCGGGTCTCAAAAGCGCCTGTCGGATTGTCTTGCGTATCATGCTTCCGGCGAGCCTCTCTCGACGCGTGCTTCCGTTCATCGTACTCAACATCGAGGGTACACGGTGACGTGTTTGTGTGCGGACAGTTTGCAGTAGATGTTGCGCACTGCTATGCTAGATGTTGAGCACTGTTGTTCTAGATGTTGGAAAATACATACATGATAGTTGGTTTTATAAATTGGTCAATTAATGACGTTGTTCATTGACATATGGATGTTGTTCGTTTTAGCCTTAATTTTAGAAGAAATTTGTTCTTTACATCTTATTTTTGTATCATTTTCGTGTTCCCCATTTTTTCTCAAAATCCATCTCGGCAACATTGTCTTTAGTTTTGCTTTGCAAATCGACAATGCTATTGCGGTTATTCGTCCGGAGAGGAGGACTACCTCGTTGCCGTCAGACTAGGGATAAGAGCATGCCCAACCGCGTCCCCTAAATGGGATCTGGCAAACGCGCTGACATACCGTTCCGGGAGCGCCGGCGCGTGCTGCCTCGTTTGGGGGTATGGCCCAACCCAGACGACGCATCAATTTGATTAATCTGGAAAGAAAATACAATTTCATTCTGTTATCGCCACATTTTGGCCAAATGAGGAGATGGGCCGTAATCAAGATGGGCTTGGAGGCTGGATCGGCCTTGCGCGTGGATTTGGGCTAATTGCCCGTGTATCTGTATATTATGATAGATTACGTTTCGGTTTAAACAAGAGATAGAGTTGTTAGGTTTATTCCAAAGATAGAAAGTCTCCGGACTATAAATGTGTACCTAGGGTTATTGAGAAAGGAGGACGATCACGTTCACAACAAACACAATCTCGGCGCATCGCCACCCCTTGTTTCGAGGGTTTCTTTCAGGTAAGCGTCGTGCTGCCTAGATCGCATCTCGCGATCTAGGCAGCATCTGCTTATGTGTTATTTGGTGTTGCTCGTACTGAAGCCTTGTTGATGGCGAGTAATACTGTTATCATAGATCTGTTTGGGCTAGCATCGGTGCTTTTGGTTATGTTTGCTTAGTCATGCTGCCCCTAGAGATCTCGCTGCCTTTGCACCTATTTTGGGTGTAAGGGCAGCATCTTGCTTGATCTTTATTCAGTCGATTCAATCTGTCATAGTTGTTCCTTGTTCTCCAAGGATTAGTTTGATATCCGCATGGTTAGGCCTCACAAACGGGTTGAACGATCCAGTAGTACGTAAGGATATGGTTTGCCAATTCGAGAGGAGTTGTTCCGGGAATTGACTCTACGTTGGTTTTTTGGCCTCCTCTAGGGTTAGTTTTCTGTTATCTTTCGTATCTACCAGGCTCAATTACGTGTGGGATGTTCCAATTATGTGGTGAAAGCGTTAAACTGTCGTAGATCGATTTGACTTGTATTGATAAAGCAAAACCCCATGTTATCGTAGATCCAATGCAGATCCATGGGACAATCGGCTACATGAGCCGATTCACAGGGAAACCTGAGAGCCGATCGAGGCTCGTATTTAATGTTTACGTGTCTGCCATGCAGGAAACTAATCGAAGCAATCCATCACCTTCCTGATCAGGTATAGGTCAGGTGGCACGCCCTTGCATCAGCCAGGACGTGTGCCGGAGTTTTGCGGGCCGTTGCCCGAGGGACCAGGGCCCACCAGCAGTTCTGGGAGCCTCCCGGCTCTTCGTGTTGCTCGTCGCTGCTCGCCGGTGGGTTTTGACAGGCAACACATTCTGGCACACCCGGTGGGACACTCAACAACATCTGCATCAACATCTGACGCTGCGATGGGGGACAGACCAATCACGTACGACGATCTGCCTGATGAGCACAAGAAGAGGTATGATGATATCAAAGCTCTCTTCGAAGCCGATCTCATCGGCTCTTTTGAGAGGACCCGTAAGCATGGCATCAGGTGGAAAGGGTTCTCACCCGAAGGCGCTCTCGATGAGGTGGATCTGTCTGTTCCTTCAGAGGATCGCACCAGAGCTCTGCGACAGGAAGTCAATTACATGGTGGCTCATTCTCTTCACCGCCATTCTGAGAGCCTGGTGAACGCTTTCGAGCGCGTCGCGGTTTGCGTGGTTCAGGAGATCATGAAACATCAGTACTCTCCGTCGGGGCCTACCCTAGGGACTCACCAGGGAGAAAGACCGCTCCAGACCAGGCCACAGCTACCATTCACGCTTGCAGCTCCGGAGCCACCGGGGTCACCGGCGTACGTCGTCTACAAGATTGGAGGTGATCCTGGCGATTACCAATTCCTGTTTGAACCACCTAAAGAAATCCCACATGGATATGTGTGCACATACGTGCCGGACTGCAACAGCCTGACGCGCACGAACCAGATTGCAACCGCAGGGATTTCTGGGGCAGGTGTTTCTGGAGTAGGGATTTCGGGAGCAGGGATGTCCGGGATGGACGCTGATAAACAGGCGTGGCTAGCTAAGTATGCCACCGGAACGAGTCATGAGAATTTAGCCCCTGCAGCTCAAACGGTGGAGCAAATCAGTACCATCTTGAGAGACCAGTTCGGCTTCGTGCCGAAGAGGAGAACAATCGGCTATTCCAAGCCGTACCCCAACGAGTATGATCTGATTCCGCTTCCACCCAAGTATCGGCTCCCTGAGTTCTCAAAATTTAATGGTTCAGAAGGGTCTAGCTCGATCGAGCACGTGAGCCGATATTTGGCACAGTTAGGCATGATTTCAGCATCGGATCAGTTACGCGTAAGGTTCTTTGCGCAATCTCTGACAGGATCAGCTTTTGGGTGGTACACCTCGTTGCCACCAGATTCGATCCGGACCTGGAAGCAGCTGGAAGAACAGTTCCATATTCAGTATCATTCAGAAGCTACCGAGGCTGGCATTGCCGATCTGGCGCAGGTGCGGCAGAAGCGGGGAGAAACGGTAGCCGAGTATATTCAGCGTTTCAGGACTGTCAAGAACCGATGTTATTCGGCTCGTTTAACTGAGAAAGAAGCAGTCGAGCTGGCCGTGTTGGGTCTCTCAGCACCGATCAAGGATCTGGCTTTCCAAGTAGAATACAATTCACTGGCGCACATGGTCCAGAAACTGACAATGTATGAGCAGCGCCACCCTGAGTTGTACCAAGACAAGTTCAAACGTCTGATAGGCCTGGTCGATACAGAAGAAGAGGATCTTGTAGAAGACCAGGAGATAGCCGTGGCTGAATGGGCTCGGGGAGCAGATCCTGTGTCCTGCAAATGGGTGAAACAGCAAGGGCCTGCAAAAGGGTTCGACTTCGATGTAAGCAAAGCTGAGCAGATATTCGATTTACTGCTGAAGGAAAAGCAGCTGAAGTTACCCGAAGGCCATAAAATCCCTACGGCGCAAGAGATGAACGGGAGATCATACTGCAAGTGGCATCACTCGTTCACCCACACCACCAATGATTGCAAAGAGCTACGTCGGCAGATCCAAACGGTGATAGAACAGGGCCGTCTGATCCTTGGGCAGTTCGCCATGAAAGTGGACACAAACCCGTTTCCTGGCATCAACATGGTAGAGCACAGCCACTCCACGAGGCGTCAGCTAGATTTCTCGTTCGATATTAACATGGCAGGGCCTGTGTACCACCATGGCAAGTATAAGGAGGAAAGCGGCCACTCCCGGGGCAAAGAAAAGGAAGAGGCCGGTCCACGCGACCGGCCCCGTTATGATGATAGGCGGTATATAACCGAGGAACAAGTGAGAAGCGTGCGATATCAGAAGCCACACTCCACGCATCTCCTTAACAAGTATGAGCGTCAGTATGACCGACGTCGGCAGTACGACAAAGATGATGAAAGAGATCGTCGGACCGACGCATACGATGGGAGATACCGTCGGCATGATAGAGATGATGAAGGATATGAGCACCGCGCTAGGGGAAGGTCAAAGGAAAAGGAAGGCGTGGATAAACATTGGGATTGTCCTTTCTTCAAGTACTGTTGGGATGCGGGAATGAGCCGATTGCCTACAGTCGACAACTGCCCGGAATGTGGACAGCAGAAGGATGACACAGGTCCAGTTTCAGTGTTCAAGCGTCTAGGGCCTCTCCGGCCTCAGAACAGACAAGAGGAGTCATCTCGAGCAAAAGATCTCGAGGAGTCAGAGGATGAAGAAGAAGATAGATATCACCGGCCAAGGTGGTGTCCCGATGGACTCAGACACACCCAAAAGCGTAGAGTTCAGCGGCTACGTAGCTTGGAGGAAGCCGAAGCGCAGTACCTCCACACTTTAAGGAAAGCCCGGCCTGATCTGGCCGTGAAAATTCAGCAAACCTTGGAGACGAAGGCCCGTCCAAAAAAGAAAGAGTGGCGCCCCAAACCAGTAAAAGCCGATGCGAAGACATCGGCTGGCACAAACATGGTGTTCATACTTCCGTCAGAGTTTTGCGCTCCAAGAACCGAAGAACTACCAGTGGCACAGTTTGACTGCGGCCCACGGCCGGTTATCTTTGAAAAGCCACGGGAGAAGGGCTACAAACATCTGAAAGCCCTGTACCTGAGAGGTTGTATCAATGGGCAGCCTGTCCGCAAGATGTTGGTTGACACCGGAGCGGCAGTCAATATAATGCCATACTCCATGCTGCGGCGTTTGGGACGCTCCACTGCAGATCTGATCAAAACCAACGTCACGCTAAGCGACTTCAACGGCCAAGCTTCAGAAACGCAAGGCGTTCTGAACGTGGATCTGACCGTGGGTAGAAAAACCATCCCTACGTCGTTCTTCATTGTTGACAGCAAAAGCACCTACGCTGTCTTGCTGGGAAGGGATTGGATTCACGCTAACTGCTGCATTCCATCCACGATGCACCAATGCCTGATACAGTGGGATGGAGATGAAGTGGAGGTCATTCATGCAGATGATTCGATTGAGATCTCAATAGCTGGCATGAACATTTGGGACGCAGAAGACCAAGAGCCGATCTCTGGAGTCAGTCTAGACGGCTGTGAGCGCATTGAAGCTACAAAAAACGGGGTGAGGCTGGTCTTATCCACTGGCCTGACAGAGTAGCAAAGCCCACGATTGTGCGTGGTAAGGCCGATCCCTGCGATCGGCCACAAAAAATAAAAAGCAGTGATCTTACGACAAGCATGTCATGTAGTCGTAGTAGGGAGATTCCCTACCATTGTAGAGCACAAATAAGTTGTAAACCTTCCTTGAGTAATGCAATCAAAAAGGGGGCCGATTCCGGCAATCGGCCCAAATTATCTTTGTTATCCTCACCAAACTTTTGGCCTGTGTTCAGCATCGATTTAGCAGGTGACGGAAAGCTGGGGTATGGGTTTACATCCGCTGATGAGCTAGAGGAGATTGACATCGGTCCTGGGGATAAGCCACGACCGACATTTATCAGCAAAAAGTTAGATCCGAATCTGCGGGGTCCGATGATAGCTTTGTTGAAAGAATATCCAGATTGCTTTGCCTGGGACTATACGGAGATGCCCGGGTTAGACAGGAGCGTCATTGAGCATCGGCTCCCGCTTAAAAAAGGGTTTCGGCCATTCCAGCAGCGAGCACGACAGATGAAGGCCGAAATTTTAGAGGAAGTCAAGAAAGAGATCGAGAAAATGTTGAAAGCTGGGTTCATCAGGCCATGCAGGTATGCTGAGTGGATTTCTAGTATCGTACCTGTAGAGAAAAAGGATGGCCGATGGCGTGTTGCCATAGATTTTCGGGATCTCAATAGAGCCACTCCAAAGGATGAGTATCCGATGCCGGTAGCAGAGACATTGATCAACGCAGCTGCTGGTCATAAGGTCTTGAGCTTTATGGATGGCAATGCCGGTTACAATCAAATTTTTATGGCTCCAGAAGATATACACAAGACTGCATTCAGAGTCCCAGGTTTGGTGGGGTTGTTTGAATATGTAGTCATGACATTTGGACTGAAGAATGCCGGCGCCACATACCAAAGAGCCATGAATTACATTTTCCATGATCTGATCGACAAGCTGGTGGAGATTTATATCGATGACGTGGTAGTCAAGTCTGCTTCAGTACAAGGACACTTGGACGATCTGCGACGCGTCCTGGACCGAACCAGAAAATTCGGGCTACGGATGAATCCAAAGAAGTGTGCCTTCGGTGTGACGGCCGGTCAGTTCTTGGGTTTCTTGGTCCATGAACGCGGAATTGAGATCGGCCTGAAAAGTCAGGAGGCAGTGCGAACAATGAAGCCACCTACCACGAAGAAAGAACTGCAGTGTCTCATCGGCAAAATCAACTTCGTCAGAAGGTTCATCTCCAATCTGTCAGGAAGAATAGAGCCGTTCATGGGACTGGTGAAAATTAAATCTGATGAGGAGTTTCGCTGGGGGACAGAACAACAACGAGCCTTCGACGAGATCAAAGAATATCTAACGAAGTCGCCAGTGTTGGTTCCACCGCAGCAGGATAGGCTGTTCTACATTTACTTGTCGGTGGCTGACACGTCCATCGCCTCGGTGGTGGTGCAAGTTTATGATGGTCTGGAGCGAGTTGTGTTTTACATCAGCAGAAGGATGCTGGATGCAGAGACAAGGTATCCTGAGATCGAGAAGTTATGCCTCTGCCTATTTTTCACCTGCACCAAGCTGCGACACATCTTGCTGTCAGCAGAGATTATCATCATATGCAAATCAGATGTCATAAAACATATGCTGTCGGCTCCTGTGTTGAAAGGCCGACTCGGCAAATGGATGTTTGCATTATCGGAATTTGATATCCGGTATCAACCCGCCAAAGCGGTTAAGGGACAGGCGTTGGCCGATCTTATTGCTGAACGAATCAACACTGATATAGCAGCACTGTCTGTACGTGCATGGGCTATGTTTTTCGATGGATCGGCTTGTGATGATGGTTGCGGCATCGGCATTCTACTCGTGTCGCCCCGGGGGGCAACATATTCCTTCTCCATCAGGCTATCTACCCCTTGCACCAACAATGTCGCTGAGTATGAGGCAATACGCAAGGGAATGGAGTTGCTCATTGAAGCCGGAGCAGAAGCAGTGGAACTTTTTGGAGACTCCAAATTGGTGATTTCCCAACTCACGGACGAATACAAGTGTGAGAGCGAGTCACTCTTCCCATTATGGTTGCAATGCCGTGAGCTGATGGCACAGTTCAGGTATCTAAACTTTAACTGGATCCCGCGGTCGCAGAATACCGAGGCGAATGATCTTGCACAGATGGCTTCAGGCTACAAGGACATAGCAGATGGAACTGATGTTCAGGTACAGTTCCTGGAGGCGGACGACTGGAGAGCCGATATCTTCAATTACTTGAAAGATTCGGCTCGGGGGGCACCTAAACGGATAAGGTACAAGGCCATGAAGTATGTGCTTATTGGGGATGACATGTTCTACAGGACTTTGGAAGGGTTACTGCTCAAATGTCTGGGGCCAACCGAGGCAAATCGGCTTCTACACGAGGTACACGAAGGCGCCTGTGGAACTCACCAATCGGCTCACAAGATGAAATGGTTGATCAGGCGATCAGGGTTTTATTGGCCCACCATGCTTGAGGACTGTTTTAAGTACTATAAAGGGTGTCAAGCATGTCAGAAATTCGGGAAGATTCAGATGGTACCTGCATCAGCGATGAACCCCATCATCAAGCCTTGGCCATTCCGAGGTTGGGGCATGGATATCATTGGCAAGATCAATCCTCCATCAAGCAAAGGCCACATGTGGATTTTGGCCATTACGGATTATTTCACTAAATGGGTGGAAGCCGTCCCTATGAAGTCAGTAAACTCGAAGGATGTTATCAATTTCGTGAAAGAACATGTCCTTCATAGATTCGGGATTCCCCAAACTATCACGACCGATGGAGGTTCGGTCTTCATTTCTCACGAGTTTAGAGAGTTCTGCGAGGACACGGGAATTAAGCTGATCCGATCATCTCCATACTATGCTCAAGCAAATGGGCAAGCTGAAGCGTCCAATCAGAGCCTTATCAAGCTGATCAAGAGAAAAATCGACGAGCACCCTAGGCGTTGGCACGAGGTTTTGTCAGAAGCTTTGTGGGCTTATCGCATGTCATGTCATGGAGCGATAAAAACCTCGCCATACCATCTAGTCTATGGACAAGAAGCCGTATTGCCATGGGAGATTACGGCTGGATCGAGACGTGTCACTTTTCAGAACGATCTAACAACTGAAGAATATGCAGCCCTGATGAGTGACAGTGTTGAGGATTTAACTGAACTTAGGCTGTGGTCGCTTGAGAAAATTAAAGAGAACAAAGCCAAGGTAGCTCATGCATATAATAAGAAGGTGAGACCAAAGGAGTTCCACGTTGGTGATCTGGTATGGGAAGCTGGTATTGCCATGGGAACTAAGGATGCAGCATACGGTAAATGGTCTCAAGTTGGCACGGGCCATACAGGGTCGACCCAAGTTTTAAGGGGCAACGCGTACATGCTTGAGGAGCTGGACGGTGTGAAATTCCCAGTGCTGGTAACGGTCAGCATCTCAAGAAATATTTCCCAAGCATGTGGGATGATGGACAGTGAAATAATGGGGGCCGATACTGAAATCGGCCAGTAAAAAAAATATATCCGATTAATATTTCCCAAGCATGTGGATGATGAACAGTGAAATATGAGGGCCGATACATGAAATCGGCCAAATAATAAAAAAACAATGCACAGCCATCGACTCTCGAGGTCAGGACTGTACGAGCATGGTGTCAGG
>QXEO01000032.1:0-70429 GCA_007115705.1 Dactylis glomerata | reverse complement strand
GCACAGCCATCGACTCTCGAGGTTCAGACTGTTACGAGCAGGTGTCAGGTTACATGAATAAGCTACTGAAGGAATGCCTCGAAGGCACGGAGGGCGTCAGCACGGACACGATCCACCTCGGCGATCTCGGCTTCGTCATCATCGTCCTTGCCCGTCACTAGCTGCTTGCTCAGGGCACGTATTTCTGCCAGATCAGTCTTCAGTTGAGCTTTGAGGCCTTCTGCTTCGTCTTGGGAGCGGGCGATGAATGCTTCCTTGTCATGAATGAGCTTTTTAGTCGCCCGGACCTTCTCTTCGAGATCTTCCAATTCCTTTTTTAAGGATGCAAGCTCGGCGGTGCTGACAGAGGTGTCAGTTTTGGCATCCAGAGACGCCTTTTTCTCATTGAGCCGCTGACATTTGGCTGCAAATCGGCCTTCAGTGGGAGTTGGGCGTGGCGTAGATTGATCCTCTCACGAGCCAACTTCACCCTTGACCCGTAGAAAGACAGAGTCACAACTGGCCAAAGCTTCACCTGCAATGCTACCGGGAGTTGGTCCTTGATTTCGTCAAGAACACTCTTCACCTCTTCAGAACCCTCGACCAACTCTCGATTGGGGAGGACAGCAAGGCTTTGAGACGCTGGAATTGAGGTAGAACAGCGCTTGCTCGTGGTTCATCGTTGGCGGTACAATGTCGCTGAGTATGAGGCAATACGCAAGGGAATGGAGTTGCTCATTGAAGCCGGAGCAGAAGCAGTGGAACTTTTTGGAGACTCCAAATTGGTGATTTCCCAACTCACGGACGAATACAAGTGTGAGAGCGAGTCACTCTTCCCATTATGGTTGCAATGCCGTGAGCTGATGGCACAGTTCAGGTATCTAAACTTTAACTGGATCCCGCGGTCGCAGAATACCGAGGCGAATGATCTTGCACAGATGGCTTCAGGCTACAAGGACATAGCAGATGGAACTGATGTTCAGGTACAGTTCCTGGAGGCGGACGACTGGAGAGCCGATATCTTCAATTACTTGAAAGATTCGGCTCGGGGGGCACCTAAACGGATAAGGTACAAGGCCATGAAGTATGTGCTTATTGGGGATGACATGTTCTACAGGACTTTGGAAGGGTTACTGCTCAAATGTCTGGGGCCAACCGAGGCAAATCGGCTTCTACACGAGGTACACGAAGGCGCCTGTGGAACTCACCAATCGGCTCACAAGATGAAATGGTTGATCAGGCGATCAGGGTTTTATTGGCCCACCATGCTTGAGGACTGTTTTAAGTACTATAAAGGGTGTCAAGCATGTCAGAAATTCGGGAAGATTCAGATGGTACCTGCATCAGCGATGAACCCCATCATCAAGCCTTGGCCATTCCGAGGTTGGGGCATGGATATCATTGGCAAGATCAATCCTCCATCAAGCAAAGGCCACATGTGGATTTTGGCCATTACGGATTATTTCACTAAATGGGTGGAAGCCGTCCCTATGAAGTCAGTAAACTCGAAGGATGTTATCAATTTCGTGAAAGAACATGTCCTTCATAGATTCGGGATTCCCCAAACTATCACGACCGATGGAGGTTCGGTCTTCATTTCTCACGAGTTTAGAGAGTTCTGCGAGGACACGGGAATTAAGCTGATCCGATCATCTCCATACTATGCTCAAGCAAATGGGCAAGCTGAAGCGTCCAATCAGAGCCTTATCAA
The DNA here is from genome assembly GCA_007115705.1 of Dactylis glomerata. Classification (NCBI taxonomy): domain Eukaryota; kingdom Viridiplantae; phylum Streptophyta; class Magnoliopsida; order Poales; family Poaceae; genus Dactylis; species Dactylis glomerata. The sequence continues at coordinate 68,739 of QXEO01000032.1, read as the reverse complement.
GCTGATCAAGAGAAAAATCGACGAGCACCCTAGGCGTTGGCACGAGGTTTTGTCAGAAGCTTTGTGGGCTTATCGCATGTCATGTCATGGAGCGATAAAAACCTCGCCATACCATCTAGTCTATGGACAAGAAGCCGTATTGCCATGGGAGATTACGGCTGGATCGAGACGTGTCACTTTTCAGAACGATCTAACAACTGAAGAATATGCAGCCCTGATGAGTGACAGTGTTGAGGATTTAACTGAACTTAGGCTGTGGTCGCTTGAGAAAATTAAAGAGAACAAAGCCAAGGTAGCTCATGCATATAATAAGAAGGTGAGACCAAAGGAGTTCCACGTTGGTGATCTGGTATGGGAAGCTGTATTGCCATTGGGAACTAAGGATGCAGCATACGGTAAATGGTCTCCAAGTTGGCACGGGCCATACAGGGTCGACCAAGTTTTAAGGGGCAACGCGTACATGCTTGAGGAGCTGGACGGTGTGAAATTCCCAGTGGCTGTTAACGGTCAGCATCTCAAGAAATATTTCCCAAGCATGTGGGATGATGGACAGTGAAATATGGGGGCCGATACATGAAATCGGCCAGTAAAAAAAATATATCCAGATTAATATTTCCCAAGCATGTGGGATGATGAACAGTGAAATATGAGGGCCGATACATGAAATCGGCCAAATAAATAAAAAAACAATGCACAGCCATCGACTCTCGAGGTTCAGACTGTTACGAGCAGGTGTCAGGTTACATGAATAAGCTACTGAAGGAATGCCTCGAAGGCACGGAGGGCGTCAGCACGGACACGATCCACCTCGGCGATCTCGGCTTCATCATCATCGTCCTTGCCCGTCACTAGCTGCTTGCTCAGGGCACGTATTTCTGCCAGATCAGTCTTCAGTTGAGCTTTGAGGCCTTCTGCTTCGTCTTGGGAGCGGGCGATGAATGCTTCCTTGTCATGAATGAGCTTTTTAGTCGCCCGGACCTTCTCTTCGAGATCTTCCAATTCCTTTTTTAAGGATGCAAGCTCGGCGGTGCTGACAGAGGTGTCAGTTTTGGCATCCAGAGACGCCTTTTTCTCATTGAGCCGCTGACATTTGGCTGCAATATCGGCCTTCAGTGGGAGTTGGGCGTGGCGTAGATTGATCCTCTCACGAGCCAACTTCACCCTTGACCCGTAGAAAGACAGAGTCACAACTGGCCAAAGCTTCACCTGCAATGCTACCGGGAGTTGGTCCTTGATTTCGTCAAGAACACTCTTCACCTCTTCAGAACCCTCGACCAACTTCTCGATTGGGGAGGACAGCAAGGCTTTGAGACGCTGGAATTGAGGTAGAACAGCGCTTGCTCGTGGTTCATCGTTGGCGGCAGAGGGAGCTGGTTCGATGGATTCAGGGTCGAACGTCAGCAAGCCTGAGATATCACAACCCTGGCAGGCAGAAGTGGCGTCAGTATGCGTCAAACAGGGAAGGATGAGTCGAAAGAAGCGAACATACCTCTCCTGAGATCAGGGGGATAGCCGACGGCGAGACAATCGGCTCGTGTGTTGTTGCTGAGGGCTTGGCCAGATTGGCAACCGTTTCATCTACACCTTCAGGGATTACTAGATCCAGGCTTGCGGAAGGCATCGGCACTTCCCCGACTTTCCCACTAGAAGTGTCATTCGTCTGCATGAAAGGTGCTTAGCCGATGTGAATAGCAATGAATCGGCATAAAAAAGGAGTGGTAAGAGTATGGAGGATAATTACTTTCGAAGCCTCCTGGCTCGAAGAAGAAGTTTGCAGTCCCTTGCGAGCCCTCTTGGGGCTCACAGCTTGCCCCGCCTCGACTGCTGCTCGGGGGGCAACAGGTTCAGGAACAGGCCTTTTCCTGGAAGCCGATGGTGGCACATCTGGCTGGCTCGGTGTGGTGGTTCTCTCAGAGTCTGCTGAGCTTGAATCTCCTCGATTGGATTGTGTTTCCTCGCTGGAGGTGTCTTCGATGGAGACCTGTAAGAAAGGGAGAGTTGGTAAGCACAAGCATGTTTACAAAGATAAATGAGATCAACCAAGGCATGAATCAGCGTACGTGCGAGCTCTCTGGAGAAGGGCTCCGGCGCCTCAAAGTTTTTTTGGCCACTACCTTCCTCACCGCCGTTCTTGTTTTAGTTGGAACTCGGGAGGCAGCTGACCCGGAAGTTGCTTGGCTCTTGGAAGCCGATTTTGGTGATATCGGCTGGTTCTGCATCACGACCTGTTTCAAAGGTGGCGAGTTTTTGCAGAAAAGGACCACAGGAGCTGGTGGGAGGAATTCGAAGGGGGAGCCATCCTCGTTAGTAGGTTCTGGACCATCTTGTTGCTGCAAGGAGACAGAGCAGGATATTAAAAGAATCGTCGTGAGCTGCATCAAGAAAATTTACAAGTAGCAGTACCTGTTCTACGGGGATGTCATATTCAGCATCGAGCTGTTCCAGCAATGGTCCCAGAGCTCTCCTGAAGGCATGAGTCTTCCACATCGACCACCAGTTCTCAAAACCATCGGTTGATGAAGCGAAAGTGAGGTTGTTAGGAATTGGGATGGTCAGAGCATCGAAGAAAGAATAACACCTCTGACTGGTGAGAGGATCGGGCAGGTCAGCTCTGCTCTCTGTGAGGTGGTGGAGAAAGAAATGAGGAGGTACTTGCCCAAGGCCAAATTGCCGAGCTGCTACGACCGGCTGGTAGAACTCGTATCCAGGCTTGATTATTCTGTTGGATGTGCTCATGCCAAATGGGAGAAAGCAGGGACGGATCACGGTGGAGAATAGCTGCCGAGTGCTAGTGTCATCGGCAAAGTTGTCCAGCCTGAAGGAGATTGGATTTTCAAAATTTTCCGATTCCTCCGTGTAAGGAAAGAAGATAGGATTGTCCAGGCCTTGGAAGAAAATGCTGAACCACTTGGATGCTTCATGAGGGATCAGTTTACTACCTGGCAGGCTATACAGAGCTTGGCCGTAGCTGGTGCATCGGATCTGCTTCCCTTTGGCATCTGGAAAGGTGCAACTTGCCAAAAGGGGGAAGTTTGGGATATGGTTTTGAAAGTACAGCTGAGCCCATAGTTGAATAAACCACCAAGGACCTCCTGTTTTGACTGCTATGTGGGAGGATAGTTTGACAGACATCAACTGGAGATATCGATAGACTTCTCCAAGGAACAGTTTGCCGATGCCAAGTTGAGTGCCTCTGGCAAGTTCATAGGCCAAGGAGAGATAATTCTTGGTTGGGGCAAGGGAAGGGCCACAGAATATGAAATGTTCCAGCCAGAAATTGAGGAAGGCCGTGTGTTCTTTCTCTGTGACAGGGCCCTTAGTTTTCATGTGGCTTCGAAGATAAGCACCCCAGTTCGTGCAATCTGTTTTGGAAGAAAGCTTGAAGGGGACTTTTGGCAGCATAAAAGCAGAGGGGCTGGGTGATGTGACGTCTAGACCAGTAATCATCACCACGTCTAACAGAGTTGGTGTCATGGGGCCATGGCCGAACATGAAGCAGTTCAGAGCATCAGACCAGAAATAGCCGATGGTTTTTAGAAGATTTTCATGTTTCTCAAGGGGAGACAATGACAAAGTCAAGGCATCGGCTATTCCCGTGGTTTCCCATTGGGATTGGTAAGTTTTGGCTACCCTACTGTACCAAGAAACCCAATATTCGGGAGGATTAGGCCAGGCTCGTAAGCAGTCGGCCCAAGAATCCAAATCTAAGTTTTGGCTTACGAAGGGGATTCTGTTTGCCTCGCGAGAGATCAGATGGGCAGGACTAGATTCTGTACGGGGGCCAAGGCAGAGAGAATTTGGGAGAGAAGGATGCGGTAGCGGAATGTCTGAAACCTAAAATTTTAATGATGGGATAAAGCATTAATTCAGGTGTTTGCTATTAATTCTAGCACCGAGCTCGGATTGCGAGGAACAGTTAAGGATTACCTTCAGACCGGAGACCGCTGTGTTGGCGCTGGACGATTCCGCCATCTAATTTGCTGGCGGAGATGGATCTATGCGGTGGGGAATCTAGGGTTCGTGTCGCCGTGAGCCCGATTTGTTCAATGAGGCAATTGGAGATCTGAGTTAGCCTTTTTGAAGATGGTTGCAGGTTACCGTTGAAATTGGAAAGTGACCGCTCAGACTTGTCTAAATAAGCGACCGAGTTTGACCTTGCCAACGTTTGTGGGAAAAGCCGATGTGTTGCCATCGGCTCTTTGGGCTTTGACTTGGTTGATCATATCAAGCGTGGTATGGTGAAAGCCGATTCGTTACTATCGGCTTTTGGAACGTTGACCTATTTGACTATCGGCAAAATCAAATTGGGAAAAGCAAGCTTTGTTGATTCCAAAGACGGTTGTTTACAATGAAGCCGATTGCTTACAAAATGGAGATCTACTACTAGTACTACTACTACTAGTTCCTAATCTAGAAGGCGGCGTCGTCGTCGTCGCCGTTGCCATTGCCGCCGCCGTCTTCGCTGTCATCGGCGCTGCTGCCGGCGTAGTCCTCACCGCTGCTGCTGAAGCTGTTAGCGGGGGCCTCCTCGTCCTCGTCGTCGTCGTCGGTGTCCTCGCTGGACCCGGCGCGGAAGCGCTTCACCGGCGGGTATTCGTCGGAGGAGGTGTCCTCCTCTGCTTCTTCCTCCTCATCGGAAGAGCCGATGTCCTCGCCCCAGGACACGGCGTCATCGGCGCTCTCCGCCTCCAGTTCCCCGTCGACGAGGAGTTGGAGGTCCTCCTCGCCGTCGGTCAGGGACTCGTCGTCCTCTGACTGGGCGGCGAAGTCCCAGTCTCTCTCGTCCCACCATTGTGGGGCGAGAGCTTTGTACGCCGCCATTGGCGGGTGCTCCGGCGTCGGCTCCCGGTTGACGGAGTCGGAGGATTGGAAGGAAAGGCCGGATGTGTTGGAGGGAGAAGAGGAGGCCATGGCGGAGGAAGAGGGTTTTTTTGGCTATTGGAGAAGAATGAGGATGCAAATGGTTCGGATAGATTTAAATAAGGGGAATAGTGGAAGATGGTTCAATGCCATAGCGGTTTTCGAGAATGTGGTGCCAGAGTTGTCAAATCGTGTACTGCGGAGAAGTTGAGAAGGCGAGGCATCATGATGAGGAGGCGATATGACGGTTCTGCTCTGCAACGCGTGACCCGATGAAGAAAAAACAGAGTGGTTTTGGAATTATTATTGCCAAAACCAGGGGGGCATGTGTTATCGCCACATTTTGGCCAAATGAGGAGATGGGCCGTAATCAAGATGGGCTTGGAGGCTGGATCGGCCTTGCGCGTGGATTTGGGCTAATTGCCCGTGTATCTGTATATTATGATAGATTACGTTTCGGTTTAAACAAGAGATAGAGTTGTTAGGTTTATTCCAAAGATAGAAAGTCTCCGGACTATAAATGTGTACCTAGGGTTATTGAGAAAGGAGGACGATCACGTTCACAACAAACACAATCTCGGCGCATCGCCACCCCTTGTTTCGAGGGTTTCTTTCAGGTAAGCGTCGTGCTGCCTAGATCGCATCTCGCGATCTAGGCAGCATCTGCTTATGTGTTATTTGGTGTTGCTCGTACTGAAGCCTTGTTGATGGCGAGTAATACTGTTATCATAGATCTGTTTGGGCTAGCATCGGTGCTTTTGGTTATGTTTGCTTAGTCATGCTGCCCCTAGAGATCTCGCTGCCTTTGCACCTATTTTGGGTGTAAGGGCAGCATCTTGCTTGATCTTTATTCAGTCGATTCAATCTGTCATAGTTGTTCCTTGTTCTCCAAGGATTAGTTTGATATCCGCATGGTTAGGCCTCACAAACGGGTTGAACGATCCAGTAGTACGTAAGGATATGGTTTGCCAATTCGAGAGGAGTTGTTCCGGGAATTGACTCTACGTTGGTTTTTTGGCCTCCTCTAGGGTTAGTTTTCTGTTATCTTTCGTATCTACCAGGCTCAATTACGTGTGGGATGTTCCAATTATGTGGTGAAAGCGTTAAACTGTCGTAGATCGATTTGACTTGTATTGATAAAGCAAAACCCCATGTTATCGTAGATCCAATGCAGATCCATGGGACAATCGGCTACATGAGCCGATTCACAGGGAAACCTGAGAGCCGATCGATGCTCGTATTTAATGTTTACGTGTCTGCCATGCAGGAAACTAATCGAAGCAATCCATCACATTCCTGATCAGGTATAGGTCAGGTGGCACGCCCTTGCATCAGCCAGGACGTGTGCCGGAGTTTTGCGGGCCGTTGCCCGAGGGACCAGGGCCCACCAGCAGTTCTGGGAGCCTCCCGGCTCTTCGTGTTGCTCGTCGCTGCTCGCCGGTGGGTTTTGACAGGCAACACATTCAAAAAAAATATTACAAATTTGAACAAAATTTAAATGGAAATTTCAACCCCAAACTAAAATTGGGCTCGGCTGGGCGTTCGACGGCTAGCCTCGCTTTCCATCACCGACTTCCATGCGTCCACCAAGTGGGGTGCGCGATGCGATCTGCGGTAGCCTGTCACTGCTGCACCCTGGCGAGGACCATTTCCTGGTGGAGCATCGCCGCTAAGCTGGGCGGCGGGTGCTAAGAAACCATCATCGCCCGATGTCGGTTGCGGGTGTTGACCACCATCTTGGCCTCGTGGTAGACGTGATTCCACTCGGCGTCACCGTAGACAGGCCTGCCGATGGAGGCCTCCATGGCGCGCTCGAGGAGGACTTGGTTGACCTTCTCAGTAGTCATGGCGTTGTCGCGCCCCTGGCACTGCATCTCGAATGAGGTGGCGATGGCCACCTGCAACTCGGCGGGAAGCACCTAGCCCGGCTGGTCGTCATCGAGCTCGTCGAGGAACTTGTTGAGGTTCAGGGAGTCGTCGTCGTTGTCCCCCTCCTCTGCTGCCGCACCCTAGCATTGCGCACGTGGTGATAAGGCGGCAAGGAATTTTTCCTGGTGGGTAAGTTTGTGAAGAAGCAAAGACGAGGCGCCGAGCTTTATAGCCGAAGGTGGGCGGGAAACGGAGGGAGGGGGCAGGGAGCAAAAGGCGGGAAGAGTCGGTGGGGCGCATTAATTTTAGTGTAGCACCGACGAGATGTGTTGCCTAACGCCTCCAGAGGAGCCGCTATCGTCTTTATTAAAAGCTAACCCACAACGAGGACACCATTAATAGAGTTGACCAGCCGCTGTCTCGCTTACATGCATGGCCCATCGGCAGGCATCTATGTGGCGCAAACAGTGACTCGTGTCTGGCATCCCATAACAACCCCAATGTAGCGGGAATGATCTAAGAGTGCAAAACCGTTTATTAGGCCGCATCAGACATTTTATGTCTGGGAGACGCGGCGGGCATGCCTAATAGCCTCCTGCGGCTGGGATGCTCTAATGGATTGGTTTTAGGGCAACGCTAGGCGTCGGTCGCCTGACGGGAGATCAAAAATCGGTCGTTGTCCGGACCGTTTGATCGACATCCGACGTTTCGAACCAATCGTATTACAAATGTTTGCAGTTTGCCCCCCACGTTTTTGGAGAATCAACCCGCACTCCTAACACGCACTACTGAAACCCAAAAGGTATTTCACCTTGGTCCCTACTTTTCTGATATTTACAACAAAACTGCCACTCCAGGGTATATTTAAGTTATATCGAGTGTTTCAACAAAAACTATACGGAAAAATAATTATATTACAACAAAATCATTGCAATAATTTTTTTGAAAAAGTAATGCTACAATAAAATGGTTAAACAATAATTTTTGTTGTCGGTTGATTTGCGACAAAAATTACCAATAGTTTTAACAAATACGATTACAACAAAACCATGTGTTTGTATTAATGAAAAAGCAGTTAACAACATTTAATTTTGCTACAAAAATCCATAGTTATTTCAACAAAAAATGCATATAATTTCAACAAAAATCTTGTATTTCATAGTAATGGAAAAGGTTATTAACAACATTTTAGGTTGCTACAAATTTACTGAGAACAAAAATTGACAACTATTTTAACAAAAAATAAAAACTATTACAATAAAATACAAATCACTTGTGTCTTAACAATAATAATCAACAAACAAATCCAACAAAAAAGTTGTATTTTACAGCAATATTCAAATAGCAATTCCACAAATCCCCATTAGTCGTTCGAGTTGAACGCGCGTGGTATTCCCGTTGGATCCTTGGCTAGACAAGGTCTGCTCCGCGCGGCTTGACTCCATCGAGGGCTCAGGACCATCCTCACCCAGCCTCGACTCGGTCGCCGGCGGCCCGGCTCGGACAGCGACGCCCTGGCGTGCTCCCTGAGGATGGCGGATGGCGCAGACGGCGCGTAGCTCCAAAAGCCGTAGTAGGCGCGAGCGGCGGTGCGGATGACGACTCCCCCGCAGCGGGCGTCTGGCTCGTTTCGTTCGTCGACGGCCGACGAAACGGTGGTCAGCAACCCCGAACTGAACGGCGTGGACGCGATCCTCAGCTACAGCCGGAGCAGCAGAACTGGCGAGAGCAGTGGGCCTGGGCGGCGCGCCGTGTGGATAGCCGGCGGTAGAGAGATCTGGATGTCCGGGCGCCCGACGGCGCTGGAAAGAATGCGGAGAGGATTGGGGATGAGGAGGTTAGAGACGTGTGTGGGTCCCCTAGTGGTTTGCGTGTGATATTGAAGACAGCGACTGCGCACGCGATACGTAACGCAACGACTGATTTTCTGCGTTCCATCGGAGGACGGATTCAAAGCGTTTTCCTTGGTTTTATATCGGCTCTATCCGTTAACCCACTGCCGACTTCAATATGTTATCTCTGGAATGCATGTAGTATGTCAACACTGGCCAGAAGGAAGTTTCCTCAGATGACATTCCTCTTGATGTTGAATAAATCAAGCTGACTCGCCGCTGCTCCAAGTAAAACAAGAAGGGAAATAATTGTTGAAACAAAAGAGAAAGATTCGCAATTAACATTTCCAAAGTAGTACTACAAGTGGAGCCGGTGCGTTGGCCGGTTGTTTTCGTGCTGTCCTGTATGACGGGGGTGAAAGACAAACGTATGTGGTAGGGTAAAAGGCTCGTACCGGCTTGGGTAGGCCTGGTGTCATTATATAGTAGAGTTACAAAGGGTACAATTGGTATACAACTACAACACGTATACGTATTGAACTCTATACAAAATATTACGTCTATCACCCTCCCTCAATCTCAACTTCGTAGAGGTTGAGATTGCGCCTACATGCAGTAAACTGTGGTAGTGGAAGTGGCTTGGTAAAGATATCAGCTAGCTGATCCTTGGAGGATATGAACCTGACATCTAGTAGCTTCTGAGCAACCCGTTCTTGAACGAAGTGAAAATCAATCTCGATATGTTTAGTTCGAGCATGAAACACTGGATTGGCAGAAAGATATGTAGCTCCAATATTATCACACCATAGAACAGGTGGACTCCTCTGAATCACTCCAAGCTCACCAAGGAGAGCGTGTACCCAAACTAACTCAGCAGTAGCATTAGCAAGAGCCTTGTATTCAGACTCCGTACTGGAACGAGAAACCGTAGCCTGTTTTCTGGCACTCCATGACACTAGATTGCCCCCATAGAAGATAGCAAATCCCCCCGTTGATCGGCGGTCATCAGGATCACCCGCCCAGTCAGCATCCGAGAAGGCGGATAGGAGCGGAAAAGTACGAGACGGTCGCAGCAACAGCCCATGTGACAGAGTACCCTGCACATAACGAAGGATGCGCTTGACCGCCGACCAATGAGAACACCGAGGAGCATGCAAGAACTGACACACCTTGTTAACTGAGAAGGACAAGTCTGGGCGTGTCATAGTGAGATATTGTAGACCACCAACAATCTTGCGGTAACGAGTAGAATCCTCAGCCGAAAGGGGAGTGCCACTAGTAGCTGAAAGTATCTCAGAAGCAACCATAGGAGTAGTCACAGGAGCACACTTCTGAAGTCCAGCTTTAGTCAACAAATCAAGAGCATATTTACGCTGACTCAAAAGAAGGCCACCACGATGGGGAGTGTGTACCTCAATACCAAGGAAATAGCGGAGTGGATCAAGATCTTTGAGAGCAAATGAAGAGCTGAGTTGCTGAATAAGACGGTCAGTAACTGCAGACGAGGAGCTCACCACAATGATATCATCAACATAGACCAGAAGGTAGATGGTGACGTCCGGGCGTCGCAGAATGAATAGAGATGTATCAGCTGTAGAGGGTATGAAGCCAAGTCTGGAAAGTACTGAACTGAGTCTGGCATGCCATGCACGGGGAGCCTGCTTAAGACCGTAGAGGGCCTTGTCAAGCCGACACAGATGGCTAGGGTAGCTAGGATCCTCAAATCCCGGTGGCTGACGCATAAAAACCTCCTCCTCGAGAACACCATGTAAGAAGGCATTCTGTATATCAAGCTGACGAAGATGCCATCCATGAGAAAGAGCCATGGACAGTAGTAGACGAATGGTAATAGGCTTCACTACTGGACTGAAGGTATCCTCATAATCAAGTCCATAGTGCTGCTTGAACCCTTTCGCAACAAGACGAGCTTTATATCTATCAATGGATCCATCAGCTTGCCTTTTAATCTTGAACACCCATTTGCAATCAATGATGTTTACTCCAGACCGAGGTGGTACTAGACGCCACGTCTGATTTTTCTGAAGAGCTGAATACTCGGTCTCCATAGCACTGCGCCAGTGTGGAGAAGAGAGAGCAACACGATAATCATATGGTTCGATAGCCAGCAGAGTAGGATCAGACGACTTGGTAGTATTCCAAGCAACAGTTCCATCAGTTTGAACTTTCTCCTTTCGGATACCCTGCTGAAGACGCGTGGTCATGCGAGGTGCTGGTGATGATGTCCCAGCGGTAGAAGGCGGAGACGATGAAGTGGAATCCGTTGCACTGGTCGACGAGGTGGAGCCAGGTGACGAGGCCGTCTCAGGCAAGCGGCCCACAGAGCCAGGTGCTGGTGGCGAGGCTGGCCCAGGTGAGCTAGATGCTCCTGTCCCGCCAGATTCTGCATGCGCATGCAGATCGACGTGGAGGGAGGCATCGCGATCAGCACGCGGGGTAGTCGGTTCCTCGTCGAGTAACTCAAGACGTGCTCCACGTCCTGAACCTGCACCATGATTAGCCAAAAGCAAGGGAGTATATGCAGCATCAACAAATTGGTCGGAGTGAAGTGGTGTATCATGAGAGGATGGTGTAGTAGAGGGAACACCGGTGTGAGCAAAAGGAAACACCGTTTCGTCAAACACAACATCCCGGGAAATATAGACGCGATTAGTAGGAACATGCAAACATTTATAGCCTTTGTGAAGAGAGCTATACCCAAGAAAAACACATTGCTTGGAGCGAAACTGAAGCTTACGGTTATTGTACGGGCGAAGATGAGGCCAGCACGCACAACCAAAAACTTTAAGAAAGGAATAATCGGGTGTTTCACCAAGAAGACGCTCAAGTGGTGTTTGCATGTTTATAACGCGACTAGGTAGTCTATTGATGAGGAAACAAGCAGTGGAGAAAGCATCACTCCAAAACCGAAAAGGAACACTCGCATGAGCTAGGAGAGTAAGTCCTGTCTCGACAACATGACGGTGTTTACGTTCGGCTGTACCGTTTTGTTGATGTGTATGTGGGCATGAGACACGGTGTGAGATACCAATATCAGCGAAGAATTTATGTAACCTTAAGTACTCGCCACCCCAATCACTTTGAACATGAAGAATTTTCTTATCAAGTAAACGTTCAACATGTTGCTGAAACTGAAGAAAGATAGCAAAGACATCAGATTTATGTTTCAAGAGATAAAGCCATGTAAAACGACTGTATTCATCGACAAAGCTTACATAAAACTGATGACCACTAACAGAAGTCTGGGCAGGACCCCAAACATCTGAATGAATAATCTCAAGGGGTGCAGTAGCAACACGAGTAGACGCTGAAAAGGGTAACTGATGACTCTTGCCTTGCTGACAGGCATCACACACTAAAGTAACAGCTTTATTAACTGACACAGAGGGAAGCTCATGACGATGTAAAATATGCTAGACGATTGGGTTGGCTGGATGTCCTAGACGCGAGTGCCACTGATCCCGCGACACTTTGACGCTGCTGAAGGCTTGCTTAATGGATGGTAGATCAAGATTATAGAGACCTCGGCGAGTGCCTCCTCTAAGCAGAACCGCCCTGGTGCCCGATCCTTAATAAGAAAATACCAAGGATGAAATTCAAAGAAGACATTATTATCATATGTGAGTTTCTTGACGGAAAGAAGGTTACGAGTGATGGATGGTACATGATGAATATTTTTGAGATGTAGTGGTTGTGTAGATGTAGGAATTATAGATTGACCAATATGTGTAATGCGCATACCTGCACCATTAGCAGTTTGGACGGTGTCCTTGCCATTATATTGCTCCTTGATGGTTAGCTTGTTGATGTCGTTGGAGAAGTGGTCCGTAGTTGTAGTATCCACATACCAGTATGGATCAACTGGGTACGAGGGAGTAGATGCGGCGACGTGATAGGCAGCAGCACCATTGTTGAGGGCAGCAAGTTGACGGTCCATATTACGACCATCGTTGCCAGCTCCCAGAAAATCTCTCTGAAATCGCTTGAAGCAACAAGATGCGACATGGCCAACTTTGGAGCATATTTGGCATACAGGTCGAGTGCCGCCACCACCACCCTGTCCACCCGAGTTGCGACCACCACCCTGGCCACGCGCGGGAGCAGGCGGACGCCAACCCGGAGCAGGTGCTCCCTGGGTGGTCCACTGAGCAGGCGGCATCGGAGGTGAGGGCTGGTATGTAGGAGCTCGTCCCCCACCTTGGCGAGACGTGTAGTGGGCGGAGTGAATATCGACGCTAAGCTCAGCGCGACGTGCCTCGACACGCTGCTCGGTATTGAGAAGCTGAGCGTAGACGTCCCGTATGGGCATAGGATCGAGCACCGACCGAGCGGAGATACGATCTACCAGGGAGTCGTAGTCGCGGTCGAGACCGGCGAGGAGAAAAGCGTTGAACTCCGCGGGGCGAAGTGGCTGTCCGATCGATGAGAGCACATCCGCCAGGGACTTAACCTTGTTGAAGAAGGCGTCGGCATTGGGGTAGTCATGCTTCTTCACCTTGGACAGCTCATTACGGATCGCCATGACCCGGGCTGTTGACTGTGAAGCAAAGCTTCCCTCCAGGGCCTCCCACGCCTCTCGCGACGTCGGGATCAGCATGACCAGGCCAAGAACCCCCTCACTGAGGGAGGAGACGATGGCGGAGAGGATGGCTTGATCCTGCTGGTGCCATGCCGAGTACTCGGGGTTGGACGTGGTAGAGGCAGGGGTGTCCCCGGAGGCTGGGACACTGATCTCTTCAGCCGGACAGGGTAGAGTGCCGTCGACGAAGCCAAAGAGAAGATTGCTCCTCAAGATTGGATCAACTTGAGTGCGCCAGTAGAGGTAGTTGTCCGCCGTAAGGCGGATGGTGAACTTGTTCGTCAGATCGATGGGGGCGTCGGGGATCCGCGACGCCATCACCGCCCGAGCTGCGCTCCCCGAGCTCATCGAGACACCGGAGAGAACTGTCCTGCCGGTCGAGGCGGTGGAGTAGCCGGACAGCGCAGGGGAGACGCCAGAGGTAGTCATGGCGCGATCGACGTGCGGCGGCGCGAGGCGGCGGCAGGCGATCTAAGCGGCGGCGGCTGTAAGGTAGGGTAGGATAGGCGGAAGCGAAGATTAGGTTTTGCTCTGATACCATGAAAGACAAACGGATGTGGTAGGGTAAAAGGCTCGTACCGTCTTGGGTAGGCCTGGTGTCATTATATAGTAGAGTTACAAAGGGTACAATTGGTATACAACTACAACACGTATACGTATCGAACTCTATACAAAATATTACGTCTATCAGGGGGTTGCGTTCATCTTGTAGCTCAACCTCTTCTCCAGATCATCTCTGTTCCCGTGGACTTGTTGCTATATCTCGTTGGGGCGGTTGGATTTGTTTCTCGCTGTTCGTGTGCTTCAGCTTGCACAGCTACACCGGCCTCGCGCGCGGGTAGGCAGCGATCGGATCGATGACGGACGGTGGCGAGCACCGGCGAGGAGTAACATCGGAGGCGGCGCTCGAGGAGAGCCTTCTGGCCGAGGACGGCGCGGCGAGGACGACGAGGAAGTGGGAAAAGACATACCTGGACGTGCTGGGCGTGTGCTGCTCCGCGGAGGTCGCGCTCGTGGAGAGGCTGCTGGCGGGGCTGGACGGCGTGAGAGCAGTGTCCGTCGTCGTCCCCTCCCGGACCGTGATCGTGGAGCATGACCCCGACGCCGTCTCGCAGTCCCGCATCGGTACGGTATCCGACAAATCTTTCCCGTTCCTCCTGATCTTGCTCTGAACTTACGACGTGTTGTCCCGGCATGGTGGATCAGTCAAGGTTCTGAACGGGGCGGGCCTGGAGGCGTCGGTGCGCGCCTACGGCAGCAGCGGGCTCATCAGCCGGTGGCCCAGCCCGTACATCGTGGCCTGCGGCGTCCTCCTCCTGGCGTCTTCCTTGAGGTGGCTCCTGCCTCCCCTGCAGTGGCTGGCCCTCGGGGCGGCCTGCGCCGGCGCTCCCCCGATGCTTCTCCGCGGGTTCGCCGCCGCCAGCAGGCTCACGCTGGACATCAACATCCTCATGCTCATCGCTGTCGCTGGTGCTGTGGCTCTCGGGGACTACACGGAGGCAGGCGTGATCGTCTTCCTCTTCACCACGGCAGAGTGGCTCGAGACCCTAGCCTGCACCAAGGTACCAACCACCAACCATGCATCTGGGAGATCCGGAAAGAATTACTACTCACCACACCACGATGTGATGATGCCAGGCCAGCGCCGGGATGTCGTCGCTTATGAGCATGATCCCGCCCAAGGCAGTCCTCGCTGAGACTGGCGAGGTTGTGAACGTGCGCGACATCGGCATAGGCGTCGTCATCGCGGTGAGGGCCGGGGAGGTGGTCCCGGTGGACGGCGTGGTGGTGGACGGGCAGAGCGAGGTGGACGAGAGGAGCCTCACCGGGGAGTCGTACCCGGTGCCGAAGCAACCGCAGTCGGAGGTCTGGGCCGGGACGCTCAACTTGGACGGTTACATTGCGGTGAGGACGACGGCTCTTGCCGAGAACTCCACGGTGGCCAAGATGGAGAAGCTGGTGGAAGAGGCCCAGAACAGCAGGTCCAAGACGCAGCGGCTCATCGATTCCTGCGCCAAGTACTACACGCCAGGTACTTCAGAGGTCGAAGTTTACGATGTTTCTGATGATGTACTGACTGGTTCCGCCGTTCTTTGCTGGGCAGCTGTGGTTGTCCTTGGAGCAGGGGCGGCACTGCTGCCGCTGCTGCTGGGAGCAGGTGATCCGGAGCGATGGTTCAGGCTGGCGCTGGTGCTGCTGGTGAGCGCCTGCCCCTGCGCGCTGGTGCTATCGACGCCTGTGGCCACCTTCTGCGCTCTCCTCACGGCGGCCAGGATGGGGATCCTCGTCAAGGGAGGGGACATCCTCGAGTCGCTGGGCGAGATCACGGCCGTCGCCTTCGACAAGACCGGCACCATCACCAGAGGGGAGTTCAGCATCGACGCCTTCCGTGTGGTTGGTGGACACGAAATTCAGATGACCCAGCTTCTCTACTGGTACGACGTCCTAGCTCATGGTTTTTCCTTCTTGTCAATCAATGAATAATATTAATTCGCAATGCATTTCTTGCAGGATTTCAAGCATTGAGAGCAAATCGAGCCACCCGATGGCAGCTGCACTCGTCGAGTACGCCCAGTCTAGATCAGCTGTCCAGCCCAATCCGGAAAAGGTCGCCGAGTTCCGAATCCTCCCCGGGGAGGGAATCTACGGAGAGATCGACGGAAGACACATCTACATTGGAAACAAGAGGGCATTGGCAAGGGGATCATACAGCCACAGCCACACAGGTGAGACTACTATTGTGCATATGTGTGTATATATAGCAACGGAACACTGACGAACAAATAATCAAAGTTCAGACCACAACTGACTCAGCTCGATTTTGTTGTGACGTTGATTCTCCAGTTGCAGAAAAAACAATAAACGATCTCAAGGGCGTGTCCATCGGCAACGTGATCTGCGACGGGGACCTCGTCGCCGTGTTTTCGCTTTCCGACGACTGCCGGACCGGCGCGGTTGAAGCAATTCAGGAGCTGAGATCCATGGGCATCACTTCAGTAGTGATGCTCACGGGAGACAGCGCGGAGGCAGCCGCGCACGCGCAGGAGCAGCTCGGCGGCCTCCTGGAGGAGCTCCACTCCGAGCTCTTCCCGGAGGACAAGGTCCGGCTCGTCGCCGCCCTCAAGGCCAGGGCCGGCCCGACGATGATGGTCGGCGACGGCATGAACGACGCCCCGGCGCTGGCAATGGCGGACGTGGGCGTCTCCATGGGCATCTCCGGCTCCGCCGCCGCAATGGAGACCAGCCACGCCACGCTCATGTCCAGCGACATCCTCAGAGTCCCCGAGGCCGTAAGGCTTGGCAGGCGCGCCCGCCGGACCATCGCCGTCAACGTTGTGACGTCGGTGGCCGCCAAGGCCGCCGTCCTCGTGCTTGCTCTCGCGTGGCGCCCGGTGCTGTGGGCGGCCGTGCTCGCCGACGTCGGCACGTGCCTGCTCGTGGTGCTCAACAGCATGCTGCTTCTTGGGGAGGGAGACCACGGGAAGGAGGAGGCGTGCCGCGCCACGGCGAGGTCGCTGGACATGAGGAGGTCTCAGCTCGCCGCGCTCGCATTGACCACTCCTGCCTCCGAAAGTGTTGACAGACCTAAAGACGGCCACTGCTGTCAGGAACAAAGCGAGCCTCATGAGCACGAGGTTGCCATCGACATACGAGCCGACGAGCACCACCAAGAAGAGCTGGCGTATGGAGAAGTCACCGGACCCGACCCTTCCGTCATGC
The DNA here is from genome assembly GCA_007115705.1 of Dactylis glomerata. Lineage (NCBI taxonomy): Eukaryota > Viridiplantae > Streptophyta > Magnoliopsida > Poales > Poaceae > Dactylis > Dactylis glomerata. Next base: position 51,861 of record QXEO01000032.1, on the reverse strand, counting down.
CTACTTCTTCGAGCTGCGCGTCGCAAGGATGCTGCTCCGGTGGAACAGATAGCAAGTGAAGAGTGCACAAAAACATTGTGTGTTATTGATTGATGAGCATTGTGTTGTCACAATGACGTACTATTTGTTTCCTGTTTATAAAAGATTTCATTTCACAATCTGAACTATTGCTAGTGTAGGATTTGTGCAAGCCTCTGCTATTCACTTTCTCTGAACAGAACCTATCATTAATCGCTTTCGCGGCCTAGGATTCTTAATTAGTTTACGACATGTCCAGGCCAGCCAGAAGTGTTCTGCAAGGGCTGGGTCTCGGAGCAGTTCTCGTGGCAAGGGCTCGGAGTCGGAGCCCATCCTGCAGAAGGCAGTCAAGCGTGCTGCGGCCAAGTCAGGTACTCCCACCCCTTCCCCTCTTGCTTCGTTCCTGTCTCTTTCTGCTTCGCCGGACTTGCACTTTCTAGAGGTCGCGGATGACTGTGGCATTGTTCTGGGCACTCACTCTTCCTCGGCGTCTGAGATGCTGTCACTCATTCGGGCTAAGGAAGTTTGCCAAGCCAAGATTGCTGAAGCGCTTGAAAGAGCTGCGATCAAAAAAGCTCAGCAGGAGAAGGAACGGTTGCAGGAAGACTCGGGGGCGCCCTCCACCAGTGCGGTGGGGGCGCCTGTTGTGTCTACTCAGGGTGAGGGACATATTGCTTCCCAGGACGAGATGGAATCGGTCACGATTGCCTCGCTAATCAAGGAAAAGAAAAAGAAGGCGCCCAAAGTGGTTCTCCCTCCCAGGACTAACCTGCGCGCGACTCCAGCTCGCCAAGCACGAGCCTTAAACCATGTGCAGCAATGAGAGCTGCCGGGTGGAACATGAGGGGGTTCGGTCGGAGGGGTCGTCGAACCCAGCTAAGGGACTTTATCAGAAAAGAGCAGCTGGACATTATATTCCTCCAAGAAACAATTCGCCAAGATTTTACAGACCAGGAGCTTCGGGGACTTGTCAATGGTGAACTCTTCCACTGGCATTGGAGAGCAGCGGTTGGGCGGTCTGGTGGAATGCTGCTGGGCGTCAAGGATGAATCGTTTGAGGTGGGGGCCATCGATCAGGGCCCTTTTTTCCTCAGTGCCACACTCCTTCACAGAGAATCTAAATTCAAGTTTGTGTTCGTGGGGTGTATGGGCCAGCGGATCACGCCCGCTCTGCGTCCTTTCTTGCTGACCTGGAGATCAAAGTTGAAAGCTGCTCATACCCAGTGGTGGTGTTGGGAGATTTCAACTTGATAAGGGGAACTCGGGACAAGAACAATTCCAACATCAACTGGCCCTTGGTAAGTGCTTTCAACGATTTCATTGCTCGTCTTGCGCTGAGAGAGGTTGCTCGCACGGGTGCTCGCTTCACGTGGTCCAATAGGCAGCGCGCCCCAGTTCGGTGTGTCCTGGACAGGGTCTTGGTGTCCCCAGAGTGGGAGACCCAATTCCCTCTAACGCTGCTAAGGGCTACAACTTGCCTGGGCTCGGATCATTCGCCCCTGGTGTTGGACACGGGCTCTAATGTTCCTAAAAGGTCTAATAGATTCTTCTTTCAGGCCAGCTGGCTGCACTTGCCTGGATTTGTGGAGTTAGTCAAGAATCGATGGATCTTGCAGGCAGAAAGCATCAGGAGATGCAGAGGTCCTATTGATTGGTGGCAGTCCCAAGCTTTAGATCTGAGACAATTCTTAAAGGGTTGGAGTGCCAACCTTGGAAAGGATACTAAGGAGGCTAAAGCCAAGTTGCTGGCTCACATTCAACAGCTTGATTCTTTGGCTGATGGAGTGGGCCTTGATGAAGATGGTTGGGCCCTTCGCTATCATCTTGAGGGCCAGATGATGGAAATGCTGGGTAGAGAAGAGGACTACTGGAGGCAGAGGGGGCGGCAACAGTGGTTGCTTCAGGGTGATGCAAACACAAAAAATTTCCATGCTTTTGCCAATGGTAGAAAGCGCAAATGTGCCATTCACACTCTCTCCTCTGAAAGTGGCCTGGTCTCAGAGCCTGCAGCTATTCAAGCCTTAGTGTATGACTTTTACCAAGGATTGATGGGCTCTGAGGAAGATAAGGTGCTTAGTCTTTCGCCAGACCTGTGGGTTGGTGATAAGTTGGTTTCCCCTCTCGAGAATGATGATCTTATGAGATCTTTTACTGCTGAGGAATTGGACTGGATTCTCAAAGACACAAAGTCTGATACTGCCCCAGGCCCGGATGGCCTGCCAGTTATCTTTTTTAAGAGATTCTGGCCTCTGCTGAGAAAGGAGGTCCTCGCAATCCTGAATGGGTTTGCTCTGGGAACAGTGGACATTGCCAGACTTAACTTTGGGATCCTCTCGCTAATCCCTAAGGTGCCCGGTGCAGACAACATCAAGCAGTTCAGGCCGATTGCATTGATCAATGTGATCTTCAAGTTGGTGTCTAAGGCCTATGCCCATCGCCTCTCTCCAGTGGCCCATAGGATTATCTCTCAGGCGCAGACTGCCTTCATCAAAGGACGGTTCATCCAAGATGGACCGCTTGCCTTACATGAAATCATTCATGAGATTAAATCCAAGAAGCTATCTGCCATCCTTCTCAAGCTGGACTTTGAGAAAGCCTATGACCGGGTCAACTGGCAGTTCCTGCAGGAAGTGCTCCTCAGGAAAGGTTTTGAACCTGCTTATGTTCACAGAATTATGCAATTAGTCAGAGGAGGTCAGACAGCAATTTCTATTAATGGTGTGGTCGGCCCTTATTTCAGAAATAAAAGGGGAGTTCGCCAAGGGGACCCAATCTCGCCCTTGCTATTTGATTTTGTTGCTGATGCGTTAGATGCAATTCTGTCCAAGGCCAGGGTGGCTGGACATATCAAGGGAGTGGTCCCCCATTTGATTCCAGGGGGAGTCTCTCACCTCCAGTATGCAGATGACACCATGATCCTCTTGCAGAATACTGACAGTGGGATTAGGAACTTGAAATTCATTTTGCTGTGCTTTGAGCTGCTCTCGGGGATGAAGATTAACTTCCACAAGAGCGAGGTCATAGTGATGGGGGCTTCTCCTGAGGAGGAGGAAAGGGTTTCCAGACTTCTCAACTGTAAGCGTGGCAGTTTCCCCTTCACTTACCTGGGCTTCACCATGTCTGACCACAAACTCTCAATAGCTGATAATGAGCCCTTAGTTGTTGTGGTGGGAAAAAGGGCTGCTCCTTGGCAAGGGAGGTTTATGTCTTCTGCTGCTAGGCTGACTTTAATTGATGCTTGCCTGTCTAATTTGCCAATGCACACCATGGGTCTGTTCCTGCTGGCAGATGGCACCCATGCTGGTTTCGATAAACACAGGAACAGATTTTTCTGGGAGGGCCAAGGGACTAAGAAGAAGTACCACTTGGTCAAATGGCAAGATATCTGTCAACCTAAGGGGCAAGGTGGCCTGGGTGTCACAGATACCAAGTTGATGAACATTGCCCTAATGGCTAAGTGGATTTGGAGATGTTTCTCTGGCCATGATGAGGAGTTACTGTGGTTAAAGCTTCTCAGGGCCAAATATAGAGTTAGTGAGCTTTTCACCTCTCCAAACCCAGTGGGTTGTTCTCCATTCTGGCATAGTATCCACAAGATCAAAAATCACTTCAGAACAGGAGTCAAATTTGCCCCAGGGGTTGACTCCAAGCTAAGCTTTTGGAAAGACCTGTGGGTAGGTGAAGTACCTCTCAGGGTGAGATTTCCTTCACTATACCAAAAAAGCTCTGATACTGACCTGTCAATTGCCTTGGCTTATTCTGAGGAGGGATGGCGGATTCCTTTTCGTAGGAGTCTAGACCAGAATGATCTCCAGCACTGGAGGGAGCTGTGTAATTTAGTGGAAGATATAGACTTGCCATTTGCACCCGACAGTATCTCCTGGCACCTTGATTCTTCAGGCAAGTTCTCAACTAGATCTCTCTATCTGGAGATGTCCAAGAGGCCTGAGGTGCCCCTGACCAAGTACATATGGAACTATGATATTCCTCTGAAAATCAAAATCTTTACCTGGCAGCTATCCAGGGGACGGCTCCCCTCCAACGACCAAATCTTGCTCAGGCTGGGACCTTCTGATGGAGATTGTTCTTTGTGTGGAGATATAGAGCATGTCGACCACATTTTCTTTCAGTGCCCCTTGGCTCAATTCCTTTGGTGCGGGGTAAGAGAAATGTTTGGGGTGGCCTGGAACCCCAGGTCCAGAGTGGACTGGTTCGCTATTCTTGATGCTCTCAATCCTAGGGCCAAGAGGGCAGTGTGGACCTTCTTTGCAACCCAATGTTGGGCTATCTGGACTACTCGTAATAAGTTCACTATTGAGGGGAAGTTCCCTCGGCAACCTGCTGACTGCATTTTCAAAATTCTTCTTTCTTTGCAGCTGTGGCGGCCGCTTCAAAAAACTAAGTTCAGAGGGATGATGGACGAGCTGATCCTCATGACGAAGGCGTCGTTCGCCAACTCCTACTCGCCTCCATCTCCATCTCCGATGCCGCACACCTAACTTCCTTTGTTGAGCTGAGCTCCCGTACTTTTCACCGGTCCCGGAACTTATTCTCCAGCCTGCGTGCTGTGTCTCGTTTTGTATTAAGTACTTGGTGTGTGGGTGCCTGGGACTCACCAGTGTGGTGGGTGCCTGGGCTGGGTGTTACCTGCGTGTCCCCTCCCTGGGCAGCAGGTCCTAAACTTCGTTGCATTCATGTTTGCTTCGTTGCTGTGTGGTTTTATTAATTTAAAGCCGGGCACGAGGTGCCTTCTATCTAAAGTGTTCTGCAAGACTGCTAGTTCCACTATGCAGTGATTCCCAGCGCGTATTCATGTCTTGTAAAAATTTGCATTCAGGTTATTGATTTCAATACGAACAAACGCTGCTGAATTTGGTACTCCCTCCGACCCATAATACTCTTCGCTAATACGGATGTATCTAGACACATTTTAATGGTAGATACATCCATATTTACGAAGAGTAATATGGGTCGGAGGGAGTAGAAAAAGAATCTCACATGAAAGAAACTATTGTACAAGAGTCCACTTCTCATTTCTTATTATGTTATCAAAAACTGCTCATGTGTCTTCTCTTCTTGATCTCATGTATCATGTCTTCTTGATCTTTTTTACAACTTCCTTTCTCCAAAGTGCTGCTTTGTTCTCTGTATTACTATTACTAGATGACCCGTTGCGCCACTGGCGCAAAGGCAGATTTCAAGCGGTATTGTAGCCACAAAGAGTAAATTATTCTAATTTAAATTAAAATATTAGTCTTCAAAATCCAATGTTATATAATTATTTAGATACAGGTCAAAACACTTGGATTCCACCAATGAATTTTTGTTCAGCCATAAAGAAAGAATTTAGGAATCTGAGTGTTGTTAACTGAATCTTGATCAGAACATAAGCCATATACACTTTGTTTTATAGGGAAAGGTGAAAAGATCACAAGAGATGCATGTTTACCACATAGCCTAAAAAGTCATGTTGTAGTTTTTTAAGCACACCTAAATGAACCAGCTCTAAAAATTACTCATAACAATATTACACATGGCCTAAGTATAATTTAAACATGTCTGAACATTCATCTAAATTATTCATATTTCATCCAAAAGTAATTCTAAGTGTAATTTAAACATGTAACCGTTACGCATAAACATCTTTTTCCCAAAAATTTTGCCTTTTTACAGGATGTTTAAAACGACTTAATAACTATAAGAGGAAGAGATAAACAGCTCGCAAAAAAGAAATGGACAAAACGACAGCTAATGCCACATGACTTGTGAGACATTAACTTCTTCCTCTATTACTATAGAACCCTCAAAATCATGATACTCCACCGGAGAACCAGTAATATCAAGTATTATACTCCCTCCGATCGGAAATAAGTGTCGGTGGCTTAGTACAAACTTTATACTAAGTTAGTACAAAATCACCGACACTTATTTCCGATCGAAGGGAGTATAATAGTTCAAAAATAGGTGGGCCATATGTTGGAATGCATAGAACTAAATTTACTCCAGAGAACACATAGCTAACGATATTGATTCTTCAAACAATTGGAGAATATGATACAGGACTAGACTGGACACTTCCCCAAATCCCCCACGCTATGGTTCAAGAATTGCCATGTCTTCTCTGAATCAATGCTGAATAAACTGTCACTCGAAACTAATAGCCAAATTACAGAGTTCAGTACCAAGAATTGGTTGAAAAGGGGAAACACATAGGTTCCAGTAGTTTTTAAAGAACATCAAGAACACCTCCAGGAAGAAAGAACATAAACCTCGATAACAGTTCAATTGCACATCTGACATGGCCTCATCATCGTTTCTCCCTTCCACCATGCCAAACTCACCAACACCATCCAAATTCTCCCTAAACTTTGTTTCTAGAGCTAAAGCTGAATCTAAGGGGACATAACAGAAATACCAGACATGAGACATCACTGCACTGCTAGCTGCTCAAGAAAGCGCTTTTCGTCCTTCTCTACACATCTATACTTGACGCCTTGATGCGCAGGTCATCGACATCAACAGATCCAGACATGATGAAGCCCATGCAACATCAAGTTGGTAGATAGCATAATGTGTTCCCTGCATAAATTTCCAGCATGCTATTATCAGTCTAATTACACTGACCAGTAACCCTCCATAATCCTATAAGCCTTGTTTCTCTTTATAAACATGCATGTTTTGTATAAAAAAATCAAGGACAGACCAATCAACCCAACACAGAAAAATTACACAGCTCAATATGAGCAAACTAATCATCTAAGGGGAGAAAAGAACATAACACAAGGCAGAACAAAGTATTTTTTTTAGAATAAAAGGCCTCGCGCCCGGTTCCATTGAAGAAACCACCAGAGTACAGCAACACACCAAAAACGCCAGCCACAGTCGCGGGAACATGCCACTCGCATGCCCGGCAAAACTCACATACCCCCCAAAAAACCCGAGTCATCTTTATTACAAACGATCTCAAACCCGCGCAGGGGAAACACACACACCGCTAGCCTTTCAGAGGATCTTCAACATATCACCTTCCTCTACCAGATGAATCGATCTCGCGCCAAGGTTCCTCTGCAAACTCTTCAGGGTGGTGTCCCAATCAGCATCAGCACCAGCTTGACTCCACACAGCTGGCTCATCCATGATCTTCTTCACCACCAGCTGCTGAAGGCCACCACCAGATTCCCTCACACAGGTTCCGGCCACATCAACAGGGGTGGTTGCCTGGCAGAACAAAGTATTACCTGACAGCCACCAAACTGAAGTCTGTACATCCAAAATACTCCATCCGACCCATAGAGAAGCAGATCCAAAATACTCCCTCCGACTCTCATTTGTGCCGGGTAAAATCCATTTCCTAATGGAATTTATATTGCCTGACAGCCACCAAACATCACATTCACTATGAATTTAATTTCCTAATGGAATTTATATTGCAATGCATCCAGAAATCCTAATAATATTAGTTCTCATCTTTTTACAACAAAAGCTATCGAGAAAACTAATTATCTAGAATTAGAGTACATGTCAATGCCTAAACACCTTCTTAAAATTTGCACCAGTTCAGAGGATCAAGAGAAAAGAATGGAGATCTAACATTTAATTAACCAGGCCTAAGAGTATGGAGTATAAAGTATATTTAACAGATATAAAAAGAATGGAGATCTAACATTTAATTAACCAGGCCTAAGAGTATGGAGTATAAAGTATATTTAACAGATATAGTTCACATTGGACACTTCAGAACAAATAATAGGTTTGACTAAACATTATCACAGGAGAACATAAAACATGGTCGCATCCATTTTCTGTAAGAACCTTATTATTTACAAGAGGTGCAGTATAACCTTTGACATATAATTTACATAAATCTTAAATGGACCAGGATTTAAATGACCAACAAGATGACTATCATAAACAGTTATAAGCATGTCATATTCAGCTATACGCAATTTTCACTGAGAACTGAATGGAGATGGCAACACTGCAAGTAATCAGAAGGCCCGACCCTCTGCCTCCGCGTCCGCCACTCATCTCCATTCTTCTCACTACACCGCAAAACCGACACAAACATGCAAGAAGAAACACGATTTCACAACTGGTTGGTGTAAGCTTTTTAAGAAACTCAGTTCAGTTATTATTTACTTGGCTTAAAAGGGCTAAAAAATATTTGAACCTAGCTGCAGACCCACATCAATCTGTATAGGCTAGGATTGGGATGAAGACTGAGAGAGTTGAGGAGAGGAAGAAACATACCTAGTACAAATTCACTTGCAGCCTTCTTTTATTTCCCTCGTCACCGATAACCAATGTCGACATTAGGTGCCAATTTATATCCTGAATATCTAAAAGAAAACTCTAAATCTATACTTAAATAGCTCAGCTAACAAACTATGGTGTAGCAAAATAATGTGACCATTTTTGGATAAGAAGTCTCGGCCAAAATACTAATGCGGCATGGTACACGAAAATGCATCATATAACTAATTAGTTAGTTGCTTAATCAAGAGATAAATTACATGCCCTTGGAAACCATACTACTAAACCATTTCAAAAAGCTAGCCAGAAAGGCAAAAACCTTATAGGCGAAATACCGAAGATCATGTAGCGAGATAAACTACCCAACCGCCGAAAAATAGTTTATAGTCTATATTATAAGTATGATTGGTAGTAAGAATGTGGGGATTTGGAATACTGAGTACTGGCAAATGGGAGACAAAATCTTCTACATAGTTTACTGATTAATAATACAACAGGAAATTTGTAGCACATAACAGAATGGACGCCAAGAGCACAATGAGGAGTTCTCCTAGAAAATAATACTCAAGAGCATGCTCTAATACCCTAGAACACCTGCATGCTCAAGAGAATCTCTGAGATGTCCACGTGACTGGATACATACCTCCTATCTTAACAGCTGCTTGGAGTACAGAGGGAGCTGCTCACTGGTTATCTGGAAAACATGGGGCTGCAGCCTTGGGCGATAACCTCGAAGATGCAGTGGCTATTGTCCTGTCGGACCCTTCCGGCGAAATTCCACGCAGGTGAAATTTTTCTGATTCCCTATTGAGATATTAACTCTAAAATATTGTTATGCTTACCAAGATTAAGGCAGTACATAATTCGCCTTCTGTTAGGCAGCAAAACTACACACAAACCTTTTCTTAACCTTAGGTGCACGCAAACTAAATCACAATAGCACTCGAGATCCATCGATGATCTCTTAGCACTAATGATGCCGCCAATTCTCAACTCAACCTCCGCAGCATCCTATGCAGCAAAAAATACAAAAGGAAAATGTGATATTTTCAAGTTTGATGCAAGATCATAGAAACATGACATCAGCCAGAAGCATGGCACGTCTCGATGCTAGCCACAACCGACTCTCCTCTTGATGTCTCACCGGTTGCTGACATGAGAGAGATCGAGGGGAAAACCCAAAAAAAGATCAAGAAAAGCCTCACCTAAGCATCATCTACATCGGCACCGCCTTTTCTTCCATGAGCATGCCATCACCGCATATATAGTGCCCCGCTTGGTTGATAGCTTCTCTACAAGTAACAAAAAACAGAGTGGCAAAAAAGGATCAGCACACAGCGATTCCATCAAACAGTTCACGTGTAGAAGGAACAAAAGCAAGAGAAGGAGTGTGCCAGGGGAGGCCAGCAGGCTAGAGCGGGGCCATGAGCTCCTTAGCAATAACAACACGAGCTCATACCTGCTGCTGGTCGCTCGACGGCCACCATTGCCAATCAGCTGAGGTTGCGGTCGTCCATCCGCTGCGGCCGCCTGGCAGCCGCCGTTGTCATCTGCCGCCCCCACTATCATCCACCCTCCTCCAGTGGCTTCCTCGTCTGCCGCATCTAGCCACCGCGGTCGCTGCCGCTGCCTGCTCCCGCGATCCAGACGCTGTCGCTCGGGCCGCCGCGGACGCTTGGCGCGTGCTCCATGCAGCCGCCTGCTCCTGCACAGTGAAAACCCTAGATCTGCCTGAGGTAAAAATATATGCGCCGCCTCCTTCCATCTCAAGCCCGCCGGCTCCTCTCTCCTGGCTGCGCCGTCGTCCTCTCCAGTCCCTTTTATCCGCAAACAGTTTGTTTGCAGCAATATCAGTTGTAAAATAGGAACAACAAGAGAAAAGGGTCAAAGAAATCAGACATGTCACACGAGTATGACTCACCAACGAAAATACAAGCAGTCAATTGATGCCTTACATCCTTATTATCAGCTCCCTGTAAGCAAGTTGTACCTCAAAAAACAACATGAATTTCAGAGGAGCATGGAACCAGAGATGGAACGGGCACTTAACCACAAACCTCAAAATGATTTTCTTATCTCGTACCCCCTCATCCTCTTATCCCTGTAGCCGGTGCAGGGGAGAGACAAGAGTGAGATGAGAGAGAGAGAGACAAAGAGAGAGAGGAGGCAAACTTGGACAAATCCTAGCGTCGTGCTCCTGCCAATCCGCATCCCCAAGGCACGCAACGCCGTTGCCGCTGTTGCTACATCCGGTCTCCCCGTGCCGCCTCCACTTTTGGTCCTGCACGGTCGGCCCTCCTCCTTCGAACCGCGAGTCCTGCTGCCTCCACCCACCTTCTCTGCTGATTGGGGGATGATGGGAGTAGGGAGAATGCTGCTGATTGGAGAGGAGGGGATTGGGGAACGGGAGGAGAGGATTGGGGAACGAGAGGAGGCGGCGACTGGTTGGGGAACCAGAGGAGGCGGATGATTGGGGGATAGGTTTTCACCCTGGCTTTTATACCTAAGCCAAAGAAAGCAACACGGCCAGATTGTTTTGCGACACTGACGACAAGTTTTCGCTGTGACTGCATCTTGGCCCCACAACCTCGTACCCCACATGTCACAGAGCAAATCAGGCAGCGGGATGGTGAAGAAAAATTTACCACATCCAATGGCTGTGGTTGACGCGGGTGAAAACTAATACTGTGCAGGTAACATCCATCGTGCTCCATCGCGCAAGCGCAACCATGCTGAGGAGCCGGGTAGACTAGTGTCCTTTAGAAGAGTAATGTGGGTTCATGTTTTAGCTAAAGCTCGTTAAACCTTTCTCAAAAAAAGCCAAACTTCCTTTTTTTTTATCTGCCATGCCTCAAAGGACATACAAAAACAACAAAGGGATTCTCGTCATAATTGTTGTTCCTGTGAGTTGTCCTTGCTTGAGCCTTTTGCATGACTGAAACTCCCATCCTTCGGGATCCTAGAACTTGCCTTTCTGCCACAGCAGGTTGCTTAGCTATCCTCTGTTTTTTTGCACTGTGGCAAGGCACCATGTTCCAGTAGCTGTTGTCTTCAAGATATTCTTTCTCAGCAGGCAAATTCAAAATAGGAGCAACATAAACCATTGCAGATAGCGAAGCTAATTCCTTCTTCTTACCTCCCTTCACATCATACCAACCTCCATCCTTCAGCCAACTCCCACTACTAGGAAAACCCTCGTAAGTGTCAACCTGTTGGTTGCACACTATTTTGGCGCCGCGCTACTATTACGAGCATCGGTGTAGAAAAACACGTCGCGCTACCATTAAAAGCGTAACGGTGGCGCGGTCCCAAGAGCGTCATGCTGCCCCTATGTGGGCCCGACAGTTGGACCGAAGCGCACGTAGAGCTAGGCGTGGGGCATTACCGCCACGCCACCGGCACCGCCATAATGGTGGCATGGAAAATGGGTAACAATGTGGGACCCAGCATACCACTGCATGTATAGTATGCAAGTTGTTGACATAACACTAATGGAACACCGTCTCACTAGTATTACATCGATCATAGTGTTACAACAGAAACATCGCAGGTCCAAGGTAGGTCTATAGGATTACAACTTTCAGCATACCAAAGATCTTCAGATCCTCCTCAACAGGTAGAAGTTTAGTCCTGGCGACTACAAATGAGAAAGAATACCTTGAAGACTAAACTAAAGCTACAACTAATACAGTTGGCTTACTACTCAACTATAGAATTACCCTAACTACTTAGGTTCTAGGATTAGGGAATTAGTTCCCTTCTATTCTTATTCTAGTTTTCCACCAAGCTTGGTATAATTGTTGACTCCATTGGTAATCCTGACATTGGTAGAATGCTTCATCTTGATCTTTAGTGTCTCGAGGTTGCCTCCTTGAGTTGCTTCCAATCTAAGCAAGGGTTAAGAGGGAGTGGGCTGACTAACGAGCGTTACCCAGCAAGTTCATAGGGGAAATAAGGTGTTTTATGCACTATCTAAAGCCTTAGACCAAAGAGTCGTTCGGCTATGCAAGTTTTTGTAAATATTTCTTCAAGAGGTTGCTTTTATTCTGAAAACTATGCCCGTCAGCCTTCATGGGTTACTAGTGCCTTGTGGGCACCTTTCCTGCAGTGTTCGCAGCTCCTTCCCGGAACAAGGGGTAACATGCCACATCCTTTTACACTCTGCAGAGGTGCTTACCTCCAAAAGAGATCAAAGCCTTGCTGCACAACTGAGCGATCTTTTCCATCCACCACACTTCCTTGGTGTAGAGCCCAGTCGATGATCCAAGCCATTCAACGTCCTTCTCCGCACAATGCATGCCCACCCAATTCTGCCAAGCAGGTTTAACCCCTGATATTCACCCTTCAAGATGAAGTACCTAGGCGTCTCTTGTAGACCATCCTAGACACCAGTGTCCATGGCCACTAAGGGGTTCCACCCATGTGCATGTAGTCTGCTAGACATACAACATACGGTAGTTGAGTATCCGTTGACATACGAATGGAAGAAGAGACAGATGACTTTCCTGTCCCATTCCAAGCCTTTTGGACTACACGGTTTTTATGGCGCAAGAATAATTGCGGCATTGGTTGTTAAGTCCTAGGGTTTAATTTCCCGTGCAAATGGAACCTCCACCATAACAATCATACCATGGTTCCATTTGCCAGCCATCCTAGGTTGCCACCACTCGAGTCGATAAACAGCTAGTCATATTAATTATGAAAAGTAAACCTTTTGCTTTTAGATGCAGTAGTGATACGACATGTATATATTTGCAAGTAATTTGATAAAAAATAATCAAAGGCATGAGCAAGAGTGAAATTTTTCTTTTTGATTGCAAGATTATGCGAGCCAAAAACTTTGATACGTAAGAAATTCCAGTTCTATAATAGCAACATCATCCAGTAAGGATGATGTTAGAAAACTGTAGCATGATATACATAATATATGATATGCATCGCTCGAAGCATAACCTAACCCCCATAATTTGTTATTATTGAGTTGTGGTGACTTCTTTGTAATGTGTTGCACTTTTAAGTTCTATTACACACACAAGTTTATTAATGGTTTGTTTGGATGCTTCCATTGGGGCTAGGTATTGGACATTTGGATTGTCCGAAGCCCGAATACTATGAATGAGGTTGTTTGACTGGTCTAAGTATTCGGCCTATGCATTTGAGCCAAATATCGAGCTACCGAGCAGCCAGTTTTCCAATGTCCTTGGGTAGAGCTCGACATTTGCCTGCATTCGGCCTCAAAACATTTTCTCGTTCTATCTTCTTCATCCCTCGGCTGATACCCTCGAACAGGAGAGGGCAAGTACGCTCCCACCACCGTTGTCCCCCTTATCCTTCGCCTTCGGCGAGCTGGACGTTGCTGCATCCTGATGTCTCACAGGACCCGTTGGGAAACCACAAGAGGGAGGTATGGTGAGCACAGCAGCAAGTTTTCCCTCAGTATGAAACCAAAGTTTAATCGACCAGGAGGAGAAAGAAATCACTTCTGAAGGTTGTTGCTAGCTGACTTTGGCAGGGCGCTAGAAAACAGTTGATGGCGCGTGGTCGGCGCCAGCAGCAATGTGAAACCTGCACACAACACAACCAAAATACTTTGCCCCAACTTACAGTGAGGTTGTCAATCTCACTGGTTTTGCTAAAAATAAAGGATTAGACGTATAGTGTGGAAGGAGATGTTTGTTTGAAGTGAAGTAAATAATACTTGCGGAAAGTAAACAATGTTTGCAGGAGATGGTATTATAAATGTAAAACAATGGATCGGGGTCCACAGTTCACTAGAGGTGTCTCTCCATAAAGATATAACATGCTGGGTGAACAAATTACAGTTGGGCAATTGACAAAATAGAGAATGCATAACAATGCATGTACATGTCATGAAGATCACTATGAGATTCATTTGGGCATTACAACATAATACATAGATCGTAATTCAACTGCATCTATGACTAATAATCCACCCTTAGGATATCATCTGAACAACCTTTAGGTATTAAGTTGCAAGCAACAGATTATCACCTTAAGCAAAGTGTGTAATGTAAACAATACAATTATCCTTGAACAAAAGATTGTTGTTTTCTCCCTAGTAGCAACAACGCATCTACAACCTTAGAAGTTATTGTCACTCTCCCAGATTACTAGAGGCATGAACCCACTATCGAGCATAAATACTCCCTCTTGGAGTCACTAGCATCTACTTGGCCAAAGCATCTACTAGAAACGGAGAGCATGCAAGATCACAAATAACATAGACATGATAGATCAATAATCAACTTGACATAGTACTCAATATTCATCGGATCCCAACAAACACAACATGTGGAATTATAATAAGATGATCTCGATCATGTAAGGCAGCTCACAAGATCTAAGCATGAGGCACAAATTGGAGAACACAACCATCTAGCTACTGCTATGGACCCATAGTCCAAAGGTGAACTACTTACGCATCACTCTGGAGGTAGGCATGGCGATGAAGAAGGCCTCCGGTGATGATTCCCCTCTCTGACAGGGTGCCGGGAAGAGTTTTTGGACCCTCCTGAACTAGGATCGATGATGGCGGTGGCTTATAGTACTTTTCGTGGATGGAGGCTCTGGCCTTTAGGGTTTTCCCGATGAAGTGAATTTATAGGTGGAAGGGCAATGTCAGAGGGCGCCTGGGGGCCCACACCATGGGGTGGCGCGGCTAGGGGCTGGGCCGCGTGACCACCTGGTGTGGCCGGCTCCTGGCTGGTCTCTGTCTCCCCTTTGGACTCCGTCTTTGTGTCAGATAAATAGAAACTTTGGCTTTTGTTTTGTCCAATTCCGAGAATATTTCCTTCAGTAAAAACTAGAATAGAAAAATAGCAGAAAACAGGAACTGGCACTGTGGCATCTTGTTAGTGGGTTCTTTCCGGAAAATGCATAAAAATGCCACAAAGTGTAAACAAAACATAAAGCAATTGGTGTAAAACAAGCATGGAGCATCAAAAATTATAGATACGTTTGCAACGTATCAAGCATCCCCAAGTTTAACTACTGCTCGTCCTCGAGTAGGTAAGTGATAACAAAAAATAATTTTTGAGGTGACATGCAGCCAACACAATCTTGATCAAGTTAATGTAAGGCATAGGACACCTTCAAAGTTATTTGTTTGTTTGTTTGTTTGTTTTGAGCATAGAGAAAAGATCATGAATAATAATGCATTGAAAGTTATTTGTTCGTTTTGAGCATACATAAAACATAGCAAAGTGGTATTCAGCTTGTCCTTCATGGAGTAGCAAAACATAAATGCATAGGACACCTTCAAAGTTCAAAAGGTGACTAGATACAAATAATTTGAGAACAAGCTATACCATAATCATGAATCAATCAATAATAAATTTTGGGACTATGCACATTATACTCAGAATGACAACTATGCTCTCTTAATTGGTGCATAAAGATAGAAGATGAAGACTCAACATAAAAGTAAAAGAAAGGCCCTTCATAGAGGGAAGCAGGGATTTACCATGTGCTAGAGCTTTTCATTTGTAAAACAGAGATAAAAAATTGTTTTGGGAGGTGGTTGTTCCTGTCAATGAATGGCAATGGGGTTCTTGTTATCTTCCATACTAAACAAGTTGAGAGCGGTTCCGAGTTATTGAAAATAGGAATTTACATGCTCTTTTATAAAGTTTGGCACTTCTCCCCACCTTTGCTTTCACAAACCATGGCTAACCGAATCCTCGGGTGCCTACCAACAATCTCATACCATGGAGGAGTGCCTTTTTTCTTTTTGAAGTTATAATGGTCTGACCAGCTCTATTGCAAAATTAGTGATGAGCAGATAAAGCATGCAAGTCAAGGGGTACTTAATTTAGTATAGAAGATAACAAACCCAACCACTATGTCCTCATAAGCTAAAAACAGTGTCACAAAATGAGAAATATTTTGAAGATTTTAAAGGTAGCACATGAAAATTTACTTGGGATGGTTTGAAATGCCATGCATAGGAATTTATAGTGGACACTTTATGATAAATTTGGTTTTTGGGAGTTGGATGCATGAGTAGAGCTCATACTCAGTACAGATGAAGGCTAGCAAAAGACTGGGAGCGACCAACTAAGAGAGCAATAACGGCCATAATCATGCATAGCGAAAAAACATTATTAATCAAAGCATAAAGTGATATTACAAGTCAAAAACTAAATGATTAGAGGCTTGAGGTGACTAGTTTATAGTCATAACATGGTGTAAGCATGCGCCAAGTCAACCCAAATAAAGCATCAAAGGAGAATACCACAATATTATGCTTCTATATGATAAAAACAACGCATGATTCCTTCAATGGCACATTAAGCACTCTCAGTCATTTGAGACAAGTCATGCTACAACAATAACTACTAAGCATATAATCAAAATAATATTTAACATGACATGCTAAAGTCTAAGCCACAGTCTAAATAAGCTCCCATTTGTACCACTATAAACATGAAACTTTTTACTCTTTTCCAACACCAATCAACTTATTTGAAACAACTCTCAAAGATAAAAATCAACAAAGACCAGAGGGCTAAACACACCTAACTAAAAAGAACTAACAAGTTCTAAACAAAAATAAAGGCGAAAAACAAAGGATAAACGCAGTACTAGCAAAAGAGAACACTCGCAGAACGATAAAAGTGAAAAACTAGAGTGTTCTAGGCAATGAAAATGAAGTGTGTCTTCTCCAAAAGAAATATGCTGGGATCCAACCATTTATTAAAGCAAACAAAACAAAAGAAAACTAAAAAAAATAAAGACACTCCAAGAACTACACATAGCATATGAAGCAATAAAAATATAGTGTCTTGAAAGATGACCTAATATTTTTGTTGATGAGGAAGGGGGTGCCTTGGGCATCCCCTAGCTTTGACGCTTGTACTTCTTGGATATTTCTTGGGGTGACATGGACATCCCCAAGCTTGAGCTTTTGTCCATCCTTCATCTCATCTCATCATTCTCCTTTCCCTACACTTGAAAACTTCCTTCATAAAAAACTTCACACAATTCTCATTAGCAACATTAGTTTATGCAAGATAGTAGATCCACTTTTGGTTCAGTTTTAACTCAAGTACAACATCTATTAAAACATTAGATACTGTAGCAAATTCTTCTAAAAGCTCTTCTGATCAAAAGAACTCAAAAAGAAAGAGATCAAGAGGCAAATGCAAATAGTGGCAGAAATCTGTCAAAACAGAACAGCAGGTAAAGATTGATTTTTTAAAAAATCTTCTGTTGCTCAAATCGAAAAGTGCAAAACTAATTAAAGTTAGATAATAACCTGGGGTATGTGCACAAAAAATAGCAGATCAATACGACGTTTTGGGATTTTTCACGATTTTTTACAGCGAAGCACAGAAATCTGTTTCGGAATAGCAACTTCCCCAAATCTTACCTTCTTCCTATTAGAGGCTATTCTTGGCACAAAAACAAAATAAATAGGATAAGGAGAGGTCATTACAGTAGTAACAACTTCCAAGACTCAACAAAAGAAAAATTACTAAAAGAAAACATGGGTTATCTTCCAAGAGTGCTTTTCTTTAACGCCTTTGAGCTAGGCGCAGAAAGTAAGAATCAAATATTTTCAAGTGAAGAAGCATCAACATCATGGTTTGTTCTAATGATAGAATAAAAAGTTAGCTTTTTTATCTTTCTAGGGAAGTGTTCCATACCTTTCTTTAGTGGGAATTGATATCTAATGGTACCTTCTTTCATATCAATAATAGCACCAACAGTTCTAAGAAAAGGTCTTCCCATAATAATAGGACAAGAAGCATTGCATTCAATATCCATAACAAGGAAATCAACGGGGACAAGGTTATTGTTAACCATAATAAGAACATCATTAAGCCTCCCCAAAGGTTTCTTCTTAATCCAAGACTTCTATGATGAAAAAGTTGCTCTAGAAAGTATAAACTCCTCCTTCATCACCTTAATTCCAAAGGGAGATAATCCAGTTTCTGCTAATGATTTTAGACCCATCTCACTTTTGAATAGTGTCCTTAAAATTATTACCAAACTGTTGGCAAATAGATTGCAAAAGGTCATTTTGAAACTTGTTCATAGTAATCAATATGGATTCCTGAAGAAAAGATCTATTCAAGATTGCTTGGGTTGGGCTTATGAATATCTATTTCAATGTCATAAATCAAAGGAGGAAATTCTGATACTCAAATTAGACTTTGAAAAAGCCTTTGATAAAATTGAACATTCTGCAATTATTGAGATTCTCAAAGCAAGAGGGTTTGGGAAAAAATGGATCGAATGGATAGAAATGATTTTGGGATCTGGCTCTTCTTCAGTTCTTCTGAATGGTGTTCCAGGGAAAAAAATTCTACTGCAAAAGGGGAGTTAGACAAGGAGATCCCCTCTCACCCTTACTATTTGTGCTTGCTGCAGATTGCCTCCAAGCAATACTGAACAAAGCTATGAATTCTGGTGTAATGGCTCCCCCTTTTCCCAGAAATGCAAACCCAGATTTTCTAGTAATTCAATATGCAGATGACACCCTCATTATTCTCAAAGCAGATGCTCCACAACTTATCTGCTTGAAAGGTTTACTACATGCTTTCTCAGAATCTACTGGGCTCAAAGTGAATTACTCAAAATCTTGTATGATGCCTATCAATCTGGAAGAAGACAGACTCACTCATTTTGCAAGAACTTTGCAATGTAAACAAAGCATGCTGCCTTTTACATATCTGGGTCTGCCATTAAGTATCACAAAGCCAAGCTTGGAATTTTTCTTACCAATTGTGCAAAGAGTGGAAAGAAGACTCAATGGAATTGCTGACTTTCTTGATTATGGTGGAAAATTATTAATGGTCAAGTCAGTACTTTCATCACTCCTAATATTTTTCATGTGTTGCCTTGATATTCCCGCCTCTATCAAAAAGTAAATTGTCAAATACATGAGACACTGCCTTTGGAGAAAAAAGAACAATGAAGTACAGTCAAGGGGGCCTGCCTTGGTGGCATGGGAAAAGATTTGTAGGCCAAAAAATCAAGGAGGCTTGGGTGTGCTTGATCTTTCTACTCAGAATGAAGTGCTTCTTCTCAAAAACCTTTACAAATTCTTCAACAGACATGATATTCCATGGGTAAAATTGGTCTGGAGTTCCTATTACAGCAATGGTCAAATCCCTGGAAACCATATGGAAGGATCCTTTTGGTGGAAAGCACACCTGAAACTGTTGGACAAATTCAAAGGAATAAGTAGATGCAATATTGGAGATGGGAAATCAGCATACTTGTGGACAGATCTTTGGACAGATAACTGCCTCTTTCACAAATTTCCACATCTTGCTTCTTATTCGAAGAAGATGGATATCACTGTCCATGATGCAATACATACTGAATTTCTTGAAGATCTCTTTCACCTTCCAATGTCACTGGAAGCCTACACAGAATTTCAGAACCTTGAAACATTGTGTGAAGTTACTTCAGAACGTA
Source organism: Dactylis glomerata (assembly GCA_007115705.1). Classification (NCBI taxonomy): domain Eukaryota; kingdom Viridiplantae; phylum Streptophyta; class Magnoliopsida; order Poales; family Poaceae; genus Dactylis; species Dactylis glomerata. The sequence continues at coordinate 32,142 of QXEO01000032.1, read as the reverse complement.
TTTCCTCGGGAGAGATTGATAAATGGAGCTACATCTGGAATTCCAGTGAATTTTCCACACAAAAAGCATACAAAGCATTAATTGGATATCAGCAGAGTCCACCTCACTTCACTTGGATTTGGAATACCAGTTGTCAAGCAAAGCACAAATTCTTCTTCTGGTTGCTTCTTCATGACAGACTTAATACAAGAAATTTGTTGGGAAGGAAAAACTTCATCCTGGCATGTTATGATTGTGCCACCATGGAATGCAGACAAGAAGAAACACTTGTTCATCTATTCTGGAATTGTCCTTTTGCTGAGGAATGCTGGGATTATATTTGTCCTCAAAGAACAAAAAATCTCTCAGTCTTGGAATCTGTATCCAATATGAAAGATTTACTGAAGCTTCCATTCAGCATGGATATTGTGATTTTGGCTTCTTGGAGTATTTGGATCATCAGAAACAATAAAATCTTCAATAACCAGGAAGCAAGATGGTCTAGTTGGAAAGCTATCTAAATGAATGAACTTAGAATGCTAAATTCCGAATGAAGAAGAAATTTCATGATCAATTTGTAGATTGGCTACAAAATGTAACATAAACTTCATTTTATTTTTTTACTTTCTCTTTTGGTCTCTATAAATATGTACACTTTGTAAATTCCCTCAATCTATAAAAAATTGCAGTGGGGCTCTCCCCCACTATTTTACCTTAAAAAAAGTTTCTTCTTAGCAATATCAGAAAGAGGAACATCCAAATAACAATTTTCTAAAGGTGGTAAACCAAGCATATCATAAATTTTCCTAGGCATAACAGAGATACTGGCACCACGGTCACATAAAGCATTAAAATCAAAATCATTCACTTTCATCTTAATGATGGGCTCTGATACGTCTCAAACGTATCTATAATTTTTGATGCTCTATGCTTGTTTTTACACCATTTGCCTTGTGTTTCGTTACACTTCGTGGCGTTTTTATGCGATTTACGGAACTAACCTATTGACAAGATGCCACAGTGTCAGTTCCCTGTTTTCTGCTGTTTTTGTGTTTCAGAAAAGTTACACAGGAAATATTCTCAGAATTGGACGAAACAAAAGCCGAACGTCCAGAAATTCACCGAAGCTTCTAGAGAACCGAAGAGGAGATGGAGTGGGGCCACGAGGGCCCCACACAATAGGGCAGCGTGGCCTGGCCCCTGGTCGCGCCCCCTACGTGTGAAGGCGCCCTGGCAGCCCCCTGACAACGCCCCTTCACCTATATAAAGCCTCAGGACGGAAAACCCTAGGGGAGTCGGTGTTTTTCCCAGAACAGTTTTTCCCAGAACAGTTCCGCAGCTCCGCCGCCACCGCCGACGAATTTCGGGGGACAGAAGTCTCTGTTCCGGCACCCTGCCGGGACGGGGAAGTGCCCCCGGAGCCATCTCCACCGGTCTCCATCGCCGTCTCCGCCGTCTCCATCGACCTCACCGCCATCTCCATCAACCTTGCTGTCTCCTATGATGAGGAGGGAGTAGTTCACCCCCGGGGCTGAGGGCTCTACCGGTAGCTATGTGGTTCACCTCTCTTTCCCATGATGTGATCTTTATGTGACCGTGAGCTTTGTATCTAGTTGAATTGGTAGATGTTATTATTCAGATACTATGCTACTCCTATGCTTAATTATTATACTCTCCGGAGATACCTTGTATCATGGTGTAAAGGTGACCAGTGTGTGCATCATGTGTATCTTTTTGGTTAATGTCTCTATGAATTGTTGGTGTTTGTTGGAACCATCTAGTGCGTTCATGGTGGTAGTGTGGGACAATCTAGTTTGGGTACATACGGACTTTGAGGAGTGCTTCGTAGCCCTATGCATGATTAGTGTTCATTTTCCATTGGAGAATTGTTTTGAGTTGCATATGGATGATAGTATCTATTGGTTCAATTATGTTATATTTGTTGAGAGTGTGTCTACTAGTGAAAGTATGATCCCTAGGCCTTGTTTCCAAGCATTGCACACCGTTTACTTACTGTTTTGTTATATGTTTGCTCGCAGCGATATTTATTTCAGATCACATTTGCTACTTATAATCATCACTACTACTTGTATTTCACTATCTCTTCGCTGAACTAGTGCACCTATACATCTGACAAGTGTATTGGGTGTGTTGGGGACACAAGAGACTTTCTGTATCGTAATTGCAGGGTTGCTTGAGAGGGATAGCTTTGACCTCTTCCTCCCTGAGTTCGATAAACCTTGGGTGATCCACTTAAGGGAAACTTGCTGCTGTTCTACAAACCTCTGTACTTGGAGGCCCAACACTGTCTACAAGAACAGACGTGTGCGTAGACATCAAGCTCTTTTCTGGCGCCGTTGCCGGGGAGGTAAGGTATAAGGTACTCACATCCTTTGGCTACTAAGTCTTTTAGTTGCTGGTGAGTGCTCGAAGTTATTTCCTTTAGATTCTGTAAATATATCTTTTTGTTTCTTGTTTTTATTTTCACTAGTTAGGCTTAATGGAAAGTAAAGAGTTCTTTAGTCTTTTTCCTGAGTTTAGATTTGAAGAGAAAATTGAAAAACTGAAAGGACACGGATGTCGCCTAGAGGGGGGGTGAATAGGCGATTAAAAACTTTTACGAGTGGCTTGACAAATGCGGAATAAAACTAACGTTTAATTTGCCAAGCATACAAAACCTAAATAAACTAGGCTTACCTATGTGCACCAACAACTTATGCTAAACAAGATAAGAACTATGTGATAGCAAGATATATAAGACTTCAAGCACGATGGCTATCACAAAGTAAATTGCATAAGTAAAGGAGCTCGGGTAAAGAAATAACTGAGGCACGCGGAGACGATGATGTATCCCGAAGTTCACACCCTTGCGGGTGCTAATCTCCGTTGGAGCGGTGTGGAGGCACAAGGCTCCCCAAACGCCACGGAGGCTCACCGTAATCACCTCGAGCCCTCCCACCAAGATGGAAGACCCGATCCACTATGGGACCCTTGAGGGCGGTCACCGAACCCGCACAAAGCTTGGGGCAACTCCACAACTTAATTGGAGGCTCCCAAAACCACAAAGCCACTAAGATCGGGGCACACTCCACAACTCAATTGGAGTCTCCCAATAATCGCCACGGAGGCACCACAAATCTTGGAAAGATCTCCACAACCTAATTGGAGCTTCCCAAGAAATCAACTAAGCCGTCTAGGGTTCTAAGAACCCAAGAGGAAATAAGCTTATTGCTTTCACCACTGAATCTCCGAGGAGAACTCAAACCGATGCAACCGATGCAATGGCAAGAACACACAAAGTGATCAAATCCTTCTCTCACAAATTCTACCAAAGCAACAAATGCTATGGAGGAAAATGAGAGGAAGAACAAGGAGGAAATCCATAAAGAACTCCAAGATCTAGATCCAAAGGTTTCCCTCACAAAGAGGAGAAAGTGATTGGTGGAAATGTAGATCTAGATCTCATCTCTCTTTTCCCTCAAAAATATTCAAGAAGCATGGGAGGAATGGAGGAGGGAGGGCAAGCTACTCAAGGTCAACAATGGAGGAGAGAGAGGAGTAGCAACAGCCCAAGGAGGAAGAAGGGGGCCTTTTATAGGTCTCCCCACAAAAATAGCCATTGCAGGCCACTTTCTCTAGAGTCTCCGGTCTTTGGAGGTCGGAGACTCCGAGCAGGGGCTAAAAAGCCTCCGCCCCCATCTCTGCGCTGAGCGACACCTCGAGTTTTGGAGGTCCGGAGACTTGGGCCGGAGTCTCCGGTCCATGGGGGCCGGAGACTTTGGCCTGGAAAAGTACCCGGAGGTTCCGGGCCAAAACTCCGGATGAAAAATGGCGAAAACACATTTTGGGCCGGAGTCTCCGGCCCTACGAGGCCGGAGTCTCCGGCCCTGGAAAAGGCAGAAACAACTGAAACCAAAACGACCATAACTTGAGCGTCCGGACTCCATTTTTGATGATCTTGGGCTCGTTGGAATCACAACAACGAGATCTACAAGTCTATGCGTAGAAACATCATAGTCCAACGAAGGAGGGTAAAACCAAATGATGAAAGGTTTGACCTCTCTATAAAGACAAACCGGTAAAACCTCCAAACATCAAAAACACAATAAGAGTTTCATGCGAAATCCATTTTTGATGAGCTAGAGCTTGTCATGGAAATAACCACAAGCTCTAGAACATCACATGGATAAAATATAAATAAGAACCAAGAAAGATGATGTCAAGTATGCAAAGATTTGAGCTCTCTCCAAACGATACGATTAAGTTACTCACTCGAGAGCCCCTCTTGATAGTATGACTACCGATCCTATAACCCGGTCTCAAAACTAACACCATGAGACCGGTAAGAAAGAAACCCTATCAAGATCATACCTTTGGCTTGTGCATTCCACTTGAGCTAGATGGTGACGATCTTGATCTTCTCAAGTTGGACTACCTTCCTTGATTGCACTTGCTCGGTGAAGTCTTGCGGATTGCTCCCCCATACTTCACTATGGCAGAGACACTAGTAGAAATATCTTCACATGTCCATTACCACCAAATGGACACCGAGCTTCATGCAAATGATATCTTCTAGAAGCCTATCTTGAACTTGCGCTTTGACTTGATCAGTTCTCGAACCACTTCTTCTTTTTTCACAATGGTGATGTCTTGAAGATTCACATGAGGGCATACTCAATCTTATTCTTCAAGACACACTTGATATAGGCTCAACTCCCTTATGACCAATCTTCATATCACTCCTTGAATAACACCTTGGTCATCACATAATCTTCTTTATTCCTAACTCCATACAACCTTGAAACCAACAAATGGTTCAAGCATTGTCTATGGACAAGTCCTATAAATATAACTCAATGCAACCATTAGTCCATAGGGATTGTCATTAATTACCAAAACCACACATGGGGGCACATGCACTTTCAATCTCCCCCATTTTGGTAATTGATGACAATCTCTTTGAGAGGGTTTATATAATGAATTTAAAGAACTAAGACGGTTATACTAACATCAAATACTACAAAAGTATGTGATGCTAGTATAACCATTATATATAGAGCAAACTCCCCCACAATCTATGCACGTGTGAATGAACTTGAATTTCATTGCATATATTGCCAACCATTGTTGTTGGTGGAGTTTCCACTATATATACTCAACCAAGTATACTTAAGAACAAAACCAAAGCATGAAGCCCAATTCCCTTCAAACCCTCGAAACTTCTCCCCCATTGGCATCCATTGCCAAAATGGGCGAAAAGGCTTAGAAGGCCTATATAGTGAGAGTTCTTCCTCGAGGTGTGCATGTTCCCAAAAAATGAGTCAAAACACATGCACATAACCAAAGACAAAAAGTTGGAGGAAATAAAACTATATTGAGGATCAAAAGATTGCAAACAAAATAACACAATGTATAGTCTTCCAAAAAAGAAGAAGAGAGCAAACAAATGATCCGAAAAAAGTCAAATAAAGATATTATGATAAGACCAAAACAATGCTCTAAATAATATGAAGAAGCTCCCCAAGGTTTGTGCATAAGATATTCTATTTGAATTGAAGTATAAGGTGCACAAACATGGAATCATCACTACCTCGATATTATTCAAAACAAAATGATACAAAGTGACATCAAATACTATGATAACCGCTAAATGGTGCTTTAAAATGAAATGAGGAAGTTCCCCAAGGTACGTGCACAAGATAGAATTTTTGTATTTGAATACAATTTGCACAACATGGAATCCTCACTCCCTCAATACCATTTAAAAAGCAACCATTAGAAAGAGATCATAAAAGGCATTAAGATTAACACTTGCATCAAAGAGATGGTTGAGCAACAAGTAAGGAACCGACATATTAAGCAGCTCAACCAAAGGAATGTGCGATAGGAATGACAAAGCATATTATAAGACTAGTACAAGGATGAACATAGAGAATCCACATAGTCCTCAATGATTAATATTGCTTAGCATTCCATCCCAACACACAAGGTTCAATTAAGATATCAACTAAGGAGATACCATGCCATGAAACAACCTACACAAGGTTGGATGCTAGAAAAGTATGCATGAAGTAGATACTTGTTACCGAGATATCAATGGTAGGATGTAGTAGATAGGAGTTCTTCAATAATCCTAGCTTGCCACAAATTATCAACTAGTCACCGCTTCACCCTTATTATTGAGACAAGCACCAATATATATCACATGTACCTAAAACAAATTCAAGTACAATATGGTCCCCAAACTCATTGGGTCCGAAGTATTTAGAGACACTACAATATATAGGATAAGCTCCACATAAATATGTGCATATAGATATGAACTTGAATTTCATGCACATCTTAGCCGATTTAGGATTTATTGGAGTTTATCCTATATATTGGATCAAAGAAAGCAAAGCATGCCATATAATATGTAGTAAGTAAATATACATGCTAAATACTTTCAAGAGCCAAAAGGAGATACAATTTGGACAAAACACCTAGAAGACCAAGAAGTCACACAAAGGTGTGAAGAACTAAAGGTTGTCCAAATTATATCAAAGAATCAAGTCAACACAAGATTGACTCCAAAGTCCACCAAGTGAACAAAGCAAACGCCAATGAGCATAAAGAATCACTAAAACACACATGCCCAAAGACTTATCTCATTTTAAGAATAGAGAGCAAAATCAAGAAAAGAGATAGCCATTCTCCCAAAGAGAGCAGGGTTCCAACAAACAAACCAAACTCTCCACTCTTTTATGATGGCACACTAAGTACCAAAAAGAAAAGATTTGTCTTCCAACAATAACCAATACCAATTGAAATAAGCCCCAAGAGTATGTTATAGAAAATATAGGAGAGCTCCCCCAAGATTAGTGCATTATTTATGATTTTGCATTTGAATACAAAATGCACACAAAAAGGTTCATCATCTCTACCTACATTAAGAATAACACAAAACAAGTTCAACAAAATCAAATGGAATCACAAGAGTCAAGGAAGACAATGGGAAATAAAACAAATACATTCCTTGGCAAGAGATAAGGTAATTAAAAGCAATAGCCAATAAAAAGATGATCAATATATATATATATATACCACATGATAAAGTACCAATTATCCAAGGACAAGAGGTATTTGGAGTTATTAATTTCCTGGTGGTATTTTATACATAAATCCAAGATCATCTTCACAATAAAGAAGCATATGACAAGGATAAGAATTAAACACCATGCTAAAGAAGATATTCTTGATAGACTCAAATAGTTAAACAATCATGCAAAGCAATGATTAGGATAACTTGAAGCAAATGGTTTTCCAACTTTGATGTAGAATTCCACATTTTAGGAAAACCCTACTAAGAATGTATCTCACAAACAAGATCCAAAACAAGAGCAATAAAACAATTTGGCAAATTGAAACTTGTTTGGGCAAACATGTCACGTAGAAGAAAGATAATTTGCAATATCAAAACTATGTGACACAACCTCAAATATACACATTTTATTGGTTTGTAGTATGCACAAAGCATATTACTCCCCCATAATGTGATAAAGCATTTAATTTCACAAGAGGCAAATAAAATCCAACATGAGATGATTAATGGACATTATAGAATTTGAATTTCTCATGAGCATGCCATACCACATAGAGACTAGATAATTTAAAATATAAACACTAAGTGGTATTCCTCATGTACACACATTTTTAGGGTTGTGAAATGCCAAAGCATATCACTCCCCCAAGATGGGATGATCCATTAATCTCTCACAAGAGCCAACAAGATACAAACAATATGCAAAGGGCTCAACAAGAACACCCATACATGGTGTGCAACCAACAAGCACATACTTGATTACTCAAAATAAAGCAAGTAGGAAGCACAACATATACAAACTCATGCAACGGAACAAAACCGACACATGCAAAGGGGCGAGTAACTTTCAATGTATAGAGGTTGAGAATATGTTATCGCAAGGAGGAACAATGGATATAGGATGAAAACATTATAATCCAATTGACTTGACTTGATACAATATAAATGATGAAGATCCCTTAATTCTTCATGATATAGCCAAATCTCCAATGCCCTCCAACAAACACCTATTGATCAAGTTTTGGCTTGTTGGTCCCCAACCAAGTTGGGTCCTAAGACATTAGTCACAATAGGTTTGGCAACCCAAATGGTTCTTTTCTTGACACCACTTTGAGAACCAATATATTTGGCAAACACATTGTCAACCTTATCCTTGCAAAGTGAATAAGCATCATCAATTATGATAGGGTTGGAAGAGTTACCCATGGTGCATGAAGAAGATAGGTGGCCCTTCTCACGACATGTGTAGCATGTTCTTTTCTTCTCCTTCTTCTCACTTGATTTCTCCACAATGGGTGCATTAGCTTGATTCTTCTTGGGAAGTGGCCTTTCTTCAACCCGAGGTTGAGCATGACCTTAACCTTGAGGCCGCTTCCCTTGTTGCTTCTCAACTAGTGCCTTCTTCTTCAAGGGGCAAGATCTAACAAGGTGCCCTTCAATTTTGCACTTGAAGCAAACAATATTGGCCGGATCTTTGACTTGTCCTTGGCCCTTCTTCTTCTTGTTAACCGTGGACTTCTTGTTGTTGTTGGAGATAAACCCAAGTCCACTCTTGTCATTGGGGGATTTTTGCACACTCAACATATTGTCGAGTTTGGATTTCCCTTCATGACTCTTTACCAAGTCTTTCTTCAAAGAAGAGACTTGGGCCTTGAGCTCTTCAATTTCCTCTACATGGTTAGTAACAACACAAGTACTAGAGGAAATAGAAGTTTCATTGTTAGAGCAACAAGGCAAGGAAAGTAATTCATCACAAGATGTAGCAATATTATGAGTGGATGAATTACTAGGACTAGCACATGGCAATATGGCATTTTGAGAAGTAGTGCAAATGTCCACATGAGGCTCACTAGATGTTACCTTTGACATAATAGCCTCATGAGCTAATTTTAGCCTATCATGGGAAGCTAGAAGATCCTCATGGGAGCTAGAGAGCTTTCCATGATTTTCTTCCAATTTCCCATAATTGCTAGTTAGCAAGTCAAGTTGAGCCCTTAGCTCAACATTCTCCTTCAAGATGGATGCTTCACAAGAAGTAGAGTTAGTAGCACAAGCATCATCACTAACGGAAAGCGGAGAAGGCAATTTAGTAAGCTCATTTGAATTTGAAGCTTTAAGTTGCTCATGCGACTCAGTGAGAATGATGGACTCACACGAAATGACCCTAGAGTCATTTTTAAGAAGCACAACATTCTCAAGGAGTTTAGCATAAGTAACTACAAGCTCTTCATATTTAGTTTCAAAATCATTTCCCACCACAAGGGTTATATCATAGGATTTCTTTATTTTAGATAACTCTAAAGTAAAGGTCTCCTCAAGAGATTCCTTGGTGGTTTGTTCTTCTTCTAGAGCTTCTTTTAGATCCGCGATCTCATCCGCGTAATCACGGGCATGACCTTGCATTTTAAAAATGGTATTCTCATGCTCCTCAATAATTTTATTGCTCTCGGTGGCAATAGCTAAAATCTTATAGAAGTAAGAGCAAGCAATTTTATTCTTACGAATAGCATGAAAAAACATTTCACTCTTCTCAAATAAAGATGCAAGATCATCATCTTCTTCTTCATTATCCTCATTCTCATCATCACTAGATATATTGGGTTCCAAAGTAGGAGTTACCTTTGAAGCCCTAGCCATAAGGCAAATGTGGGAAGCAACAGATGATGATGAATAAATACTTGAAGCTCCAAGCGAGACCATGTCTTGGCCAATAGAATTTTCGATTTCCTCTACATTGTTAGACACACAACAACTAGAGGAACTAGAGGCATTTATATCATGGCAACAAGACAAAGTAAGCATATCATTATGAGATGTGTTCAAGGAGCATACACATGATATGCAAGGACTATCAACACAAGCATGTAAAGCATTTATGGTGCTAGAAGTGTTTAAGTCCAAAGATGAAGCATGGCAATGAGATAGAGATGAATGATCATCACAAGTAAGCTCACTATCAACATTGCAATTTCCATCACCACTCACCATAGAGTTACCTTGTGTCTTGCTGCACTTTGGTGAAGTGGAAGAGAGTTCATCACAACCGGAAGTGGAGGGAATACAATCATCCTCAATCTCCTTGGACATATCATATTTGTCTTGAATCTTTGTCCAAATCTCATGGGCGCTACGAAAAGGCATGATTGCAAGAATAACTGCATCGCTCACAAAATCAACAAGCACATTAGAAGCTTGAGCTTCTAGATAAGAATTTTTTTCTCCTCTAAAGATAGGTTTCGGGAATCCTTAGGAGGAGAAAAACCCATATCTAGAATTTGCTCTATATTTGGGTCCATATCTCGAAAAAGATTAAGCATGCTAATTTTCCAAACATCATAGTTTGTGCCATCAAATATGAAGGTGTGATTGTGCACTAATCCCCTAGCCGACATCTTTGCTCTCAAGGCGGTGAAGCCTAAAATGAGAGACATTGCTCTAGTACCAATTGAAAGGACACAGATGTCGCCTAGAGGGGGGGTGAATAGGCGATTAAAAACTTTTACGAGTGGCTTGACAAATGCGGAATAAAACTAACGTTTAATTTGCCAAGCATACAAAACCTAAATAAACTAGGCTTACCTATGTGCACCAACAACTTATGCTAAACAAGATAAGAACTATGTGATAGCAAGATATATAAGACTTCAAGCACGATGGCTATCACAAAGTAAATTGCATAAGTAAAGGAGCTCGGGTAAAGAAATAACCGAGGCACGCGGAGACGATGATGTATCCCGAAGTTCACACCCTTGCGGGTGCTAATCTCCGTTGGAGCGGTGTGGAGGCACAAGGCTCCCCAAACGCCACGGAGGCTCACCGTAATCTCCTCGAGCCCTCCCACCAAGATGGAAGACCCGATCCACTATGGGACCCTTGAGGGCGGTCACCGAACCCGCACAAAGCTTGGGGCAACTCCACAACTTAATTGGAGGCTCCCAAAAACACAAAGCCACTAAGATCGGGGCACACTCCACAACTCAATTGGAGGCTCCCAATAATTGCCACGGAGGCACCACAAATCTTGGAAAGATCTCCACAACCTAATTGGAGCTTCCCAAGAAATCCACTAAGTCGTCTAGGGTTCCAAGAACCCAAGAGGAAATAAGCTTCTTGCTTTCACCACCGAATCTTCGAGGAGAACTCAAACCGATGCAACCGATGCAATGGCAAGAACACACAAAGTGATCAAATCCTTCTCTCACAAATTCTACCAAAGCAACAAATGCTATGGAGGAAAATGAGAGGAAGAACAAGGAGGAAATCCACAAAGAACTCCAAGATCTAGATCCAAAGGTTTCCCTCACAAAGAGGAGAAAGTGATTGGTGGAACTGTAGATCTAAATCTCTTCTCTCTTTTCTCTCAAAAAGATTCAAGAAGCATGGGAGGAATGGAGGAGGGAGGGCAAGCTACTCAAGGTCAACAATGGAGGAGAGAGAGAAGGAGTAGCAACAGCCCAAGGAGGAAGAAGGGGGCCTTTTATAGGTCTCCCCACGAAAATAGCCGTCGCAGGCCACTTTCTCTGGAGTCTCCGGCCTTTGGAGGTCGGAGACTCCGGGCAGGGGCTAAAAAGCCTCCGCCCCCATCTCTGCGCTGAGCGACACCTCGAGTTTTGGAGGTCCGGAGACTTGGGCCGGAGTCTCCGGTCCATGGGGGCCGGAGACTTTGGCCTGGAAAAGTACCCGGAGGTTCCGGGCCAAAACTCCAGATGAAAAACGGCGAAAACACATTTTGGGCCAGTGTCTCCGGCCCTACGAGGCCGGAGTCTCCGGCCCTGGAAAAGGCAGAAACAGCTGAAACCAAAACGACCATAACTTGAGCGTCCGGACTCCGTTTTTGATGATCTTGGGCTTGTTGGAATCACAACAATGAGCTCTACAAGTCTATGCATAGAAACATCATAGTCCAACCAAGGAGGGTAAAACCAAATGATGAAAGGTTTGACCTCTCTATAAAGACAAACCGGTAAAACCTCCAAACATCAAAAACACAATAAGAGTTTCATGCGAAATCCGTTTTTGATGAGCTAGAACTTGTCATGGAAATAACCACAAGCTCTAGAATATCACATGGATAAAATACAAATAAGAACCAAGAAAGATGATGTCAAGTATGCAAAGATTTGAGCTCTCTCCAAACGATACGATTAAGTTACTCACTCGAGAGCCCATCTTGATAGTATGACTACCGATCCTATAACCCGGTCTCAAAACTAACACTATGAGACCGGTAAGAAAGAAACCCTATCAAGATCATACCTTTGACTTGTGCATTCCACTTGAGCTAGATGGTGACGATCTTGATCTTCTCAAGTTGGACTACCTTCCTTGATTGCACTTGCTCGGTGAAGTCTTGCGGATTGCTCCCCCATACTTCACTATGGGAGAGACACTAGTAGAAATATCTTCACATGTCCATTACCACCAAATGGACACCGAGCTTCAAGCAAATGATATGTTCTAGAAGCCTATCTTGAACTTGCGCTTCGACTTGATCAGTTCTCGAACCACTTCTTCTTTTTTCACAATGGTGATGTCTTGAAGATTCACATGAGGACATACTCAATCTTATTCTTCAAGACACACTTGATATAGGCTCAACTCCCTTATGACCAATCTTCATATCACTCCTTGAATAACACCTTGGTCATCACATAATCTTCTTTATTCCTAACTCCATACAACCTTGAAACCAACAAATGGTTCAAGCATTGTCTACGGACAAGTCCTATAAATATAACTCAATGCAACCATTAGTCCATAGGGATTGTCATTAATTACCAAAACCACACATGGGGGCACATGCACTTTCAAAAACCTTTGGAGCTTATTTCGCATAGCAATGTTATTAGTACGAATGCTTTGAATACCGTTATTGCTAATGCTATAGAAAAGTCTAAGCTTGGGGAAGCTCGTTTTGTTAAGCATGATATTTTTTGTTCCCCAGTTTTAGTGGAGAAAGTTTGCTCTGATGATATTGTATCTCCCATATGTGATATTTCTAATGATGCTTGTGCTCCTCATCCTTTTAAAATACCTATGAAGATTGTTGAACGTGCTATGGATAACTGCTATTTAGGAGATGGAACTGTCCATCCTGGTGATCATTGCTACTTGGTGATGGCGCCAGAAAAGAGGCTGCTGGCGTGAAGCAGTAAGTCCTTGTGCGTGGTGAATAACCAGCCCGTTGGGAACCCCAAGAGGAAGGTATGATGAGTGTAGCGGCAAGTTTTCCCTCAGTTAAGAAACCAAGGTTTATCGAACAGGAGAGGAGAGACAATGACGACTGAAGGTGTTGTGGAACCTGCACACACACAAACAAATACTTTGTTCCCAACTTGCGATGAGGTTGTCAATCTCACCGGTTTGCTTGAAACAAAGGTTATGAGCGTATCGAGTGGAAAACAGTAGAGTATGCGAGTAAAGTAAACAGTACGAGAAAAGTAAACAGGTGATTGCAATATGATGTAAATAGGACCAGAGTCCACAGTTCACTAGTGGTGTCTCTCCATAGATAAAATAACACATGCTGGGTAAACAAATTACAGTTGGGCAATTGATAGAATAGAGATAACGTGATATGTCAAGAAGATCACTATGAGATTTACTCTGGGCATTACAACAAAATACATAGACCGCCATCCAACTGCATCTATGACTAATAATCCACTCCCTGGGATATCAATCCGAACACCCTAGAAGTATTAAGTTGCGAACAACAGATAATTGCATTAAGCAAAGTGTGTAATGTAAACAAAGCATATGCCCTTGAGCATATGAATGTTGTTTTCTCCCTAGTAGCAACAGCACATCTACCACCTTAGAGGTTTCTGTCACTCCCCCAGGTGAAATAGAGACATGAACCCACTATCGAGCATAAATACCCCCTCTTGGAGTCACTAGCAACTACTTGGCCAAGATAGCTACTAACAACGGAGAGCATGCAAGATCATAAACAACATAGAGATAACAAAAGATATAATTCAGTACAGCAACTTAATCATAAACACCAATATTCATCGGATCCCAACAAACCAAACATGTAGAATTACATAACGGTGATCTCAATCATGTATGGCAGCTCATGAGATCTAAACATGAAGCACATGGTGGAGAAGACAACCATCTAGCTACTGCTATGGACCCATAGTCCAAGGTAGACTACTCACTCATCGCTCCGGAGGCAAGCATGGTGATGAAGAAGACCTCCGGTGGCGATTCCCCTCTCCGGCAGGGTGCCGGGAAGAGCTTCTGGACCCTCCCGATCTTTGGGTCGACGGCGGCGGCGTATCGCGATGTGTTCTGGAAATCTGATCGGGCCCTTAGGTTTTTTCCGTCGGGGGGTCTTTATAGGCGAAGGGACGATGTCAGAGGAGGGGCCAGGCGGCCTCACAAGGCGGTGGCGCGGGCCAGGGGCTGGCCGCGCCACCCCTGTGTGTGGGCCCCTGGTCCCTCACCTCATACTCTCCTTCGGATCTCTGGAAGCTTCCGGGTAAAATAAGACTTCAGGAACTTGTTTCGTCCAATTCCGAGAATATTTCCTGTGTATCACTTCTGAAACACAAAAACAGCAGAAAACAGGAAACTGGCACTGTGGCACTTCGTTAATAGGTTAGTTCCAGAAAATGCATAAAAGTGCCACTATGTGTAACGAAACAATAGGCAAATGGTGTAAAAACAAGCATGGAGCATCAAAAATTATAGATACGTTTGAGACGTATCAATCATTTGTTTTTTATACATGAATTATGCGAGTTGTTCAAGTGTGCAGGTATTTCAATGAACCGAGTTAAGAAGAAGCTATTCTCTTTATCACTGAAAGGCAGAGCTGAGGAATGGTATAAAACACTGAAGGATGGTCGATCTATTGACTGGGAGGAAATTGTACCTCTCTTTTATTCTAAATTCTATCCTTCTAGTGAGGTTTATAAAGATAGGAATTACATTTATAATTTTCATCCGCATGAGGGAGAAAGCATTGCCCAAGCGTGGGGAAGATTGAAGTTACTAATGCACAAATGTCCTATTCATGATCTTCCCCGTAATATTGTTATTAATAATTTTTATGCAAGGCTTTCAGGATATTACAAGGATTATCTAGATGCATGCTTTGATGGGTCTTTCACAAGCAAGGATGTTGACACCAAGTGGGATCTGCTTGAAACAATTCATAACAATATTGAAGGTTGGGATAGCGACAAAGGTAAAGGATCAGGTATGAATTACGAGTTTGATTGCATTAAGTCTTTCGCTAAAACTACTAATTTTCAAGAGCTTAGTGTTTAATATGGTCTTGATCCTCAAATTATGGTTGCTTGCTTTAAAGCCTTTGCTTCCCATACGAATGTTCCTAAAGGAAATGGGGACGTGTATCATGAACCTTTTAAGGACACTTGCATAGAAAGTGATATTGTTACTGATGATTGCAATAAACATGCTCGAACCTCTGAAAGTCCTATTTCCTATAAGCATGTTAATTTTTGTGGAGTACATAGACCTTGTGAACAGAGTCACAACAAGGAAGATTATTGCATCACCCACAGGAATGAAGAAACCAATACGTGGCTCAGAGATCTAGACGAGCTTGGTGAAAAGGTTTGTGAGCTTTATCCTTTTCTTTGTGAATTTTGCGGTAAAACGGGTCACTTTAATTTTCAATGCCCAATTAATCGAACGAGTACCACAGATTTGTATTGTGATGATAAGAGTACTCTCAATCAGTATGATGAGCTTACTTTGTTTTTGAATTGTGAAGAGATATCTAGAAAGATTTCTTTGGTTGATATGAGAGATGTTGATATTAATAGCATCCTTCGTGGTTGTCGTCTCTATTGTGCTAAAGATTGCCTCGCAAATACTTACTTACAAGATCTTATAAAACATGATGTTTTGCCAAGCTATGACAGGACTAATAGATGTTTCGATCTTATTAATAGAGAGGAGAAATCCTCCAAAGTTTCTTCTGTTGTTTCTGTCAGTAAACCAGATTATGTGGAGAAGATGCCTTTCCCTCCTAAAGATTATGTGGAGAAGATGCTCTTCAAGTCTCTCCCTCCTAAAGGAGAGAGTAAGAAGAGTATGAAGAAGAAGAAGAAGAGGAGCAAAAGGCGAGAGGACACGGTACCTTCCCCTAAGCGTTATGATCCTGCTATAGATTATGATAATTCTGATTGGGATGACGTTCTCATGCCTGTTACCTATGTTAGTGATCATGATTGGGAAAAGCACTCTACTTTTGATATTGAGAATCTTTTTGGTACAAATTCTAAGGTTAATAATTGTTGTACCATTAGTACTATCCATGTTCCTTCTTATGATGATATGTTTGATGAGTATGCTTTGCGAAATAGCTGTTTTCTAGCTTGTGATGATACTAAACCTCTAGTTTATGATGGTTATGATGATGAGTATAATATTTTCAGTTCACCTACTTTTGAGGAGAAAATTAGTTATGATTACAATATGCCTCCTGTTTTTTATGATTATGGTGATGAGAATAATTATTCTGTTGAATATGCTCCTACTCCGATTGTTCATGTGGGGAGTATTAATTCTTTTACGCATGTGGCTCATGATAGGGATGCTTTATGTGATAGTTATATTGTTAGTTCTATTCATGATGCTACTGAAAGTTATTATGAGAGAGGGAAACATGGTTTGATGGATCTCAACAATATTGAGTTTCCCCTATTTATGTTGCAATTCTTAAAGTTGTACTTGTTTTGCCTTCCTATGCTTTTTGCTTTGCGCTTTCATGACTTGTCTCTTTACAAGATTCCTATGCATAGGAAGTGGTTCAGATTTAAATGTCTTTCACATTTGATTTTTGATGCTCTCTATTGCTTCAAGTTCTTATATGGCGCCTTTGCCTCAAGCTCTTATATAGCGCCCACATGAGCATCTTTGCAAATTACTGCGCCTAGCTCAAAGGCGTTAAAGAAAAGCACTCTTGGGAGATAACCCATTGTTTTGTTTTCAGTACTTTTTCTTTTATTTGAGTCTTGGAAGTTATTACTACTGTAATAACCTCTCCTTATCCTTTTTATTTCGTTTTTGTGCCAAGAGAAGCCTCTAATTTGAGTGAGGTAAGATTTGGGGATGCTGCTGTCCTGAAACTGTTTTCGGTGCTGCACCGTAAAAATTCGTGAAAATTCTCTGTATATCTTTTGGACCTGCGATTTCTTTTTCATATGCCCCAGGTTGTATCCAAACTTTCATTAGTTGAACACTTTTTGATTTGAGCAACAGAAAACCCTCTAAAAATTCGACCTTTGTTAGCTGTTCTGTTTTGACAGATTTCTGCCACTATTTGTGTTTGCCTCTCGATCGCTTTCTTTTTGTGTTCTTTTGATCCAGGAACTTTTTGAGGAAGTTGCTACAGTAGTATATGCTTTAATGTGTGGTTGGCTTGAGTTGAAACCTGAACCAAAAGGGTTGATTCATTATTATGCTTACACTAATGTTGCTAATAGAATTGTGTTTAGTTTTGTATGAAGGAAGTTTTCAAGTGCAGGGATTGGAGAATGATGAGATGAGATGAAGAATGGACAAAAGCTCAAGCTTGGGGATGCCCATGTCACCCCAAGAAATATCCAAGAAGTACAAGCGTCAAAGCTTGGGGATGCCCCCGAGGCACCCCTTCTTCATCGGCAAAAATTAGGTCACCTTTCAAGACACTATATTTTTATTGCTTCATGCATTATGCGTTTTTCTTGGAGCGTCAGTTGCTTTTGTTTTCAGTTTTCTTTTGCTTTATTTGCTGCAATAAATGGTTAGATCACATCATGTTTCTTTTGGAGGAGATGAACTCGCTTTTCAATTGCCAAGAACACTCTAGTTTTCACTCTTATCGTTCAACGAGTGTTCTCTTTTCTGCTACTGCGTTTAGCTTTTGTTTTTCGCCTTGATTTTTGTTCAGATCTTGTTTTATCTTTGCATCAAGGTGTATTTGGACCTCTGGTCTATGTTGGTTTTCCTCAAAAGAGTTGTTTATAAAAAGTTCGAATGGTGTTGGAAAAGAGAAAAAGCTTTGTGCAAAAAAAGGTGGTACAAAAAGGAGCTTGTTTAGACTGCGGCTTAGACTTTTGCATGTCATGTTTGATGTCGTTTTGATAGTATGCTTAGTGATTTTTGCTGTAGCATGACTTGTCTCAAATGACTGAGATTGCTTAATGAGCCTTTGAAAAAATCATGCGTTGCTTATATTATTTGGAAGCATTAATTTGGTTTTCTCCTTTGATGCTTTATTTGGGTTGACTTGGCGCATGCTTACACCATGTTGACTACAAAAATAAGTCGCCTATAGCCTCTATGATCATTTAGTTTTTGACTTTTGTTGCCATCTTATGCTTCTTTTAATGTTGCTTTGTCGCTTTGCATGATTATGGCCGTTATTGCTCTCTTAGTTGGTCGCTCCTAGTCTTTTGCTAGCCCTCATTTTGTACTGAGTATGAGCTCTACTCGTGCATCCAACTCCCAAAAACCAAGTTTGCCATTGTGTCCACTATAAATTCCTATGCATGGTATTTGCAAGCCATTCCAAGTAAATTTTCATGTGCTACCTTTCAAAAAAACCTTCAAAATACTTCTCATTTTGTGACACTGTTTTCAGCTCATGGGGACGTAGTGGTCGGATTTGCTATCTTCCATATTGTCTCATTCCAAAAAGAAAAAAAAAGAGAAAAAAAAGAAAAAAAAGGCACTCCTCCATGGTATGTGAATGTTGGTGGGCACCCGATGGAATCGGTTAGCCATGGTTTGAGAAAGGAAAAAAGGTGGGGAGGAGTGCCAAGCTTTATAAAAGAGCACAAAGTGCCAATCTCTCTCTCAAAATCTTGCTTCATTTTTGTATGGAAGATAGTAAGAACCCCATTGCCAGTCATTGACAAAGACAACCACCTCTCAAAACCAATTTTTATCTCTCTGTTTTACAAATGAAAAGCTCTAGCACATGTTTAATCACTGCTTCCCTCTGCGAAGGGCCTTTCTTTTACTTTTATGTTGAGTCTCCACCTTCTATCTTTATGCACCGTCTAAGAGAGCATAGTTGTCATTCTGAGTATAATGTGCATTGTCCCAAAGTTTTCATTAATTGATTCATGACTACGGTTTCACTTGTTCCTAAATTATTTGTATCTAGTCGCCCTCTTAAACTTGAAGGTGTCCTATGCATTTATGTTTTGCTATTCCATGAGGGACAAGCTGAAAACCATTTACTATGTTTTTCCATATGATTTGAACACACGTTTGACTTTCATTGTTTCATTATTCATGATCTTTTGTTTGTGTTCTTTTTCATGTTATAACATGGTTGCCAAGTTTCTATTATCAAGATTATGTCTTTCATGCCCATGTCTTAAGTTCTTTGATCTCAGCACTCAATGCTTTACCTATATGATCAAAGTTGTGATGGTGCATGTCACCTCAAAAATTATTTCTTTTGTTATCACTTACCTACTCGAGGACGAGCAGGAGTTAAGCTTGGGGATGCTGATACGTCTCAAACGTATCTATAATTTTTGATGCTCTATGCTTGTTTTTACACCATTTGCCTTGTGTTTCGTTACACTTCATGGCATTTTTATGCGATTTCCAGAACTAACCTATTGACAAGATGCCACAGTGCCAGTTCCCTATTTTCTGTTGTTTTTGTGTTTTAGAGAAGATACATAGGAAATATTCTCAGAATTGGATGAAACAAAAGCCGAACGTCCAGAAATTCACCGAAGCTTTCAGAGAACCGAAGAGGAGATGGAGTGGGGCCACGAGGGCCCCACACAATAGGGTGGCGCGGCCTGGCCCCTGGCCGCGCCCCCTACATGTGAGGGTGCCCTGGCAGCCCCCTGACGACGCCCCTTCGCCTATATAAAGCCTCGGGACAGAAAACCCTAGGGGATTCAGCGTTTTTCCCAGAACAGTTCCGCAGCTCCGCCGCCACCGCCGACGAATTTCGGGGGACAGAAGTCTCTGTTCCGGCACCCTACCGGGACGGGGAAGTGCCCCCGGATCCATCTCCATCGGTCTCCATCGCCGTCTCCACCGTCTCCATTGACCTCACCGCCATCCCCATCAACCTTGTTGTCTCCTATGATGAGGAGGGAGTAGTTCACCCCCGGGGCTGAGGGCTCTACTGGTAGCTATGTGGTTCACCTCTCTCTCCCATGATGTGATCTTTATGTGATCATGATCTTTGTATCTAGTTGAATTGGTAGATGTTATTATTCAGATATTATGCTACTCCTATGCTTAATTATTATACTCTCCGGAGATACCTCGTATCATGGTGTAAAGGTGACTAGTGTGTGCATCATGTGTATATTTTTGGTTAATGTCTCTATGAATTGTTGGTGTTTGTTGGAACCATCTAGTGCGTTCATGGTGATAGTGTGGGACAATCTAGTTTGGGTACATACGGACTTTGAGGAGTGCTTCGTAGCCCTACGCATGATTAGTGTTCGTTTTCCATTGGAGAATTGTTTTGAGTTGCATATGGATGATAGTATCTATTGGTTCAATTATGTTATATTTGTTGAGAGTGTGTCCACTAGTGAAAGTATGATCCCTAGGCCTTGTTTCCAAGC
This sequence comes from Dactylis glomerata, assembly GCA_007115705.1. Taxonomy (NCBI): domain Eukaryota; kingdom Viridiplantae; phylum Streptophyta; class Magnoliopsida; order Poales; family Poaceae; genus Dactylis; species Dactylis glomerata. The sequence continues at coordinate 11,505 of QXEO01000032.1, read as the reverse complement.
ATTGCATACCGTTTACTTACTGTTTTGTTACATGTTTGCTCGCAGCGATATTTATTTCAGATCACATTTGCTACTTATAATCATCACTACTACTTGTATTTCACTATCTCTTTGCCGAACTAGTGCACCTATACATCTGACAAGTGTATTGGGTGTGTTGGGGACACAAGAGACTTTCTGTATCGTAATTGCAGGGTTGCTTGAGAGGGGTAGCTTTGACCTCTTCCTCCCTGAGTTCGATAAACCTTAGGTGATCCACTTAAGGGAAACTTGCTGCTGTTCTACAAACCTCTGCACTTGGAGAGCCAACACTGTCTACAAGAACAGACGCGTGCGTAGACATTTGGCTCCCAACCATCTTCTAACTTTCTAGGAATAGAAACTTTTTGTTTTAACTTCTCCTCTCTCATTTACATGAGAGCATTTGTAATATGTTTTGTAAAAGCCATATTCATAGCACTAGCATTAGGACTTATAGAAAGCTTTTGTAAGAACATAATTACTTCAGAGATATTGCAACCATCAAGATCAAAATAATTATCATCAAAGGTACTAGGACCATTGTCTCCCATACTTTGAAATTTTTTAGCACTTTTATTGAAAAAAGTTTCATTAGTCTTAGCCAATTTTGCAGAAGGAGTGGAGACGTTTCCTACACCAATCATAGTAGGAGGTTTGCTAGCATTTTAAACTTCAACATTACTAGTGGTGGTAATGGTATAAACTTTAGTCATATTATTCTTTCTAGCAATTTCATCCTCTCTTTCCCACCTAGCATGCAATTCTGCTAACATCCTAACATTGTCATCAATTCTAACTTGAATGGCATTCAAAGTCCTGCTTTCTTTAACATCATGAGGCATAACCTTTAATTTCAGAAGTTCAACATCAAGAGCAAGCTATCAACTTTAGAAGCAAGAATATCAATTTTACCAAACTTTTCCTCAACAGATTTATTAAAAGCATTTTGTTTACTAATAAAGTCCTTAAGCATGACTTGAAGATCAGAGGGCGCACTCCTACTGTTGTTGTAGGAATTACCGTAAGAATTACCATAACCATTACCATTAGAAGGATATGGCCTATAATTGTTACTACCAAAATTATTCCTATAAGCATTGTTGTTGAAATTATTATTTCTAATGAAGTTCACATCAACATGCTCTTCTTGAGCAACCAAAGAGGCTAAAGGAACATTATTTGGATCAATATGAGTTTTACCATTAACAAGCATAGACATAATGGTATCAATCTTATCACTCAAGGAAGAGGTTTCTTCAACAAAATTTACCTTCTTACCTTGTGGAGCTCTCTCAGTGTGCCATTCAGAATAATTTATCATCATATTATCAAGGAGTTTTGTTGCAACACCCAAAGTGATGGACATAAAGGTACCCCCAGCAGCTGAATCCAAAAGGTTTCTTGAAGAAAAATTTAGTCCTACATAAAAGGTTTGGATAATCATCCAAATAGTTAGTCCATGAGTGGGACAATTCTTTATCAAAGATTTCATTCTTTCCCAAGCTTGAGCAACATGTTCATTATCAAATTGTTTAAACTTCATTATGTCACTTCTCAAAGATATAATCTTAGCATGAGGATAACATTTCCCAATGAAAGCATCCTTGCATTTAACCCAAGAATCAATAATATTTCTAGGCAAAGATAGCAACCAATCTTTAGCTCTTCCTCTCAAAGAGAAAGGAAACAATTTAAGCTTAATAATATCTCCATCTACATCCCTATATTTTTGCATCTCACAAGTTCAACAAAATTATTAAGGTGAGCAGCAGCATCATCAGGACTAACACCAGAAAATTGCTCTTTCATAACAAGATTTAACAAAGCAGGTTTAATTTCATAGAAAGTTGCTTCAGGAGCAGGTGGCGCAATAGGTGTGCAGATGAAATCATTGTTGTTTATGCTAGTAAAGTCACACAACTTGGTGTTCTCAGGATTACTCATTCTAGCAAGATTAAAACAGACCAATAAAAATAACAACTATAAAAGGAACTAAATTTTTTTGTGTTTTTGATAAAAAGAAGCAAACAAGATAAAGTAAAGAAACTAAGCAAAATAATAACAAAGTAAAGAGATTGGAAGTGAGAGACTCCCCTTGCAGAAATCCTCTTTCTCCCTGGCAATAGCGCCAGAAAACAGTCTTGATGTCTCACAGGACCCGTGGGAAACCCCAAGAGGAAGGTATGATGAGCATAGCATTAAATTTTCCCTCAGTATGAAACCAAAGTTTAATCGGCCAGTAGGAGAAAGAAATCACTTCTGAAGGTTGTTGCTAGCTGACTTTGGCAGGGCGCCAGAAAACAGTTGATGGCGCGTGGTTGATGCCAGCAGCAACGTGAAACCTGCACACAACACAACCAAAATACTTTGCCCCAACTTACAGTGAGGTTGTCAATCTCACTGATTTTGCTGAAAACAAAGGATTAGACGTATAATGTGGAATGAGATGTCTGTTTGCAGTGAAGTAAATAATACTTGTGGAAAGTAAACAGTGTTTGCAGTAGATGGTATTATAAATGTAAAAGAAAGGACCGGGGTCCACAGTTCACTAGAGGTGTCTCTCCATAAAGATATAACATGCTAGGTGAACAAAATACAGATGGGCAATTGACAAAATAGGGAATGCATAACAATGCATGTACATATCTTGAAGATCACTATGAGATTCATTTGGACATTACAACATAATACATAGACCGTAATCCAACTGCATCTATGACTAATAATCCACCCTCAGGATATCATCCCAACAACCTTTGGGTATTAAGTTGCAAGCAACAGATTATCGCCTTAAGCAAAGTGTGTAATGTAAACAATACAATTATCCTTGAACAAAAGATTGTTGTTTTCTCCCCAGCAGCAACAACACATCTACAACCTTAGAAGTTATTGGCACTCTCCCAGATTACTAGAGGCATGAACCCACTATTGAGCATAAATACTCCATCTTGGAGTCACTAGCATCTACTTGGCCAAAGCATCTACTAGCAACGGAGAGCATGCAAGATCACAAATAACATAGACATGATAGATCAATAATCAACTTGACATAGTACTCAATATTCATCGGATCCCAACAAACACAACATGTGGAATTACAATAAGATGATCTTGATCATGTAAGGCAGCTCACAAGATCTAAGCATGAGGCGCAAATTGGAGAAGACAGCCATCTAGCTACTGCTATGGACCCATAGTCCAAAGGTGAACTACTCACGCATCACTCCGGAGGCAGGCATGGCGATGAAGAAGACCTCCGGTGATGATTCCCCTCTCTGACAGGGTGCCGGGAAGAGCTTCTGGACCCTCCCGAACTAGGGTCAATGACGGCGGCGTCTTACAGTACTTTTCGTGGATGGAGGCTCGGGCCTTTAGGGTTTTCCCGATGAAGTGAATTTATAGATGGAAGGGCGATGTCAGAGGGCGCCTGGGGGGCCCACACCATGGGGTGGCGCGGCCAGGGGCTGGGCCGCGCCACCACCTGGTGTGGCCGGCTCCTGGCTGGTCTCCGTCTACCCTTTGGACTCTGTCTTCGTGTTAGATAAATAGGAACTTCGGCTTTTGTTTCGTCCAATTCGGAGAATATTTCCTTCAGTAATAACTGGAATAGAAAAACAGCAGAAAACAGGAACTGACACTGTGGCATCTTTTTAATAGGTTAGTTCCGGAAAATGCATAAAAATGCCATGAAGTGTAAACAAAACATAAAGCAATTGGTGTAAAACAAGCATGGAGCATCAAAAATTATAGATACATTTGCAACATATCACATCCCTTCTATTAGATGGTCCTCGCTGCCCACAACCATCCCGCTCACCCCGTTCGGTGCAGGTATGGCGTTGCCACCGGCCCTCCTCACCACTTTTCCTCTCTTCAAGTACGGCCCTTCGATCTCGCCATGGCGCTTGGAAGAGGATGACCCCTCTGAAGCGGCGCCCAACGTTGGTGTGGATGCTCCCCGGCCAGTTCGTCGACCTCCTTGAGAACCCCATGCGCCACCAGGGTCCAGATCCCCGACCTCAAGCAGTTTTCCCCCGACCTTCGCCCACTGATTGCAACACCCACGCGCCGCTAGTTGTCGCCTGCCCGGTTTGCGGCTACCATTTGCCGATGACCTTTCCTACATCCTTCTGTTGTTAATTGTTGCATGCTGGACTGAAGATAGGATACTAAAGCCCATGTCTGCCATCTCTGTCTCCTGTATCCTTTCTTTGTTCTTCATGTGAAGGAGGTTTTTATGTGTCTTTTGAGTTGTACTTGATGGATTTTTTTTAGAACAGAGCGATGATCCACGAGCGGGATGCAGATTTTGTGCAGTACTGAGGAAACATTAATTCATATGCATGCATTCTTTGGCTAAAAATTGAGGATTGTTGTAATATTTGAGTGTTTTCTTGTCATTTTATTATTTCTATGCGATATTCAATATATATATATATAAGTAGGAAAATGGAATACATTTGGATATTTCGGAGAATTGAGGCCTGAATGCCCCAAATTCCGGTGTTTGGCGGGTCAGTCTACTGGAGCTGGACATTTGGTCCCAATATCTAGGCCTAGGTCCGGACGGCCAAAAAACAAGAGGAGGCCAAGGGCGCGATTGGTAGCCTGCGAAGAGTCCAACCAGGCCCTAGGGAGCCAAGAGGCCGTTGATTGGATTCCTGGGCTCCCTCATTTTCTTGGCCCGCATGCGCGTTAAAGCACCCTCCACACAGGCCCAGCGGATACCAGCGATTCGAGCATTTCCATGGGGCCAACGATTCGGCGGTGCTAGCCACCCAGTTGGGAACCCCAAGAGCAAGGTATGATGAGCACAGTGGTAAGTTTCGCTCCGTATGAAACCAAGATTTAATCGAACCAGTAGGAGAAAGAAACCACTTACGAAGGTTGATGCTAGCTGGCTTGGCGACGGCTCCAGACAATTTACATATGGCGCCTTATCTGGGGCTTAGCTTGGCACTAGCAGCAACATGGAACCTGTATACAACACAACCAAAGTACTTTGCCCCAACTAGCAGTGAGGTTGTCAATCTCACCGGTTTGCTCTAAACAAAGGATTAAACGTATTGTGTGGTAAAAGATATTTGTTTGCAAGAAAGTAAATGATGCTTGTAGAAAGTAAACGGTAATATGAATGTAAAAGAATGGACCGGGGTCCACAGTTCACTAGAGGTGTCTCTCCATAAACATAAATAACATGCTAGGTAAACAAATTACAGTTGGGCAATTGACAGAATAAAGAATGCAAACAATGCATGTATATGTCATGAGGACCATTATGAGATTCACTTGGGCATTACAACATAATACATAGATTGTAATCCAACTGCATCTATGACTAATAATCCACCCGCCGGATATCATCCGAACAACCGTTGGGTATTAAGTTGCAAGCAATAGATTATCGCCTTAAGCAAAGTGTGTAATGTAAATAAAACAAATATCCTTGAACACAAGATTGTTGTTTTCTCCCTAGTAGCAACAGAACATCTACAACCTTATAAGTTGTTGTCACTCTCCCAGGTTACCAGAGGCATGAACCCACTATCAAGCATAAATACCCCCTCTTGGAGTCACTAGCATATACTCGGCCAAGATATCTACTAGCAACGGAGAGCATGCAAGATCATAAACAACATAGAGATGATAAATTACAAATCAACTTGACAAAGTACTCAATATTCATTAGATCCCAACAAACACAACATGTAGAATTACATAACGATGATCTTGATCATGATATGCAGCTCACAAGATCTAAACATGAAGCACATGGAGGAGAAGACATCCATCTAGCTACTGCTATGGACCCGTAGTCCAAGGTAGACTACTCACACATCACTCAAGAGGCAGGCATGGTGATGAAGAAGGCCTCCGGTGGTGATTCCCCTCTCTGGCAGGGTACCGGGAAGAGCTTCTAGACCCTCCCGATCTCGCGTCGATGACGGTGGCGGCTTGCAGTATGTTTTCTGGAAAAGAGTTTGGGCCCCTAGGGTTTTCCCATCGAGGGGATTAAATAGGCAGAAGGGCGATGTAGGGGGTGGACCAGGCGGTCACACCCCATGGTGGCACGGCCAGGGGCTAGCCCGCGCCATCATAGGGTGTGGCTGGCCTCTGGTCCGTCTCCTGCTCTCCTTTGGACTTCATCTTCGTGTCAGGTAATTAGGGACTTCATCTTTTATTTCGTCCAATTCCAAGAATATTTCCTATGTAACTTTTCCGAAACACAAAAATAGCAGAAAACAGGGAACTAACACTGTGGCATCTCGTTAATAGGTTAGTTCCGGAAAATGCATAAAACGCCATGAAGTGTAACAAAACACAAGGCAAATGGTGCATAAACAAGCATGGAGCATCAAAAATTATAGATACGTTTGAGACGTATCAAGCATCCCCAATCTTAACTCCTGCTCATCCTTGAGTAGGTAAGTGATAACAAAACAATAATTTTTTAGGTGACATGCACCAACACAATCTTGATCAAAACGATGTAAAGCATTGAGTGCTGAGATCAAAGTACTCTAAATATGGGCATAAAAGATATAATATTGACAATAGAACTTAGCAACCATGTTATAACATGAAAAGTAACACAAACAAAAGATCATGAGTAATAATGCATTGAAAGTCATTTTTTTATTTCAAGCATATTGAAAAACATAGCAAAGTGGTATTCAGCTTGTCCCTCATGGAGTAGCAAAACATAAATGCATAGGACACCTTCAAGTTTAAGAGCGCGACTAGATAGAAATAATTTAAGAACAAGCAAAACCATAATCATGAATCAATCATGTCGTCGTGGTGAAACAACATATGCCATGGGATGGCTTAAATGGGGTTCGAGCTAGATGCTGGTGGATTCGGGAGAGGGGAACGAGCTAAAAAGCACGACAGAAAGAGACACTGATCTACCCAGGTTCGGGGCTCTCGTAAGGAGATAACGCCCCTACTCCTGCTCTACTGGTTGTATATTTGGGTCGATGTAGTACACAACAATGGTGCTTCCAAGCTCTCTACTAGAGAAGGAATATGAACTGCTAAGTGTAGGAACACAGAGTGACCAACCCTTTACTAGGGCTCCCTATGCCACCTTATATAGTGGTAGCCAGGGTTACAACGGTCATAAGGGACCATAAGACACGGGCTACACTCCAAATAGGACTTGCTGACGAAGGCACTGACCCTTGACTTCCTCCCTGATTGCTCTCGATGGGACTTCATATCCCTGTACCTTGTACCTCTTGAACTGTGGCCTTACCTCTGTGAGGTGAGCTCTGTACTTGTGCATAGTGAGGGTTGGTAGACCACCACTGTGCACCCTGCCATCCCACTCTGCTACCATGCTTGGATGTTTTCTTCCTTGATTGTAGGGATGTGACACCTTGGTTGACTTAAGTATCCCGGATATGACCGTTGGCCATACCCAGGACATATATGCCGGACCAACGACCTACGAGGGTCGGGTAATCCGGCCTCCCCTGCTCCTGCACAACACACCAAATGGTTAGGCCGGCATATCTAAGTATATGCCGGCACACTTTTATAAGTATTCCGGCTATACCGGCATATCCAAAGTATCAGCCGGGATACACACATATGCCGGCCTGGCCGATGCTCTTATATTCCGGCCAGGCCCTTCCTTGATAACCCGGCACGAAGTCAACCATAGACCTTGTGTCTTTCTAGTCTCTTGACCCTACCGGGGGTCATCCCCCCGACACTAGTCCCCGAAGCTGCCGAGGTTCCCCAGTCATAACTGTGGAGCCTTGACAGGTTCATCAACCTTTCTACATTATGCCCCGGCGATCAGATTATATGCCGGCACATCTGCAGATATCCCGGCCTCTGTTCCTGTTCCAAAACTTATTCCGGCCGGTCCCGAGGGTATTCCGGACGGAACATATACATCGGGCAGTTAATCCGACATATAGACGAGTCTTCCTCGAGAAGCCATGCCTGACAGCTTTGCATCGAAACTTGTAACTGCCCTGCCACCTCGAACGGTCACCCACGATGTGACGGTTCACAGCGCAGTTACTCCTCGCCATCATTGCGTCATGGCACGGTTACAGGAACCGCCGCCCCACTCCGTGCCGCCACGTGGCGACTCTCTGCAGGAACGGTCGGGGGAGTGGAACACTCACACGATCCCCACGACCCTGACCTAGCAGACATATAAATAGGGCGGCGGGGGTAGACTTATCTTTTTACCCCCCACCATCGTCTTCCTCCCCTGCTCCTTTGCCTCCTGCGCTCCACCGCCGGTCCGAAGAACAGCATCGCCGCCGCAGCCAACCTGCTCCTCGCCGACGCCGACGCTCGACGACGCCCGGCATCTCCGTCGACGACGCCGCCGCCGCCGCATCTTTCCTCCGCGACATTGCAGGGAGATTGAAACTCTTCCTGCACGCTCGCCGCCGCTCCATCGTCGCCGGCCAAGCTCCGGTGAGACCTCCCTCTGTTCTTCCTCCTTCACGCTTTTTATAACTTCGCATTGGTAACCACACTTGCATAGATCTGCTTCAGTTTCAGAGCTAGTTTTCCCTTTGATTCGACTAGCATTGCTAGGCAACGCTCGCAGGCGTTCATCTTTAGGAGTTTTACCCTTATTTGTTTCCTATTTTAACTGTCTCGGTAGATCTTTTTATCTCTGCTAACATTGGTGAGGGCGGTATGCCGGAGAGACTAACCTCCCTCTTTTCTCCGGCCTTGATAGGAATAACATCATGGGACTCCGGCTCTCACGCCTTGTCCCGGCCACTAAGATGGCATCTTCAAGCATGACGGGTACCTCGGCCTCTGAGGAAGATACCTCGGCCCGAGCCCAAGGACGCTCCGGCTGGGAGGGGTCGGAGGTTACTCCGGCCGACATATCCTGGGTCACCTCCACCAGGAGAGTCCCGGAGGGCGTAGCATGCCGGCTACCAGCAGGAGAAACTGTGCCGGCACCTGAACCTGGCGAACGCGTCGTCTTCATCGCCCACTTCGAGCGTGGCTTCGGCCTGCCGGCATCGGACTTCTTCCGGGACTTCCTCAACACCTACGATCTACAACCTCATCATATACCGGCCAATGCCGTGATGATCCTCTCCGCCTTTGCTGCCTTTTGCGAAGGCTATGCCGGCATAGAGCCCCTTACTCAAGGCTGGGCGAAGTACTTCCAACTGCAGAAGCAAGTCGTCCAAGAGCCGCCCCGGAGCAAGGATGACCCGCCGGAGACGGCCCAGGAAAAGAAGGACCGCCCCATGACCCTCTGCGGCGCGGCCACCATCATGTCCCAGAAGGGCTCGGACTTCCCCAAGGTGGAGCTCCTGGAATCTTGCAAGAAGTGGCAGAAAAGCTTCTTCTATGTCAAGAACACCACCGACGAGGATCTGCTCAACCTGCCGCCATTTGTGGACGAGCCACCCTTGGCTATGACGAATTGGACCTACAACCCGAAGAACTCGGTGATGCCGGTGAATGCGCTTCACCGGGTTAAGGGCGAACTCCGGGATGCCGGTCTTACTCCTCAAGACCTGGTGGCCTGCTATATAAGCCGGCGCGTCTCCCCTCTGCAGCGCCGGTCGCACAAGATCTGCCAGATGAGCGGGCCAATGGACCCCACCCGGCACTCCACACACGAGCTGACTCCGGCCGACATTCTGCGCCGGATTAAGGATGTCTGCAAGTCCTCTCAGGCCACTTTTGCCTGGGGGCTAGAACCATACAGCCGGGATAGGCCCGCCCCAACGGTAAACCGTCCTATCCGATACATAAAGTCCATGTCCGGCACATAGATACTTAAGCCGACACATGTCTATTTGCCGACACATATCATATTGATCCGACATACCTCTTCCATCGGCATATTTCCTTGTCTGAATACTTTGACTTTGCTGTTTATACAGAAATTCAGCTTCCAAGCCATGGAGAACTCCCGGATCAAGATCGCGGCGGACCGCACTGTTGCGGATGTTGAAGATCCGGATCATTGGGATAAGCTACCCAGGAGCACCCGTGCTGCAGCTGCCATGGGTAAGGGCTCTTCATCCCGGCATTGTACTCAAGACCAGAGTGAGATTGATTCTGACAAGGAGATCCTGCTGTACTATGACCCGATGCCACTTGCATATGCCTTTCCAGAAACACCTATTGCTTACGAGTTTCCAATGCCGTCCTCAGCTATCCCGGACGATATGGTTATCGATGCCGCGCCTCTGAACCAGGGACCTCCTTCCACCGGCGGACGTGCCGGCCGGAAGCGAGGTGTGAAGCCCCAGCCCGACACACCTCAGAAGTCGAAGAGGCAGAAGGTTGGCGTGCCCATACTGAAGAAACCGAGACCTGTCGCCGCGGGGTAAGTTCCTTCTGCTTGTTTCATTTCCGACATATCTCTTGCTTGCATTATTGACTTGGCGTTTTTTCTCTTTCAGAGCTCCTCTTGCGCCGGAACAAGCTTCTGGCTCGAGTGGCGACCCGAAAGTTACCAAGCCCGCGGCCACCGCTACCTCCGACATACCCTCTGCCAGCCACACGACCTCCCCGGCACCGGCATCTTCGCCTGCGCCCGACAAGACCTCCTCCCCGGTGAAGGACATTCCTCCGCCGGAACAAGACACCTCTGCCCCCGACGTCCACATGGACTCGGGGGCTCAATAGGAACCTCCGGCTCCTGATGTCCATATGGACACAGGAGCCCACCAAGAAGCCCCAGACTCCGGCGCGCCCACCAGCGACGCCGGCACAACTGACGATGCCGGCGCAAGCGACAAGAGCGCCGGCATAGATCTTAAAGGAAAGGGCCCTGCTGTGCCGGAAGTCCGGACTATTCCGGAACCTGCCCCAGCTGGCCAAGCTTCACCGGCCGCGCCGGAACAGCCTGCACCCGAGACTCCATCCTCTGAGAAGACTCCTGCGCCGACCAAGGCTACTGCCTCGGCCAAAGCCACTGCCCCGGCCAAGACCACCGCCCAGGCCAAGTCCGGCACTCTCAAGTTCCAGCCTAGCAAGTCCGGCACGCCTTCCGCCGCCACTGTTCCTCCTAAAGCAGCGTCCCGGACCAGCTCTGCTCTAGCCCTGCACCTTGGCAGGGCAGCAGCCCGGCCTGGCTACCGGCGCAACTTCTTCGATACGCCAGAACTTGAGGGCATCATCCCTCTGGTGACAAAGAGCGACCAAAGCCTCGGGTCTCTCACGGAGCATTGTACCAAGTGGAACGACGCCGGCAGCATGGACACCGCGGACTCCAGCAGCAAGAAGAAGGCCGAAGCCGCGGCTACTGGCAGCCCAGCAGATATCCTGGCCGCGAAGCCCCTACCGATCGCCTGCGAGCTCCTCAGTCTCCAGCAGAGACTTCACCGATTGGCTGATGCCACCAACGTAAGTCCTTTCTACCTATACACATATCCCCAGTCCCCGAAAATGTCGGTTGTCCGGGATACGGACATCCGGGATTTTCTCATAGTCTTTTAGCTAGCTTCTTTTGAATTCACTGCCGACATA